>WBMV01008221.1:288053-314913 GCA_013396655.1 Campylorhamphus procurvoides
TGTCAGAATGGGGCCTTAGGTATCAGTCACGGTGTAAAACATGGATAATGTGTTTGTATTGGAGTTTGATGATGGTTTGGTGGGATCAAAGTTAGCCAGTAGGGTGCTCTAGTTTTGTTTTTTTTCAAACAATTGAGGTATCAGCTGGTGCATACTGTGATGGCCTGGGAAGGACAACAAAACCAACAAAACCTAGTATTTTACTAGGGATTTGCTCCTCACCAGGAAACCAAGAGGAAGCTGGAAGGGGTTTAACTCAACTCTGTGATGACTTTATACTGCTTGTGCCTGTTTCTCTCTGCTAAATCTTGCATCTAGATATACTTACAGAGATCTTTGTAGCAATGAAGTTTGTCCACGATAGTAGTCTGTGGTTTGCTCTGCTTTTACTCTCCCAATCCCTTGCTGCTACTGCCCTTCCCCTTTTCTTTTGGTGTTCTTCACCATGGCAATATCTTAAGCAAATCCCAAAGTAGTTTGGGGCAAAGCTGACACAGAATGGTTAAGAATTCTCACCTTGCCTTTTCTGCCTTCTGGAAAATAAAATAATATAACATAGGAAAAGCAGTGCTTGCCCCCCAGTACAATTCCTAGGGAGTTTTTCTATGAATTGTATCTGTCAGTAGTTACCTGCTGTCTGTGTAGGGACATGGAGCACCTCAGTGTGGGAATCAAACCTGGGGTTGTGCAGAAGTGTGCAGACCAGGTAAATGGCTGTGTCACTGGAATAAGACATGCAGTCACTGACTAGGAATACATTTGAGATGAATGCAATGTGGATTTCTGGGGTCTTTAACTGAATGGATCTATTTTGCAGCTAAAATATTTGCATTGAGATGTAAGGCCTCAGATGTGGTGTTAATGTGAACAGCTCAAGAGGTTTGTCTTTACGTTAACCAGTGTAGTAACTACAGTTTTGGAAACCCAAACCTTTCGTGCTTTTGACCAAACTCCCTTTTTGAAATTTAAGTTTTTCTTTCTCCAAAAACCTATACATAATATATATATATATAAACTATATATAATATATATAATTATGCCATTATAATTATTTGCATGACTCCAGTTTGTTTTGAAATATCAATTTTGTGAGTCTCAAACTAATGCAGCATTCACCTTTTTATTTTAAATTGATGTGTTTGAACACAGTATTTTCAAAATGAACTTTGAGAATCGCTCAGCTTTGTGTACAATGTTGACAGACAGTTGCTAATGCTCTAAACATTTTTCTTTGTCCATTTATTTTCTTGTTTTTACTGTGATAAAATGTTAGCTGACTCATCAAATTAATTTGAAGTTTTGAGGCAAAGCCTTGCCTACAGTCAAAAATTCATGTGTGTCTATTGAACAGTTGCATAGGTGTTGGTAGCCTGTGATCATTATAGTCACATTCTTGAAGGCCTCTTTTCTGTGTATACAAAATTGTTCTTAAATTGTTGTTTTTAAAGGCTGGTCACAGGTGGGGAAATATGATAAAGAGGGCATTGACTTTCTCCCTAGTACTTTGCCTGAACATGAAAATTCAGTATTTGATATTTATGTCATTAAGGCAATCTGACTTGTTGTCTGAGAAATTGTACTTGGACAAAAGCCATTCCTTTCAGGTGGTGGCTGTGGATATGGAGCAACAGATCGGGCTAAAGGAGTGGGAGGTGAGAGGGATGTCACCTGTTCTTACTGTATTTCCCACAATTTCTTGTCAGGAAAATTATGCTGTGAGCAAAGAAAGGCATCATCTTGGGGGCTTGGTGCAGATTTTCCTCTTCTGTGGGTTAGGATAAGGCTGTTTGGATGTCACTCACTGGCAGGCAGGTTAAAGGGCTTAAAATGCACACAGTGGCCAGAGCAGGGGAGTGTTCCTCTCTTTCCATGAAAGCTGTTTAAGAATGGGAGAAGTAATACATTGCAGATGGGTAATCCAACAGCCAGAACTGTCCCCCAACAGAGCAAATAAAGGATTTGGAGGGTCAGCTAGAGCTGAAAAATCTGAGTGTTTACCATCACAGGAAATAGACTTTCATAGCTATTTTTCATGCCCAGACATTACTCCTTGAGAATCATCATATTTCATGAAAACTTTTATTAGCATTTCCAAATGACCTTACCCCCATTGTGTTTTTATCAGTCCCAAGAGCCATAACCTTTTTAAAATATTTTTTATCATTATAAACACAATAAAGTAAGCTGTCTTGCACATAGATTTGTAGATCTCATTAGAGATACTTTTAAAAAAGGTACTCCATCTCTTGGGAAGATAATGACAAGTAGTAATCTTGGCATGCAAAGTTTTCAGACAGGAACAGTTTGTTAAAATAGATTGTTTAATCTTTCCGACATTGTTTGGGAGTGGATGTACTTTTTAATTGCACTTTTGCATAGTGTTATGACTTGAATGAGAGAAAGACAAGGGCAGCTGAGAAAAAATGCTGTGGCAATATCAGTTGGATGGTATTCCAGGTGCAAAAAAAAGCCAAGTATTTGCTTCAGATTTCAAGTGTTATCAAAGTCAAACAAGAAAAATGGCAGTTTTTAAACTCATTAAAGTTAGCATTTGTCTGTATTGTAAATGAGGTCTATTCCCTAGGGTAGTTAACAGCTTTGGTGGCACACGATGGGGGTAATTTTTCAGTTGTACTGTTTCCAACGGGCCAGTGTCCTAAGGCTTTGCTTTAAATGGCCTTTTTATGCAGTAGGATAATGGGCAGTTTGTGCATTGCTAAATCAGCCCTATTTTGTTAGGAATGTTACAGTCAGGGCACTTACAATTTGTCAGAGGAAATGCAGAACATCTCTACAGGAGTCTGTTTAAGAGGACATCATTTCTCGATAAGCTCTTGCTCAGGTCAACATGCAGCTCTGCTCTTACACTATTCCCCTGTTGCTTCTGCCACACGGGAATGCTCTGATTTATTAGGATTGCACAAGTCATGTCCGCTGCCTGACTGAAAGCACAACGTGGAAATTTTCCCTTCCCTCCCCCTTTTCAAAATGAAATGTAGAGGGTTACTTTAAAACCCACTAGAAGTACTTTGAAGAGAACTGTTTCAATGAGAGGCAATACCCGTATGCCGTGCAGTATCTTTGAGGTACAGCTGCACGGTATAAATACATCAGGGCTATCCCTGTTTTGCCAAATGTGCTGTTTAAGAGGGCTGACTGTATGACTGTGACCAAACTACTGTAAAATGCTTGTGATGAAGTGCAAAGACAGAACAAGATTGTGCACCTCGTGGGTGTGACACAAAAGCATCCAGCGACTATTTGTTGTAGTTTTTAACCAGAGCATATGAAAACCAAACATCAACAAAAAAACTCCTGAAGTCAAAGTGAGTTGCAGTGATGGGTACTACAAATGTATGTCCTGTCAACTTTCTAATTACATTTCAAATTGTAGAGACACTTCTCCTATAATACTGGCTTAATGAATGGTGATTCTTTAGTCAAATCTGCTGTAACCACTGTGTGCTCTCCAGTGTTGTGTTCATTTCCGTTTGATAAAGGTGCTAATGCTCTGTCAGTCAGGCTGCTAGTACTAAGAAATTTTTGGTTTGTTTCAGCATTGTGATATTTTAAACTCAATGCAGCCAAGGACATTTTTAATGAAAAGAAAAAAAAAATCCATGATGAAAGGCTTAGTAATTTTGTGTTTGATGCCAATTGTAATATGAGAAGTGCAGAAAATATTTTGAAGGGGTCAAAGCTATTCGTCTTTATTGTTTTTCCTTTTTTTTTCTTCCCCCCCATAACACTGAATTTAGCTGTCTGTAGGCATTTGAGCCCAGAATATTCTACCTTGTCTGCAAAGAGATAAAACATTAAAGTTTCTCTTAAAAGACAACTTGGGTGGCTGTGAGTAACCCTGCCTGGAACTGAAGTAACTCCATCATTCTGCTTCACAGGGACTCGTGCCTTATGGCTCCTTTTCCCTGCTTTTCAAACTGTTTAGCACTCTCAGTTCACCTCTGCCTTTCTCCCTGTATGCTTAGGGCTAAGAAGGGGTTTTTGGGGTTGTTAGGGTTTGGGTTTTTTTTTTTTTTAATGTATGAGGCAGAAGTTTGGATAGGCTTCCTGAGTTTGTATGGACCATATGAAGCTCTTTCCTTCTTTGTAACTCTTTATGGGCAACTCTTCAAGAGTCGCTCTTTCAGTGATGAAATGAAGAAGGGGAGGTGGTCTTGGAGCTGGTAGTAAGACAGAATGAAGAAGATCCAGTGGAAATCCCTTCATGTCTATTGTCCTATCTGCTGTCTGCAAAGGAACATTTGGGCAAGTGATGCCACTGGTGACCCTGAAAATCATGGAGGGCATGGGTTACCCAGCCCAGGACAGGCAGTGGGTCAGCACTGTGCTCGAGCAGAGGGCAGGGATGGGCACAAGAGGGCTGAGCAGTGAAATGCTGCACCGTGGGCTGGGCACAGAGCGGGCATTTCAAAGCCAGGCCTGTGCTGTGCAATGATTAACAGCACAAGTACCTTCTGCTGGCACTGCAGAGTGGGGTGGCTGCACTTCAGTTTGATATATAGGTAGCTAAATCAGTATGATTAGACTGTGCAAATTAAATTGATGGAACATCATATAAGCATTGCCTGGAGAGGAAAGAATTTGATTTTCAGCTGGATACTTGCAAAGTTCAGCTGCCTAAAGATTGTGTTGAAAAAAATGGATCTTTGGTGTGGAGCCTTTGTTTAGCCAATGATAAAGAGCTGATTTTTAAAGTAAAGGACAAGGAAAAAAGAAAGAATTTATAAGGAGCTATCAGAAGTAGTGACGAAAAACTTCACAAAATAATATTTGATATCAGGCAAATTCTATGAAATAGGATAAGAACACAGCATGGCAGGTAATACCCAGAGTAAAATTCACTTTAGTAAGGAAGTTGTAGCATTTTTGTGGAAGTCTTAAATGAATATTTAGAAAATTGATGTTGTTTTAGGAAATTTACCGCTCTGAAGTCACTATTTGACATTCAGTTATTTTCAGTTTACTATCTGATACAAAGCTATTCTGATAGTTATTCTGATATGTTATTTCTGATACAAAGTTATTCTATTAACTTTTTAGAGTATTACAAGGGGAACTACTGGACTATTTACTAAAAGCCTTAAAGGAAAGAAGAACAAGCCCTTTCTTTCCCCCAGAAGTCAGCTCTGCAGGCTGCAGTTGGGGAACTAACCTTTTTATATACCAACTCCTGTAAAATCATAGATTCCATAAAAAGTGTCTAGGGTTTTTTGTCTGTACTTTTGGTATGGAAATGTTTCAGATTCAGATTACTCCTAGGTCATCAAGGCAAAAGACAAAGAGACTTACCTCATTTAAAATTAATTAATGAATTGTTAACTCTGAAACCTAACGATGATATTAAACAGACACTATCCTTTTTTATGTCATATCATGTCCTTTTTGCAGAATCATCCAGGTACTTTAGTATCTCTTCTTTAATAATGCATTTCAGCTTTCCATGAGCTGTGAAAGACAAATGTCTTTCTTGCCTTCAGAAATTTGGTGAGACAAAACCTTTTTTTCAGAGCTTTTTGGAAGGCCCCTTTTTACATGGCCCAAGTAGCAGACCTTGCTTTCCAGGACAACATAAGCTGAAAATAATAAAGATTTCAGCAAGCAATAGGAGAATATCGCTCCTATTTTATGCTTGTTTCATCTTTTAGGACTGTTTTTAAAGAAGTTTGGTAATATTTCAGATTTCCTACACCTTTCATTACTGGGTGTATTAGTAGCCCATAAAGAATCTGTTCTATGCCCAAAGGCATGGGATACAAGTAAACAAACAGAATTTGCCTGTACTGAGAGGTACCTGCTTGCCCTAAAGACATGTTGAAATCTGGGCTATTGAGAGTCCAGCCAGTGACTACAAAGCAGCTTTTGGTCACTGAGCACAACTGGGGGGCCTCCACGATGTGTGCTCAATGTTCAAACTTGCTGGACTGTAGAGAGTATGGAGTGACTTTAGAAGGCATCTTACTTAAACACAGACAGAGAACTGGCAAGTGTTAATGCCCAAATAATTTAATTTTAAGCAAACAATCCATCTGTAGAACTCAGGAACCCCCCAAACATACACAGAATGTTTAAGGATACTGCTTTAGCAAAAACAGTAACAAAAGGGATGAATATGTAAAAAAGTTGTACTGAGTTGCAGTGGCACTGGAAGAAAAGCTAAAGAAAGGAATGGATAAGCAGAAGGTGTCAGATCCTGTGATTTGGTTGTACATTCATCCATTAGTGGCACAAACAATTTTTAAAATTTTGTTTCTGGTCCCATACTGTATAAAGTATCCTCTTGAGATAATGAGGATTGTTAGAATCAGAGACTGATGCTCGACCCAGGGGGGAGAGAGAATGTCATTCCCTTCCTGTGCTCAGCCCTGACCTTGTGTTCTCTGCACTGCTGATAGACAGTTCTGAGAGCTGCCAGTAGTGGCGATGACTTCACTGAGCTGTACAGGGGGGAAGAAATACAGCCATGAGCTGTTCTGCTGCCTTTTTCCTCCTGACACACCCCATATGCTGAGATGGTGGGTGGCAGTAGGAGAGCTGGCACGATAGCAGCAGTGTGTTCCCTGTGCCAGGGGAATAATCTGTTGGCTAGTTAAATCTCATTTCTGATTCATCTCTACCTCCTGAGTAGCACTAAGAGGCGAGATCCTTACAGAAAAACCAGCTCTTGGAGCGTGTGACAGTGCAGTCTAGAGGAGGCTTTGAAACTTGTACCTTGAAACTCTGTTTTGAATACTGGCTTTAATGTATTTAAAATAACCCCCAAATTCTAAACTGCCTACAACTGGAGTGCATTAGCAATTCTTATGTGAATAATAGAACTGTTGTTGCTTTGTTAGGTTTTTAGGTATGCACATACCTGGGACAATTCACTATACCAGAAGATTCAAGTAAGCAAATCAAAGCAGAAACAAAAAAAAAAACTTTCTTATTTTCTCTGTTAATAACATTGCTTGTTAAACAGAAGTTGGCATAGAATCCCGGTGTGAAATTGCCAAGAAAAGGTTGTTAATTTGGCATAAGCTTTAAGTTGTTTCATTTGGTATCACATGAAAATGAGTAGAAATATATGTGTTTTTGTGCTGTAGATTGCTAATGCAAAGGAGGATTTGCCTCCCAAGGGAAATAGGTGTGCACCATCAGGGGGAGTTCATGTTGGTTTGACAAGCCCAGGACTTGGCAAACAAAGGCAGCAAACTCGGAGGCGAGCAGCAGAGAAAACGTCCTGCGATGTTTTGCTGGGGGAAGCAGAATAGAGCAGAATCAATCATCTTTTCAATGAGAGTTTAAGGTGACTTGGGCCCTGCTCTCAGCTCTGCAGAGGGCTTGTACACCTCTCTCTGCTACGTGCAGAAGGCTTTGCTTCCAGCAGGGCTGGTGCAGGGCTGCTCTTTTATAAGTGAGCCCTCCATGTGCTGGGATGATTGCCCTCTCTGGAGCTCCAGAGGCTGCTGGGAAGGGAGTGGTCCCTGTTGCCTTTGGGCAATGCATCAAACTCGACTTGTCAGCTTTGCTAGTCAGCCCAGGAAAGCTGCAAAACTGGGGAGAAAAACACCCTTCAACAACATAGTTATTAATTGACCTTTTTGCCTTATTAGAATGCTGTGAGTATCCAGAGGTATTTGGTCTCACTTTTTTTCCCCACCTAAACGTCTAAATTTGCCTTTCTTTGTCTGTCTGTGGATTAAACAAAACCCCATTGGCAATAGTGTAGAGTTTCTGCTCAATTCAGCTGGATGTGTGTACAGCTGGTCCTTTACACCTACCTTTTCTGTGAGGGCTCAAATCTGAGCAATATCAGAAAGTGTGTGGAATAAAATCCTGATTCCACTGATATAATTTTGATTTTTCGCTGTTGGATTTGTTTGGATGGGGATTTTAACTGAAGTTAGCTGGAGATAGGATGTTTTTTGTATTGCATGCTTGGTGCTGAAATCTTTCTTCACATCTGGAGTAAGACTACAGAGGGCACAGGAGTGCAGCAGCATTCCAAGGATGGCAAAAATAAAAGCCATCCAAATAAAAATGAAATAATACCAATGGTAGGACTGCCTCACTGGGCTCTCCTTATGTCTCTCCAGCCAGGTCTGCAGCTCCCACTGCACTGGGGTCATTGGCCACTGTATTTGTCACATAAATGTTACAACTTATTTTTAATTCACAATCAAACACGTTAATTTAAAAATAAAAACTCTCCATTGCTAATGAAGGGGAGCAGCTTCAGAACAAACAAATTTTTGGTTTGTCACAAGGGTGACAACAGGTGTGGACAAGCAGAGAGGACAGTTGGAAATGATAGTCTCCTAAACCACTCCAGAAGGATTTATTAAAGAATGTCAGAGCCAGAAAGTGGAGTTGTAAGAGCTGGGGGAAATTATATATGAGGAAAATTCTGTTGAGGTAAGAGGTGTCATGTTTTTCTGAACTGTTTGAAAAATAAGGATAATGAAGTCTTGTTTTGGGTAAAGAGGAATCAACAGTTTGTACCCAAAGTGTTCTGCAGATATAAAGAAGTGTTAAATACTTTTGATTAATGTTTAAATCATTGTTGGTGTGGGAGGGAAGCAGCACAACAAAGGAAGAAGAAGGTATCTTTGAACCTAATTTTGTGCATCAGTGATTAAGTTGTTTTTGGTACCTTCCTGTGGACTGGCGTGTGTTGCATCTGGGCTACAAATACAAAGTAAGATAATTGTTCAGGAGAGACTTCTACTTGCCTTTCTGCCCCTCAGTGGATTTGTGTGGATTTGGCTGAAAGGCACTATCTTTGTGTTGTTCATTACCTTGTTCTGTGCTGCACAGTGTGAGAGCACAGAGTTATCAGGTGTGGGGACTGAAGGGGAAGATGAAGATAGCCCTCTTGTTCCACGAGAAGAGGGAGGTGAAGCTGCAAAGAAGACAGGAAGGCTGATTCAGGGAGATAACACAGGAGCTTACACCATGGAGGACAAGAGAGATCCTTAAAGGTAAAAGAACTGACAAAATTTCACAGCAGGCACTAGTGGGAGATGAGAATCCAAGGCAAACATCATGCCATGTGAGAAACAAGCTTTCATTGATCACAACATGCCATGATGTCTCCATGATAGCACTGTCTGGGAAACCATTAGCGGTGGGGAGAGGGAAGGCAGAGTCTGACAACTTTTTGTTTTGTTTTAAGAGGCACACATTAAAAATACATCTAAGGTATGGGGCACAAAGAATCTAAATAATGTTATTAAACTTCTGGTAGATGTGAATCTCCAGGGATGTTTACATATGCTTTTGAAGAAAACCGAAAAACATTAGATTTTGCATTTCCAGGCTTAATTCATCTTCTTATTTTGTTCTGTGTAAAGAAATCTATGCAGAATTTTTAAGTTGTTCAAAATAAGCCCAAAATAGAGGACTGAGTTTTATAAACAATTTACATATTTGTGTTTAATTTGTTGAAAATAGGATAAAATATGCTCACATTTGGCATCCCAAATACAAATATTAGGAACCCAATCCCCTGATGCAGTATAATTTTTAACAGTACAATTTAAGTCTTCCAAAAGATATTGTGCACACTTTTATTTTACAGTAAGGATTTATTTTATTTTTTTTACTATAGAGAAGTAATATGCATGCTTGTCTTTGTACCTTATGAACTGGACTCCTGTGTGTTTGGTTTCCATGCACATCTGCATTCGCTGCAGAGAAAAAAGAAAACAAAGTTCCAGCAACAGTGTTTGATTTGTAAACACGCTTATGTAACAGGCACAAAAAATTAGGTTAGGAGCTCCCAGTGCATGGAGGGTCTCTTACCTCTGAAATAAAAAGCTTCTATCTTCCAGCCCAGGAGCGTTAAGTGCAGAGCTTTTAAGTTGAGAAAATATGCAGTTCATGTGAAAGGTTTGATAGCACTATATACCCACCGAAAGCTTAAATGTGCCTGACTGGTTTTATGGAAGACAGTAAATTAGTCTTTGCTTTGCCTGTGACAGGTGAGAAGCAGTTCTTGCATGACCAGTGGCTATCACCACACAGGTGAGGCTTCCCTTGCAGAATGATGACTGGGAAGAAAAACAAGATGTCTTTGCTGGTTATAAATTTAACTCTTCTATGATTAGCCTGGGCCAATTAGGACACCCCTGGGGTTCAGACTATGGCTCAAGTACAAGCCTGAAAGCCTGATTAGCTGAGGTCTCTTGTTACTTGTTCTTGGTAGTAAATGCTGGCACATATAGTATTGATTTTCATTTAGATATCTTAATGTTTCCAGACAATCCTAGCAGATGTGGGCTGAACTCAGATCTACGAGAGTGCCGGGCTGCAATCTGCAAGCATTTTTCTTGCCATTTTGTTTCATTTTTCCTAAACTTAACTGATTTGGAATCAGGAGATATAAATGAAAAATGCAGAGTTTGCCTATCAATCATGGCATGTACAAACATTGCTACTGCCCTTTTCTAACATCCTATTACCACTGGGTAGTTGGCTAGTCAAACAGGAATAAAAATTACACTGCAAACATCATAAGTTAGGCTTGATTTGTTGAGCAAGAAGCCTGACAATTCTGTAAGAGTTATATACCTCAGCCTCGCTGAAAATCAGCCTTGTTATGGCTCTGGTACGTCTATAAAGATTGTTCATTTCATATAAAACAGCTACCTGCACTGAAAGGCCTGAAAGGAAGAATGATGCTGGTTATAAATATAGAGGAAAATCTATTTGTCTGCCCCTTCGTGCTGTTAGCGAGTCACAGGATGCGGCGGGGCCGCGGTTCGCAGGCAGCAGGGGGAGTTTGCCATGGCCACCTCTCGCTTTCATCTCCTGGCCTGGGCTGGAGCACATCATCTCTCTTTGTCATATGAGATAAAGCAATGAAGTGTGACCAGTGCCACTGCATTGCACTCTGCCCACCAGGAGCACGTTAATGATAATGAAAAACTATACTGCACCGCATTGAAACTAAATGTGAGCGTAAGGCTGTCTGTCGGCAGACTGGTGGAACAGTTAATGTCATAAAAGATAAATAGAAATTATTAGAATGGGCTTGGAAGGGATTTTTTATAGGGCAGGGTTGTATCCCTTTAAAGATATACATTATCAGACTGTTAAATCTAATTTCAGGCTACTGGGCAATTAAAATGATTAACATTATTTACTCATATAGTTCGATTCATTAAAGTTTTAAACACCCTTTACACACTATTTATGTTGAAAATAGAGAAATAATGTGTTAAAATGTCTTGGATCATTAATCACTCAAATTTTCTGTATAACTACTTTCTCAAAACCTTAGTGCCACAGTGAATATTTACAAACCTCAGAGGCTTTTTTGAAAAGATGAGCAAAATGAAATTGCCTCTGGTATGTCCAACAGACCTTTGGTAGTTTCCAGGCCTATTGTGTTTGCAAGGAAAATCAGGCAGAAAAATGCTAAGATTGCCTTAAAAGTTATTCTACCCAGGGGCTTGTACGAGTCTTGGCTGCCTTTACGAGGGGGTTTGTTCCTCTGCTATCTGAAGGTGACAGCATGGATGCTGTTACTGAAGTGAATGGGAACTCCCCGTTTAAAGTCTTGTGGACTGAGATAGAAATATACTCCGAGTCTGCCACTTAGTTCTCAAGTGTGTCAGAAGGAATTTTGTATTATCTACTGACAAACCAGTTTATTAGATGGATATAAGAGGAGATCTTCAGGCTAGTAAATGCTGCCATTAGTCAGAGGTGAAACACCCACTTCCCTTCTGTTTTGGCATTTGTAACAACCTCTGAAATACTGTGGGAAAAGTCAGGAAAGTCAGTATAGAGTATGTGACAAGACAATTATAAACCATATATTGATGCTGGTCTATTTGAAAATATCGTCTATGGGCTTTTTCTGGTGGGTTGGAACACTGGGGGTTGGTTTGTTTGCTTGTTTGATTTTATTCCTGTACCTTCTGAAAATACATTTTTGAAGGAAATGCTGTGAGTTACAAGGAGCAAATGTAATCTAGACTGTGGTCCTGTAACCCAGGAAGCCAATTACTGTGTTTGCCTGTCCTTGGATGCAACAGGTAGAACTTGCAGCTCATGAAATGGTGAAGCTCAACCCCTGCACAGCAGAAGTCCCGAGGCACGCAGGGGCTGCTGTGTCACCGAATGTCCTGTTCCCCAGACAGGCCGTGGGCCAGATCTGCTGAACAAGTGTGGTCATTACTCTTTCTGTGGCACCATTAGTAAGAGGAAGAGGTAATTATAATTAGCCTCTTTGAAATCACCCAGGGGCTCAGCTGATATGTCAGAAATGTAGATGGTATTAAACATGAGGACATGGCTGTATTTTCCCAGCTAGCAGCACTACCCTAGCACCAGTGCCATATTTAACATGCCAGGGTCTTTCACTTGAGAATATCCAGGAGTATTCAGGCTCCCTCCTACCTGCTGTTTCAGGAACCACGTCTCTGGGCAGCCAGTGGAGAAGTGGATTCCTAATTATCAGGTTATGCCTAATATTATCTAATATTAGGATATATCCTAATAATATCCTATTATTCCTAAACATCAGGTAGATGTTCTGGATTAGGCCCAGTTGTTATACAGATCTACTAAGGAGCACTTGCCTTCTAATTTATTCACTTACCCAGGATGCCCAAATGCAGTTGGAGACAACTGCAGCAAGCCCAGGATCATTAGTAAGTGAGGCACTGACAACAAACATGTGCCCAGTCTAGTGGCCCATCTTCCAGTAAGACTTGACAGTAGGAGAGGATCAACTACCTGTTGAGGATCCCCCAACTGTTCTGGAAGCAATGTTTGGGTTGTTTTGCCTCTTGCATTAGCCAGTTTCTTCATTCCATTGCTGGTTTAGTGTGTGTAAAGCTGCCTGACAGAACGAAGGGCTCACTGTGCAGGCTCCAACCGTGGTGTTTTACAGGACCATGTCCTGTGCCTGATGCAGTTCTGGCTCTACATAATAAAGGGAACTGTCAGCCTCTATCAGTGAGGATGTTTCTAATGCTGTTCCATCATTCATTTCGAGAGCACCACGAGCAGAGCCCTTCCCTTGAGAGTCTCTGACAGTCGTTACCATCTCAGCAATACCAGAAGCTTTTGCTGACTTCAGAGAGCAGAAATCCCAGCGTTCCTCCTGAGTTTCCCATCAGTGTATGGTGGTCCAAGCCAGCCCCCCAGCCTGGCACGCACAGGCACTATGCCAGTGCAGAATAAACCTGCTAATTAGTGGCTACTCACACAAGTATTAAACCCATGCTTCTTTCAAGCAATTTATTTGCTTAACATTTTTCTATCCCAAATCCAGATGGAGGGAGGCAAGGTGGAGAAATAGTCCCTTTAATTTGGACGTGCTGTCTTCCTCAGAGGCCGGGGATTTCAGCATGTTCATGACCTCTCTGGCATCACTGTGGTGGTCATGACTTCTGCCTTCTCTCTCTAAACTTTCCTTGGGAATTTGGGTGGCAGAAAGTGGGGTGAGGAAGGGAATCCAAAGGACTGAAAAAGGCTTCCCTCTTCTCAGTAGGAAATAATCCTGTGGCATTGGTTTGATACACCAGGAATTCATCCATCGTTTTGATTTGTGACAGAGTTTTGGCCTTCAAATTAACCTGTGTTTGGTCACAAAGCATTAGTATTGATGCTGGTGCCCTGAGTACCTTTGCCCAAGCTCTCCTGGGGGTTGCTCTTGTTTCCCCACGGGGCTGCAGAGGAGTTCTACCCAAATGATTAGTATGAAGAATATACTGAGCTGAAAATAAACTCCCAGAATACCACAAAATCTCACAGATATCGGTGAAATACAGAATACAAAATTTAGTCTGGGTCTCTGCCTCTTCTATTTTGCTAATAATTAGAAATATATAGCACAGGAATGACTTTTATTGTTGATGTATCTGGGAAATTATTTTTCCTTTGAGTTTTTTAGACTTCTTATACCTCCCATTGATTTTGATTATTTACTGTTTGACAAGGGGAACACAGGCAGCCCATGCTGTGCAAAAGATCAGAGGTGCCTTCATTCCTCAAGGCTATTGCCTTCTTTAATTCTTCAGTGTAGGATCAGTGAACTGATTGCATTTTCTTCTATTTGACACTTTATATTTCACATTTCTTCATCAAACTATGGTAACATGCTCTCTTTTAGAGCAAGCTGCTCTGAGAATATAACCTTTTTGTCTTGGCCATTATTATAACCCTTTGGTGAGTTGTAACAGCGACTTTCAGCCACTGTTCTGATTCATCATCTCTCAGTTAAACTGGGTGAAGTTGAGTATCTTGTTAATCTACTTTTTGTGCTTTTCTTTTATTGGTGTTATATGTATTTCATATTTAATCATTGCATGATGTGGCTTGAGGGCAGTTGTTCTTTGATTATTTTTTTTTTTTCTTCAACCAGGATAGTCTTACAGGCCTAAGGGGAGATTTTTAAGCTGCAAACGCTGTATGCCAAATCTGGTAGTAAAAAGCACAGTTCAAATATTTGCAAATACAAACAAATAAATGTATGCTCTATTTGGGCCTGTAGTTATGTGTGTGCGTTTTTGAAAAACAGCTCCTTGGACAGACATGTTTTACAATGGTGGGAAAGCAGCCAGGGGGATATGAGTGTTTAGAGTCTTGCTGCTTTCTGAGTGATCCACTTTCTATTAGAAAATAGTTAATGTAAGGATCCGAAGTAAAAAGAAAAAATTACAACAGAAGTTAGTTCTGTCAAACCTGGCTTTAGGTCATGGTTCCAAATATTTTGATCAAATAGGCTTCTCTCTCCTTTTCTGTGTTATAAGATATGCAATGTAGTGTGTATTTCCAGTGATTAATGGTTGTGCTCTGAATCCCTGTAGATGAAAACTTGGGTGATGTTAGATCAAAGCCCTCAGTAATTTCATAATTTCTTACAGAAGAAATGGTTGGGTTTGGCTCTAGTTGGCATCAGTCTGAATGCATCAGTAAAATGGGACAATCTCAGCTCCCAGAAATAATGGCAGCCCTCTCCTGTTAGAAATGCCTTTCTTCTGGAAAAGCCACTTGTCCCACAGTAATGCATTTCTAATCAAAAACACGAAGCCCCATATGGTATTTTTTAACACATTTGAGAACCCCAGTTAAGACAGAGCTCTAAATGTACTGAAAACCAAAGTTCATTGTTATTCAGCACTTAAGAGAATGTGCAAAAAGTAGACCCTTTTTATTTCTGTGTTATCCTGCTTATTAATTTTATAGATCTGGGTCTCATTCTCTTTCCTGCTCTTCTTTCTCTGCCTTTGTTTTTTTTTGTGTGTGTGTGAAATGACCTTCATGTTACCATATAATGAGGTTTATTCTATTTCCCTCTTAAACATAATGAATACCAGGAAAGTTCTAGAGACACAAACAAAAACCAAGAGGGGAACATCCCAGAATACCAAGGGATGATGGAGTAGGAAGTCCACGATGTTTCAGGCTAACAAAATATTAAAGCTTAAGATAGAACTTGCCTATAAAAATGCTGCTTGCTCATGTTTTTTTGTGAAAAAAATATCTGAAAGACTCTAAAAGGGCTTTGAGAAGGTTTTGTGTGACAAAAAAATTTTCAAGGACGAGGAAAAAAATTAGTATTTTAGTTTCTAGTTGTGGCCTGCCAATGGCAAGATAAGCAAATACATTTCTGTGTGTATGTGAGGGAGCAAAACTGCCCTTAATGGCAAATTTGGCAACAGAAGAAGGAATGACAGGGAATGGGGACTGGTAATGAAAGGGTTTAATTTCAGCATGCTTGGGGAAAACGGAGCTAAAATTCTGTCCTGACAACCTGTAGTTCAGCTATCCTTCCTGGCAGAAGGAGGCCTTTACAGAGGGATTGCCTAACTGACTAACAGGTCTGTGTCACTTCATTATACTGAACATCTTTTGCTTCAGAGTTTTTACATTCATTTTTAATAAGTAGGTTGTAAAGAAAAATTAATTACTGGCCACTACATGGTGCTTTTTGATGGAACTATCCATTTAGGTGGAGGGTTGAGCTTCCCCTCTCACTGGGTGTGCATGAGTTTTAAATGGGCTGAAACGCAGAGGATGGAAAAAACCTTACCAGAGGCACACTTAGGAAGAAGTCCCTGTCTGAAATTATTGCTCAGCACACCTGGAGGCTCTTTCAGCCCTTGCGAGGGCACTTCCCACAGCGTCAGTGCCAAATGGCTCTTCCAGGAGGGTAACAGAAGCTGGAAATGTAGTTAGCAGAAGGAAAACCAAGCATGCCAATGTGCTTCCTCTAGTTAACTTAAATTGCCCGTGTGACCCTGCAGCACTTTGCACTGATGTACTGCTGTGACATTGCTTGAATGACATTTTGTCATTTGCTGGATGTTAACCTGCAAAAATGCCATCTTTGCTCCTTAGCTTGGAGACAGGGTGACATGTGCTGCAGCCCCCAGTTGTTGGGGGGTAATTTTATGCTCCTTTCCTGACAGACAGGATTCCAATAGCACCATATGTCAAAAACTCCAACCCATTCCAGTCATGTACCCACACCGTCCAGCTGTCACAGCTATAATTATTGAAACTAAAGCCCAGAGAAGTTTGTAGTTTTGGAAATGCTCTAGTCTCCTTAGATCTTTACTACTGATGTTATAGCTGATTAGGACCCTGCCAGCCTTCTGTTGGTCTCTTGAAAACTGCTGCAATTCCCATTCATCATGGAAGCGAACCAGCTGCTCCAGAGCCATCCCCTCAGATGTGTCGCTTGGTGTTGTACTTTGCTGTTGTCCTGACCTTGATACTTTGGATGTGGAGACAAAGGCTCCTTATTTTTTTGCAGTTGGTACAAAAGGAAGAGGTTCCCTCGATCCTGCAAGGAGAATGGAAGTGTTTTTTGGTGGTACCTGATGTCCCCGTGCTCCCAGTCCATGCTCCGTTCCCAGTTTCGGGGCTGTTTCAGGGGAGGGAGGAGAGGCAGTGACCGCCTGCAGTGCTCTCCTGTTGGGCTGACACTGAGCTTTTGGCAGCAACATCTGTCTTGTCTCTTAGCAGAGATGAAAGGGACTCCTGTGATCAGGATTTTGAGCCTTTACAGCCTCTTTTGTCACTTTCATCCAAATGTAATGGAGTTTAACATCTTTTGAATCTGTTGGAAACTTTGGACTGAGTAGAGGGTTCAGCTATTGGCTTTTTCTATTAAAATCTTAAAACTAAAAGCTTTAAGATCTTGAGGTGCTTAAAAATTTTAAGCTTTTCTTTGACAGCCTTTGCATTCATATCCCTTGCAGTGCAAATATTTTTAGATTAGTTTTTTTTCCACACTATAGTCTTTGTTTTATTTGTTTCCAAGAACCAGCCCCTCTTGTGCCCATTGCAGTAACTTCACTGACAGGGTTAGTTATGCTTTTTTGGTTTGTTCATGCACTTAGAAGGCATATTTTATTCTAAATATATGAAGGCTTTTACATTTAAATAAGAAACATGTAATTTAGCTGGCTTATATTTTGATCAAATAGCAATTTGTAATCTCCTGCCTAGACTGCAATATACTGCTCTCAACCTGGGTTTTCTAAACTCTTTTGAGATGCTGTGTAAGGAAATGTCAATACATTTAAAGAAGAAATGTTTTATGGATGAAGAGAGCTTTTAAAGTGTGAGAAGCAGGACTGAGTTGGAATTCCTAGACTGGAACAACTGACTAATTTGATGAAGAAAATGAAAGAGAGAAATTTGCTAAACATATTCTTTAGCAACTGTCTTTTAATAATGAAGAGGCTATTTCAACAAAAACTATCGCCAGGAAAAAAAAAAGGGAATTTGATATTGCTGGCAAGAAAGCTCAGGATGACTTTGAATATTGGAAGAAGATCAAGTGTGTTGTCATGCAGATCACTGGCTTCCTTTTACAGGCAGTGAGAATGATGTCGATTTAAAAGACAGACCAGATTTTTCAGAATACACATAAGAAATGATCCCAAATGGAGAACAAATTGTCTCTAATTTACGGTTTATTTATAGGTTTGTTTTTTTTTTAGTGGCCAGATTAGGAAAGAATTAAAAGATTTGATCCAGTGGACCTTATGGACCTTAAGGACCTTGTTGTTTCCCAAGTCTCCAGGTGCAGGGTCTTGGTTTTGATCACTAGCTCTTGGTGGAAGCCTGAAGTCAGCAACTTCTGGACAGTTGATTGCTCCTGACCTCACTTTTGGGAGTCTCGATCGTCCTTCTTAAACTGAGCTGAATAGGAGTGGAAATAGGACTGTTAAATAGGAGACTGAAGGAGAATAAAAAGAGAGTCATCAGTCAAAGAAAATAATAAGAAAAATACTTGTAGAATGTAGGAGGGAGACACAGCAGATACTTTTTTGTAGTAAGATGGAAATTGGTGTGGCTAACAATATAGTTGAATCTACCAAAATCTTTCATAGTCTTGAAAATAGGTTTAGCAAGCTGCCTGGCAGAAATGGCATGTTTTGGAAGCTCATGGTCACCGAAAGCCTTGGTTAAACTATCAGAAAACACACACAGAAAGGTATAAATTGCAGTTACAGAAGAAGCCAATAGAAGGAATTTCCATAATCACAGCAATGGGCTGAGCCAGGTTGCTGTTACTGCCTTTGTTCAGTTTAGTGTTGGTTTGGAATTAAAAGATGAAGGCAAAGGGGAGGAGAATCATATTTTGTGAGAAAACAGTGAAAAAACTTAACTTCTCAGAGGGTATTCATCTTATGGCTTCATTAAAGAACCATCAGAGGTTCCTTAGAGAAACTAAGACCAATAAGCAGAAATTCAGTCTGAAGTTCAGCATAGAGAGATAAGGAATGAAGTCTGAGACATCTTAAAAGGGACTGTGCAAAGAGAGTTGGAGGAATTTCAGATAACTGTGCTTTTGCCTCTGGTTTGATAATAGTGCTATTTCTTTTTACCCGACCAACTCTTGCTTCAGTAAAATATCTTCAATATAAACTTGTTAAAAAGGGAATGTGTGGGAAGCAGCACCCTGGAAAGCTGTGCATGGAGGGTTCATGCTCAGCCTAATGGAGCTAAGTGTTAAGCAAGAGAGGCTGGCAGTGGAGAGGGCTCTTCCAGCTGATAACTGAGGTACTGCTACCAGTTCCTATCAAGCTTGAATGCAGTGGTGTGTGTTTGAATGTTTGTAGTGATGTGGATACCAAGTCCTTTTCCCCCTTGTTTCATCTAAAAACTAATTCGCAAATTTCCTCCCCCCCTTAGATTTATGGAAATGATAAAGTGCCCACTTAGCCCCCCACTGTGTGATCGGGGAGGCTGTGAGGCTTTAATGTTTTGCTTTAAACGAAAGCTGGAAACATTTGTAAAAAGGATTTTGGTTGATTCTGGATTGCCAAAGCTGGAGATCGTGGAGAACACGCTTAATTCTCTAGTTGTGACACAGGATTGCCAAAACAAACACGGGTTCAGTGTGTTGAAACAGGAGTGCTGCAAGACAGTTCAAATAGGAAGTTGACTGGCCTAGTAAGCACTGTGTGGAGTTGGAAATGGAACTTCTACTGCATTCAAGAGAATAATAAGAGTGATTTTTGTGATTTATTGATTTATTGCACCTATGCTAACTGAGGCAAGGGAAGCACCCATCTCTCCTAGGGAGCGATGGAATAACACACAGGTTTTTCTTTAATTAGGTTTAATATTCAAAAAAATCTGGCATGAAAATGTATACTTTTCACTTTTAGACTCTTGACATGTGAAAAACCCCTTGTTCTTATGAGAGACTTCAAAAATTATTCAAAGAAGCACTACTTTTATAAACTTAAGAAGTTTTAAAAGAATGTATTAATAGTCATGTAATTGCAGTGATGGATACTGATACCCATATGCTTGGTTAGGAAGAGGTGCTACTTTAGACCAATTTCATAATTACCTTAAGGTTGATATAGTTGCAGTTTTTTATTTTCTAAAATAATACCATGTTATAGGGAAAAAAAAACATAAAGAAGAGCTAAGAAAATAATAGTTGATCATAAAATGTCCCCTCATTTTGTCTTGGGTGTTTTGGTTCTGTTTTTAACTGACAGTGTGGTGCAGAATTCTGCATGCCAAACTTCTTTTTATAATTATTGCTATTATTAGTGTTTATTACAATAATATACTTGAAATTTACAGTTTGGAGCCACCGCTGGTATATAAGACTATATGTGTAGCTATACATACCTAATTATTTGTGGAAGGTATTAGTGTTGTAAACACAGCTTATCTTTGTTATGAGAGTGGCATTAATAACAGAGTTTCATAAATGCCAACATCCAGTACGATAATTCCAAGAGTCTCTGAAAATATGGGGTATTGTGGCTGAAGATGCTCACAAATGCATGTTGTGTGTGTGCATGGGGAGGGGGAGGAGAGCTGTTTTGTGCTTAGAATGCTTTCTGATGCATAAATATTAGCATTAAATAATTTTGAATACCTTGTTTTCTAAAAAGATTAGTAGCTCTTCTCTGCGTGATAAATTGTGCAAGAGTTATTGTTCACACCACTCTTCCTCCTGTATTATCCGTGTAGCTTTAAATAACCCAGCCCAAATTACGCTCAGCAAGCTGGTGGGAAAGCTTGGAGGGATCTGGGAGCTGAAGGGCCAATTTGTGCCCTGACTTACATCCTGGGCAAACACACTGACTTGGTGCTGCCTGTAAAGGATATAAGGTAGTAAAGGATTTAATCTGTAGCTTTGGGTTTATTCTTTTTCTTTAACTTCGTTCTATTTTTTGCCAATTTTTTCTTTTTAATTTAGATACGATTCCATACTAATGCAGGGGAACGTTGTGCCTTTGCAGATAGCAGCATTTCACCCTCCTTTACTTGGCATCTCAAATGTTACATGAAACTCTTATTAAAAATAAAAAAAGAGAGCTACGTGCTTGTTTGCCAAAGCTCCCATTTATAGTGAGTCATATTTGGAATTGCAAACTTTGCACTTGCATATATTGCACAAGAATATATATCCTTTCTGTAAAACATAATTGTTATCTCATTGTGGCCTTGAATTTATTTGCTTATGAATTTCCTTTTTCTTTTTTTTGGTGTATCTAGATGTCTTTTCCCAATGGGCCTTTTTGCAGTCCATGGTGCTCTGATTTTGGAAGAGATTCCCCTTGCTGTTCTGCATGTAAAATTACAGGCTCTGGGGGGACAGGCTGTGTAAATGTGGCTTCACCAGCTTCGGTTTGAACCACCAAAGATCCCTCATACTGTTGTGATGTGAAGTGTCAGTGCATCATTTGGCCTGATATTATATTTCTCTCTCTCCTAATTGCCTAGGAACAACTTCTTATGCTAGAAAATAGAGACTGAAGTAAGGGTTCTTTGAAAATACCAGTCATCTCACTGTACTTAAATGTTTTCATCTGATTTTTTTTCCCTGATGGCTCCTGAGCAAGAAAACCTGAAATTCTGAGTATTGTGAAGTGATTGGCAGAAAGTAAGACAAGCAGAGACATTCAGATGTAGACCTAGTATTAATTCAAGCTGTGCAAATAATTAAACACACCAAGTGAAAGAGGTGAACTGAGCAGTTTCCACTGAGTTTAAGGACAAGGTGAGGAATTCCACTTTTCTTAATGACCTTAGGAATAAAAAGTATTTTTTAAGACTATCCATCTTACAGTAACTAGAACTAAGTCTGTTTAATAAGGAGGGTGTAAGGCCACATGCTGCATTTGCCTGTTCTGCTGCCCCACCATACACCTTGTGTGTGTTTGCTGAGCACTCAGGCCCATGGAAATAGGTGGGAGTGTTTAGCACATGGTGTTTCATGATGTGAGAGTGGACTTTATGACTAGGTCCTCAATTACTCCTTTATTAGTCTGCTTTCTGTACTTCCAAATACTGAGAGTTCAAATCAGCGTTGATTAATACAAGGAAAATAAGAATCATCTCCATGGAAAAGAAAAAACAAACAAAAAAGAAAACAAACAAGAAACCCACTCAATGTGTAGTTGGTGTCTGGTCCCTAGATCCTCCCATTGTTATTTTCAAGTGAGGAGGATGAACTGTAACAGATTCAACCCTATTCAATTGCTAAGCTAGAATGGTTGGCTGACTGGAGAGCAGAAGAGAGGAAACCAAGTTATGCTGCACTTCAGTGCTCTCCACAGTTTGTTTTCATAGCAGTTTAATTTGGCAGTAACGGCCCTGGAGAAGCTGGTTTTGAGTGACAAGAATCAGAAAATAAATGTAATTTTTGGGTGATTAATGACTTTAGAAATAACTGGCTTAAGAAAATGTGCTGGCATTAACCCTTCAGTCAGGGCTACTGTGTAAACTGAGTTTGGCTCTTCTGCCGTTCTGCATTTTCTGGGCATTCAGTCACAGCTTTGTATATCAGAGATTTTGACAAAATTATAACAATTTGAGAAGTTCACCAAACCTTCAAAAACCGGGAGTAAAATTACTGGCAGATATCAGAGACTAATGAGAGGAATTAATGTGGGTCCACATAGCTGTGGTTAACCTGGGTGCTGAGCCTGAGACACACAGACCTTCACTCATCGATTGAAAGAAATTGTGATCCCCACTTGAAATCTGATTCAAACTACAATGCCCAGAAATGCTTCAGAAAGGACAGTAACCTTTGTCAGTCACACCATAGAAAAGCAGCTGGAGGAAACAGGAACCTTGTACTTCCAGATCAGGGGCTCTTATCACTGCTCTAATAGAATTTCCAATGCACAGAAAAGGAGAAATCTGTCTTTGTGTCCTTTATCTCCACCAAACCCATGAAGTTTGTCTCCTAGGATTCCTCCCCAGGTGGCCTTTAGACATTTTTGCATAACCTTGCCAAACATTCTACCCCAACTGTCCTCTCACAGCCTTCACTCAGTCCAGACTGAAGTTTTCTGCCTTCTCAAGGAGTTGGAGAAGAGGGTTTCAAGGAGAATTCTTCAGGCACTCGAAGGTTTAGGCAGGAAAGGAGGGATGACAACTTGAGTTTGCCTCAGTTCCAACCCTCTATTAATAAGTGCCTTGGCTTTCTTTTTCCTTATAGAAAGTTTTGGAAACTTACTCCTGTGCAAGCATAATTTTTGAAAGATCCTTTAAGGAAGCTATTAACTCTGCTGGCATATGGAGAATTTATAATTTCTGCAAGTGTTATATAGGAGAGACCCTCTCATGTAAGCATATGATGCATTTAACTCATGTTATGAAATCTGCCTCTATATCTGGCAATGATTTCAAAATTTCCTGAGGTCTCTGTGTAAACTATAACAGGACTTCGAAGCACAAACTGTCACTGAAGGGGAGCTGAAATTATGGTATGTTATACTTAGGTAAAAAATATTAACAGAATATTTTAATTGTTTAGGAAGAGCAGCACAAAGGGATAATATTCACATTTTCCAAAGTCATCCTAGCATTTACTTTTGTGTTGTGGTGACCAACCTCTCCCTTTGTTCCCTGTTTCCCAAAAACTTTGTCTGATGTGTTTCTGAAATGCATTTTGTCTCATGCTGATTTTGCTGGTCCAAATTTTTAACTCTGGTTTTTGGGGTTTTGCTCTTAAGCACCAGCTGCTTGAGGAACTGTGGTCCTTCTCCTTCCCTTCCTCTCCTCCTGAGTCCAGAAAAGCAATATTTGGTTTCACAAAGGGATTCAATCCTCCCAGTTGACCCTCCCACCCCTGGCCAACTCCTCCACTTGCACCTTCCCTAAAATAGGTGGTTATGAAGTGCTCTGCTCTCTCTTCCCTTTGGGGTAGGAAAAGCATATCCTGTATGTGGGGGATATGAATGATATTATCCCCTGCTTGAGGATAAATAAGAGTGTTTTCACTAAAAATCCAAGGCATCTTGGCTATCATGCCATTGGTGTTGAAGACTGTTTACTGTGCTGCCCCCTAAAGAAGCTTCATTTTAATTTGTCTGAATTGACTAAACTCTAAAAGCAGCTAAACCAGTGGGTTTTTTGTCAGGAGGCACAGCCATGTAGGAAGGGATGCTACTGAAGCTGCCAGGGGCTTGAATTATTGTTTTAAAAGATTTTATATGTTCTATAAGTTGATGTAAATTGCCTTTCAGACTTGGGGCTTGTTTGCCAAATTTTTAAGGGAGAAAGTGAATTTTTGTAGTCATGGTGCAATGGAAAGGTTGATCTGAATTATTGTCACGTGAAATGACTTCAATAATAGGAAAAAATTAAGTAAATAATTAAATTGTGGAATTCTTTTTTATTCTATGAAATCCTTAGAAGGCCAGCATTAGAAGTTCAAAAATGCAGCAGATAAAGATGTTTACAGTTAGTTATGTTGGTTCTTTGCCTCTTTCCTTTCTCCTCCTTGAAAAAAACCCCAAACCAAAACCACCACAAAACACTGTTTTAGGCAAAAGCTGTTTCCATCATATTCTTTTTTTCCAAGTTAAAGACTCAGTGCCTAGACTTTTAAACAAGTGCTTTATCCTTGAAAATTAAAATAAAATATTTTCATGTAATCAGTAAATTTTGTTATGAAACTTTACAGCAGCTATATTAAACGCTAAGAATAACTACTATTTTGAAATTCTGAGCATCTTATAATTAGAACAGCCTTTAAGAAATATTCAGAGTTAAGGCACATTAGAATGTATTCCACAACATGGAGACAGCCCTGACAAAGAAACATTATTCTTAGATTTACAATTAATTACCCTTATGTCTATACCTTGCATTCAATTTGCATATCTTAAAAGTGCTGTAAATTTCATAGCACTCCCCTGTTATTTAAGATCATTCTGCTTTAGTAAAAGTTTCCACAGTGATAACTTTCTCTTGATTATGTAGTTGTGAGGTCAATAAATTTGGCTTTACTTGGCTCTACAATGTTATAATTTTTCTTTTTTTGTGTGTTTTTCATTATTTTGCTCCTTGTTCCTCCTGCCCTCTCATTTATAACCCCCTGAAGAACCAGTAGATAGAGAAGTCTGGCCAGAAGACGAAGTGAGTGGTCAGATCCTCAGATGTTATCTTTTTCCCAGAACGCACTGGTACTGGGTGTCTGACATGTTCTATACATCTTTCTAGTGTCAACCTCATTAAACAAATGCAGCTTGATGTATAGCTCTCAAGAAATGAAATTTCATGCCATGAATTTGCTCTACACCACCTCGTGTTCTTCCTTCTCCTCCCCCATTCTCTTCTACTTTGGGAGTAATTTTCTCTGTTTTTGATCCTGAGCATAATTTTACATGGTGTGACCCTTCATAATTTTGTGCCCTGAAACTTATCAGTGTTTTCTGGTATTTAGAGAAATATGCAGGTTTTATGCTCACAACGTGATGATTCTGCTTTCTAATCAAGGAATCGTTGCTGCTGGGTAAGGTGTGACACACCATTCAGTGTGTGGGTTGGTATGTTTGCTTTGGTCAGACACATATGTGGCTTTTCTCTAAATATTAGACATCTGTTGCATCTGTGAATTCTATAGTCTGGTAATTATATATAAATGTGCTAGACCTGTGTTTTATGGTCTAATTCAAGGTTAACACAAGATCCTGTAAGCCAGAAGGACAGGGAACACTTGGCCAGAATAGTAAATATTACTCTCATCCTTTTTTTTTCCCTCCTTTCCCCTCCACTTCAGCTTAAAATAATTTTAAAAAGAAATATGTTTTCAAACCAAAATAAACTTTCTTTAATGAGACTATATATTATTTACAGAAAAATGCCACTAAACTCAATTAGTACTGGTCTCACCACTGGGTAGAATTGAAGCTGTTGAATTTATTTTTTTAATGTAGTTCATTGAAGTAATTTACTGAATTTGGGGCAATAATCTGTTTTTAATCAATTTTAAAAGTATAATGTGTGAGAAAGCAGCAATACATTCTATAGAACTTTGTAGATTCTCTGCTGTTAAAAATACACAGACAAATGCATAAAGTTTCTGCCCATGATTCTCTTACTATGAAAAATTGTTTGAATGTTACTTTAAACAGGTAATTCCTTCTTGCCACCTTCTGTATTAATAATTGGTAGCTTATTAGAGTTATTTAAAAAGTTATTATTGCAGTTTCTTTCATTTAATATTTTCCTGTATAAATGCTATTATTTAAAACTAGTTTGCTGGGTAGCAGCAGCCATCCAAAACATTGTCTGTTGCTCAGAAACAGAAATAATAAAATAATGGGAAGCAGAGCTATTGTGTTAAAGTAATGGCTGGTTATACTTCATATATTAAACAAAACCTCAGAATACAGTATTTTAAAATGCTTTCTTACTGAGGGATCCAGTCATTGTGAGCTTTAAAGCTGAATATATGTTTTTAAAATGGAAGAATTTGGGGTTTTTTCCCCTTGGGACAGGATGTTGAAGTTATGGGAAAGAAGAGGGTGCAAGATTTAACAGATATATTCATCTCTGCTTCTGAATATCTCTCAGGCCTTTTAATATATAAATAATTCTGAAGAACTAAAGTAACTACTTTTAAGCTTATTTTAATGGGCCTGATACAAGCAAATGTTGAATATGGCAGTGTTCTATTTGATTGTAATATAGCATTTCTATTAAAATGATTTTTAAAAACCTTCCCAAAATTCCAATAACAGTATTTCACCAAATGTAACATGCTAGTGGAGATTAGCCAGCCCTGGAATACCTTGGCGAAAGTGTTCAAGTAGCAAGAGTTTTTCTAGTCTTATGTCCTATATACATCTGTTAAATTACTCAGAGATCTCATTAAATAAAGCTAATGTACTTGTAAAACAGTAGGGAGAGACAGTATATCATTGTAACTGTTCGAAAGAGCCATTCTGGCAAGGAGGGAGCCAAGAAGGGTAGGTGTATGCTGGTCAGTGGAGATGTTTCTAGCCCATAAATCTTGGCCCTTTCCTGCCTAGTTATTGTGTATTTCTTTAGGTGAGAGATTGATTGTAGCAATGGAAGATGAATTTGCCCATAGACCTTTCTTTTTTTTTTT
>WBMV01008221.1:314976-374976 GCA_013396655.1 Campylorhamphus procurvoides
TTTTTTTCCTCTCTCTGCAATCATTTGTTTCAGATTAAAAGCGTGAAACTGCATGGAGAAACACAAGAAAGCTTGTCTCTCCAGACAGGCAAAGGTGAGGGCATGAAGATGTATAACTGTCCCAGGTGGGAGCAGAGTACAGTTTGCTCCCTCAGGATTTGTCTGAAGGAGACTGAAATAAGGTAAAATTTCTTTATTGCGCATTTTGAACGTGGCATTTTGATTCTTTCTGAGAATTTCTGAGTAATGAAACTAATATATTTAGTTTTAGTGAAATATTCCTTACCTATGTGTTTACTGCTGAGCAAAGGGCATAAAGAGTGTCCCCCGTGTGTGTCCTGCCCTCACTCCCTGCCTGCCCTGCTGTTTGTGCTACAGACTGAACATGGAATGCTTTTCAGGAATATATATAGATGCTGAATTTATAAGGATCAATATAGTCACAAATGTTGTACAACATGTCAGGATACCATAAAAAGCAGGCAGTTCTATATAAAATACTAGCTTAATCTCAGAGATTTTAAAGCCTCATTAAAATGTGGATAAAGTCCATATATGGAATGGCAGCATTCAAAAGGTTGAAGTTGTATATCTGTGGTGCAGAAATCTGAACTATTACATTTGAATGTCAGTCGACTCGTTTGATCACGGGTGATATTCACATGTAACACGTTAACACGATGAGATGCATCATATAGATCCCATAACCAATAGGATCTGTTGTTTAAGGTTTGGGGAGCTCGACGTAAAACCTTGGCCCTTAACGAAATGTGAGGTTTTACAATGGAGATGATGATGTGAGGGCGTAACAATCAAATTTTACATCGCAGGACTTCAGGCAAACTTCAGAAGTTCTTCTAAGACAAGACCTTGCTGCTTTAATGGGGCAGAAGGATGGGGCAGTGCTGTGGCCTTTCCCAGTGCCGGGGGGAAATAATGGGAGAGCGGTGGTGTGGCTGGGGTGGGAACCTGGTTCCAGCAGAACACGCAGCTGTAAAAAACATGAGGGCGTGCCTGTAGCTGCTCCTTAACAGTGGAAATTGCAGACACCCAGGTCCTTGCACGCTGGTGTAATTGCACTGCTCTGGCTTTGCAGATCACCTCCTTTCACTCGGGATCCCACTTGCGTTGTCGCTTGCCAGATTTGTGATACTCTGGTAGCGTGGTGTGCACAATGGCTTGGCAGAGTTATCTGGTAGCAACAAATCTGAGGATTCCAAGTGTTTTTTCAGGGAGAAACTTTGAAAGTCAAGCAAACACTTTTATCTTGACCTTTCAGCAAGGCTGCCCCATATTCACTAGTTGTCAGCACATGTTTGTCTGGAGTCATTCGTCACTGCCATCCGTCACTCCTCTGCCATTCCCATCAGTCCCATTATCTGGGTTCAGGAGAGAGCTGAGGATGTAGCCTGAAGGATCATTAAACCTCAGCTTCCAGGTACTGCAGGTAGTCCAGGTGGTCTGTTGTTATTTATAATAAAGAAACAACACAGCAGAACTGCCTGGCAGTGGCCCATGAGGCCCAGAGAAAGGACGGGCTGAGGGATGTCATCACTGAAGGACAGCTAAAAGTGGACTTTCTTTCTCCCACACTGTAAGCAGAGAGGATTTATTGAACATCTGTTCAGTACATGGCTGGGAAGATTGATTAATTTAATTGCTCACACTTTGCTTAAGTAACATTTGAATACTTAATGTCAGGTTTGAAGGATATTACAGCACTTACTCACGCACCTTTTTAAAGAGGCAGAGTTTCTCATTGCTTTTTGTGTCTTTTAAGGAAGTCGAAATGCATCCTGAAATTTACTGTGCCCAGAGGTCTGGGAAAACTGGAGCAAGTGGGAAAAGCTGCTTCCTCTCATAAATGCAAGTAGTTATTTTTTGGTTTACTCATCGTGGTGAATCATTAATGTAATGAGGTGGGATCATCCTCACTGAATAGTGATAATTTTCCTTCTGGTATCCAGGATAGAGGCAGTTCAGCATATTATGTATTTCTGTACTCTGTAACATAATATCATGATCGTATTGAAGGATTAAATGAGTCAAAGCCACAATAATTTATTGCATGTCCTGTTGAGAGAGGGTGTTTGGGAAAAAATTCCCGAGATCCTCTTGAAGAACACCCCCCATGTACTATGGGAGAAATATTAGGCAATGAAACATTGCTTTGCTTGTTTCTGTATGTTTTGTATACATGTGATAGTTTCTCAGCCATGTAGCTCTGAAAAGTTTATCACCAGTCTGACCAAAATTGATAAAATTTTATTGAAAGTATTAATGAGTATTAAGCATATTTGGCACAGAAACGAAGCCTTGGTCAAATAGATTGCAGTTCACCAGGTTTTCAGAGCAGTGAGTGTTGATGTTGTTGCCTGTATGTCTGATAGCAACGTCTGTGACTACCAGGGAATGCTTATTGTTTAAAGATAAAGGTGAAACTCCTTGTTTCGCTGCAGTGTAGAACTGCCTTTGCATTTGTCACCATCAGGTGTTAAACTGGGAAAAAGCAGACTGATAGATAGGGGTGCACGTGCAAAGACTGATTCTGTATGACTTTTTTCCATCTGAAAAGTGATATTTTTTTCCATCCTCTGTGCTTTAGTAAAGATGTTCTTTGATCTCTCAGTACAGCAGTTCATTTTCAGTCTGATATACAGTCAGATATTCTATTAGATACAAGGTCTTTAACTATTTGTCTTACTTTGTGTGTAATTTGCTTTGGAACTGTTAGCCCAATAAATAGTAAATGATACTGACTTACATAGCCATGTATTTTTATTGTCAAAGATACTATATATAATGTTCTCACAACAATGCTTAACTCTGAGAGGGTAGGGATTTAACACTGCCAAATGACTAATTTACTGCCTTACAACATAAAAAGAAAGGCTTGGAGAGAAAGGCCTCATATGAGGCTGCATAAAGCAGAGCAATAGTATCATGTAGTGGTACTTAATAATGGCACTGGCATTTTGTTAGCATCTCTACAAGAAAAAAATTGTTCTTAGGGAAGGATAATCTACAGTCAAATCTGATTGAAGTCAAAAGAAACATTGGCTGATTTCTTTGAAAGATGCCCGTCTGTCCCTGAATTTGACTGTACACAATACATCCTGCAACAACGAGTCAGATTGTCAAGGCCAGAACCAGGTGCCTATGTTACTTGTATCCTTCTACATCAGTCATACTGTAGGGAGCAGACAATTAATTCTGGAGCAAAATTGAAAGTCAGAGGCAGAGTGTGAAAGAACAGAATGACAATAATAAAGTGCCCCTGCCTCACATTAATCTCCCTCACTTCAGGGCTGTCAGAGGCGGCCTGGCGGTGACTAATGCCAAGCTTTGCATACAGTGGTCACAGACATGAGCAGCATGCTCCCTTTCCAGCAGCCACGATCCGCTTTGTTGAGTTTTTGACTCCTGCGGAATCATTGGAAAAACAGCCGCTGGTCACAGGTAGCAGGACGAAGTTCCTTCATCATACACCTATTGATCGATGGGCAGCATTCCCAGGCCTGGCTTAAAGGAGGGGGAAAAAGAAATAGAGGGGAAAAAAAGGAATCCTGACAAATGCAGGGAGATTAAACTAACTTTTTGAAGGGATGAGCTCAGCAGATAAGGGTTAATAAGTTTATCTTTGCCTAAGTGCATCTCATGTGCGAGTGCAAGCATCAAGACAAAATGATCTTACACCTCTGTAGACACACTAATCCATTAACATTGCAAAAGACTTTGATGCACATTTGGGAATTGTGTTGCATTGATTTTATTGTCATCTTTTTGCACAAATAGTAAATAGGCTAACATTTAAGGAACAGTGTAATTATTCCCAAAAAGCAAGACATCAATGTAAAGTTTATTGTTGTAGAGCAGACATTTTGACAGGAATACTGTAATATCCCAGAGGTGTCACTAGGTTACTGAAAAGGTTAAAAATTGGTGCATTGTGTCGGAGAAGAAAGGCAGTAACAACAAACAGCATTCAAAAAATCACAGGCAGTCCTGTAAGAAAGTGGAAATGTGTCATGTAACAACATCCAGCTCCTGTAAGTGGATTGCTGCACCGAGGAAGAAAGTGAAACACACCTAATGAAAACGCTTCCTCCACTGCCAGTGTTCCAAGGCTCACTCTCGTTATTTAGGCTGCAGAAACAACTTTCCTCTCAGGTTCCTCCTTTTATTGCACGTGAACCGCACACACACCGTGCTGTGGAGTTTGATAGGGCTGTGTCTGAAAATTTCATTTATTTTCTCTGGTAATCATGGGGGAAAATTCCCACACGAGACTTGATTTGCCAAACTGCGCGGTTTTTTCCCTACTAGCCATGTGTGTGGATCCTAAATCAGGAGGGCAATAGTATTTTTTATAGAGTGCTATTTGACAAGGAGAAAAGTACTTGCAGCCTTGTGTTATAGTTGACCAGAGGAGAAGCATTCATTAGAATGTGAATGAGAAGAGGGAAGGGATGTACGGCGATTTATTGTATGTAACCAAGAGCAACATGTTTTATGTTTAAGTATATTGTTGTTTAGCATTCCAGAGGACTAGGAGGGAAGCATATAGGTCCTCTTGTATACTGAATATAGTAGGTTGTTGGATCAGGATTAAAATGTATTTACAGTGACATTTTGAGCCTTGTATACTGTCAAGAGCTGTAGGGTTTTTTTCTTTTCTTTTTCTAAGTAAATTTATTCCCATTAATAGCTCCCAAATCCAAGTTTTGACTTTAAACATTTTCTTAGCATTTCCAATAGCTTTTTCAGGCTACTCAACTGAATATCGAGCTGTCTTTTCTTCAAGAAAAAAATGGGAAGTGTAGAAAATGTCTATCATTGAGCCATCAGTATGGTTTGGATTTGGGAACATAAACACAGCTCTTTCATGCCTGTTCATGCCAAAGGAGGAAGTCTGCTGTCTGGCAGCACTGACTTTTACCCTGCACTTGAATTAGCCATTTCGTATGTTGCAAAACATATTTTGCAAGCAGTGTACAAAAGCATAAGTTGAAATGTGCATATGGCATGTGCCAGACATTTCCGAAGATATTGATATGAACACACTTACCAACATGTCAGTCACTCACCTTTGGGCTCCATTTACGTGTCAGTCTAAACTCCAGGTTATTTACACCCAAGGCAGTTTACAGTGGTGGTGGCATTTTGGGGGATTGTTTGTGCACTTCTCAGTTTGACACACATAATGCCACTAATTTCTTACCTGGTGAATTTAGACCTAACTTTTTCAATCTGTTCAGGGATAGGCCTGTTCTCTGGTTCCACAAGCACTGAAATCCCGGGGCTGATTTCCACTGCAGACCCAGCTGACCAGCCACTAATAAGTGATGATTATGGTGTTCCTTGCTGCATATCCAATGCCTTTGGAGTTTTTCAGGTGAGGTGGGAATCTCTTTTCCAGAGATATGTTAGATGTCTGTGTAGCATGGTGGTTCTGTTAGTGCTTGGAAGAGTCACAGCTAGGGAGCTGTCAATTGGAACAGCACTGTTCTGAAGTTTTGAATAAATAATTGGCATGTGAATCCAGCATCCTCAGCTGACCTAGATGTGGTAGATCTAATTATGTCAAGGCTGCACTCTTTTATATGCTTCTTTTTCTTTTTTTTTTTTTGGTAATACATTTATTCTATTTCCTTTTAATTGACTGGAGGGGGAAGTAATTTCCTTATGTCTTTATATTTTATAAGGTTGTAAGATACCTGGCTTTCTTGCTTTTTTTAACATAAGAAGAAAAGGTACACCAAGAAATTTTTGGTTTTGTTTTATAGAAACCATTAACAACTTAGGTATAAATGAAAAAATAGGACTTCAGTTCTTCCAGAAACCAGTGTTGTTAGAGGGAAGACAAGGAATGAATCCTGCTTGCTGCATGCTTGTAGAATACAGGAGCTCTGCTGATCCCAAATCCCTCTAGTTTAGGAAGCTGTGAGGGCAGAAAACTGTTCCCAAACTTCCCATTGCAGGTGTATCATCCTGCAGCATACACAGCTCTTTTGGCTACTGCTGGGACATACTGCTGATCCAGAAAACCTGGAGAGAATTCAGGGCACACAGACTGCTTTCCCTTCAGCCAAAATGAAAAAGCCTTAATTCTCTTCTCCAGATTGGAAGATTCAGAGGTGCTTAGCTGCCCAGATTGCATTCCCACTTCCATGCACAGAGTTGGCCCTTACTATATTTATATATCATTCTGAAACAGAGAAATTAGTGCAGTCTCTAAAATATCGTCCATTAGGGACACATGTAAAGAGAAGTTCTCTAAAATTTGTGAAATTAACACATTTGTAAATAAGTGTGACATGTTAATACTCATAAAACAAAGTCAAGAAAAGTTGTACTCCTTCAGGGGGTATTCTCACTTTACCATCCACTTTGCCATGGATGTCCAGCTCACACAGGCAGTATTTTGATATAATCCATTAAAAGGCAGCAACCCTTTTCCATAATATGGGAATTGTTCCTCACATTTGTGACACTGACCATGTCTGTTGCTTAATGTAGTATCTTCTCACAGCAGTGTGTTCACTGTTATGTTTCTGTGTTATTTATTTTTTTTCTTGGTTTCAGGGAAATGTTGTGAGCCCCTTAACACATTAACAGCTCCTGAAGGAAAGGCAAAGCTTCCCCTGTAATTTAATTGATATATTATTGCTTATGGTACAAATAAAGGGGATGTCACATGATTTTAATGGAAACAGGTAGTTCTCTTAATTCTGTTTTGACCATTTGTAGCAGCTTTTTCCTTAAACCTATCAGTGCTTTTACAGGCAGCTCTGACCACCAGCGGGCATCTGGGTTGGACTTTTCTCTGATGTGATGAAGAATACAGAAAAAAATACCTGAACTACTAAATATTCATCAAATTACATGTCAGTTCTTAGGGTAATTCGGATGGGAAGGGCCTTCAAGAGGTCACCAAGGTCAGTATTTATGGCCATCCTTGTTTAAGCACTCCAAAGTGCTAAACCTGGTTCTAAGTCTGTATTTGTTAAAGCTGTGGGGAGCAGGGTGCATCTTAAGTGATAAGCACTTCTTAAAGGTCTGTTTAATCTGGTTTTGTAGGTTACATTCAATTCCCTGTAATCTGAGAAGGTTTTTTATTGGGTATAGATACAGCAAAGACAGACTTGTCTTCTTATTCAGCTCTGAAAGCTTGAACTATATTTAACTACATTTTATACTGAGCTTGTCTCACTCTTTCACAAGGAGAAAGTATGCAAACTTTACATAGAAGTGGGCAGAAAATTTGGCTACATTTGTTTGCTATAGCAAAAGCCAATTCACAGAAAGGCAAGCATTGTGCTGATTTAGTTGAAACTTGAAGAGTAAAACATGTCTAGTGCCCAATATGGAATTTTGGATTAAAATGGCAAAGAAAAATGCAGAACCAACTGCAATTTGGGGCTCAGAGCATTTATGTGGATATTGCCTATTTGAATTTCTCATCTTGTTTTCTTGTTCACTCCCACCATGTCTCTCAGCCCCATAAATTCAGCTTTTTCAAAATGAAATACTTTTGAAAATTTCAAATGCTTCATAGCATGGGAAAAACCCCTCCATTTTGATTCCATCTGTACCACGTCCAGGTATGAAACATCATCTTCTGTGGGCTGAAATGATTCTTCCAGAGAAGCAGCATGTATACATGCTGATCTGATGCCCCCATACCATCCCTGGAACAGAGACTGCTTAGAACATCGTGTGCTATTACAGAGTGAATTTTGCCGTCTGGGCCCTGCACTGACACGTTTCCATCCAGCCCCTGCAATGCATGTGGCAGGAGTATTCCATCTGTTTCTAATGAGGCATAGCGGGGGAGGAAATCTTATGTATAAACAGCTCCCACATCACTTATAAATTTATTGAAGAACATCTTTGCAACAGTGTTTGTTTGTGACAAAGACTTTTAGCTATTGGTTTATTGCAGTATCTGTCGAATAGAACAGATTAGCCAGTTCCTAAACCTGGCAAATTCCTTGGCTGAAATTTTCATGTGTTTTGAGAGCCAGTTCCAGACCACAAATTCTTCTTGTAAAGGTCTTGACTATATTCTCCAAAGTATAGATGATGATTTTGTATGGACTTATTGTAGAGGTGAGGTAATTGTAGCTAGATTTAACTAAACAAAGAGCAAGCTGTTCTTTATTTAATTCCAGTTATCAACAAGTTATAACAAAATATAAATGGAGGATGGAACAAAGGAGCAAAAACTACCACTTTGTATAGGCTTTATTTTAAAATGTATGGGGTTTTTTTAGAGGGAAATAGTTTATGGTGATGTGTATGAAATAGAATTTTGATAGACAGAATAAGCTGCAATCCAGTTCTAAACTATAGATTTTCAAGCAGATTGATGTAACAAATTGTTAGCAAATAGCAGTTTGCAATTTGATGCTAATTAGACATAAGGCAAATATGTGCCATGACAAATTAGCAGCAAACCATACTGAAAAGGATTAGCAAGAGCTGGCACAGAGACTGCTCGATTTTGCATTCTTCCTTGTCTTAGTCTAGGAGGTCTGAGCCAGTTTTCCTTCTCTGTAAATAGGAAACCAGAGCAGAGATCACAGGCATGCTAGAATGCCTTTAATTGCATATTTGAAATGTTTTAACTCTCTCTTAATCCCATGGAGGCTTTTCTCCATACCACCAGCTTTATTATCCTGGGAGATGATCAAGTACTTTATCCATTTAATATTATAACTAAATACATTATGAGGTAAGTAACTCACAGGGTTATTTACTTTAGCGAGTCTATTGTACTTATAGATTTAAGAAAAAGCCCTATTCTTATTCAAAACACCTTTGGTTAACTTCCTGCAAATGTGTTTTTCAGCAGATTTAATTATTCATTTCATTAATAAATGAATTTTTGCTAGAGGATTATCACATTTCTTTATTGATGTGCACAATGCCATTGTAGTAGTTACTGTAGATCAGACTCATCACCATATCCAGAAGAGAGAATGCAGCTGTGCTTTCAAAGCAGAGGGAAACAGGCAGGTGATTTCTAACCCAGCTCTTCAGACCTTTGCCTGAGTAAGAGCAGAGCTGTAAGTGTGACTTCAGAGCTAAAGCAAAGTGCTCTTGTATCTTTAAAGGGTGAGATCGTTTTGTTAAGATCAAGAACTCTAAATAAAAGCCACATTAAAAATACCTGTTTATTAAATGTAAGCAGCTTTTTCTTTCTTTATGTGGCTGTTTCATTTTTTTTTTAAAGTTATGAGTTTCTGAAGTAAAACATCACATCCTCTAAGCTTTCAATTCATATTTGCTGATGTGAACTTGAGCAGTCTGGATATGCAAAATGACATGTTTATACTTCAAGGACTGATTGGATAGATGAGAGATTGTTAAATATAGTTTCTCTTTCTGAATCTGAGTTTCTAGGGCATACAAAACATTTAACTTACTAGCTGACGGTTGCTGTCTGAAATTATATCTGTATTTTACATTCCCAACATTCCTGTGCCCATATACGGATCAAAAAGATTGTTAGAAATAGTTCAAAGGTGCTAAAACATTATGTGGTTAGATGTATACACTCATTTTGGTTAGCAAAATAAATGAAGTGGGAAAATAAAAGGATATTATGCACAAAAGAGACTTCTTTCATGAGTCTTAGAGGGAATTCCTCAGACAATTGAAACCACGATCAGTAACAAGTTTTGCCACAGCGCTGTCTTCACATATAAACAGTCTGATAACACACTGTTAAGGATTTACAAAAAGGTGATGAAAGTAGTTGTGCTCTTTAAAAAGAAAGAAAAAAGACAACCCCCCAAGCTTTTCCTGCAATTTCTGAAGGCGTTTATATATTATTCATCTCAAGGGCAGTGTCCTGTAAAAGCTGCTGTGTGCACTGGGGCCTGGAGAAGGTCTCACTGGCATTGCCATGCTGTGAGTGTTTCTCTGCTCCCTTTTGCCAACACCGTTGCCCACTTGCCCCATGACATCAGAAATTCAGGCAATCATCTTTATGCTGGTGCAAAATCTTAGAAAAGTTAATTGATTGCCCTCCTGACATCAAGCTTTATTTCCCCTCTCTTGCCCATGCACAGGCTTGTGGTGTGTCCTTGGTAGGCAATTACTTGAGTCTATTGAAAGAGTGTAGCAACCCAACAATGGGCAAATGGAGACTGAAAATAGGACCAGTTAAAAGGGATATTGTTGAGAATTCACCGGTTTCTTGCAAGTGGCTTTGGGGAATATGAGGTGGTTGTGGATTTTCTGGATGTAAAATTGTTTGTAAATAGGAAAAAAATAGAGGGAGAGAGATAAATACTTGATGAAAATGAAGCATAAATTTCTTAAACTGGTGGAAAACCATGCATAAAAAAGGAAAACACTGCTTTTGTGGGTTTGTGCAGGTTATTTTGTCTGGTTTGGGAAAAGATAGTAATGTTAGGTTAGAGCAAATTCATCCTGATAAAGCACCCTATTTTTTGACAAATGTATTATCTTTTTAGATTATGGGATTAATAAGATACATTGTCCCCAGGAAAATGTGTGCACTCATGGAGAACCTCATTGGCATCACTGCAGAGAGGTGAGTTCAAAAGACCAGATTTTCACAAAAGGTTTTTTGAGACTGTGCAGGCATTTTTTTTAATTTGAAACCATAGAATTTTTCATTTTCCTGCCTTATAGTGGGTGACCATACCCTTCCTGAAGTTATTTGCACACTTATTTGTGTACAGATGTCAATGGAAAATTCAGATGTGCTGCAAACTTGACTTTCCAAGTCCTGTTGGTTTCTGTTGCCTTGTTGCATGAGGATCACAGGATGGTTGTGGTTCAGAAGGACCTCTGGAGATCATCCAGTCCAATCCCCTGCCCAGGCAGTGTCACCCAGAACAGGTGACACAGGAACACATCCAGGTGGGGCTGGAATGTCTCCAGAGAGGGAGACTCTAGAGCCTCTCTGGGCAGCTGTCCCAGGGCTCTGTCAGCCTCAAGGTAACACTGATGTGTTCCTTACTGTTTGCTTTACTGTGTCAAGAAGAACTTTGACAGTTTTACTTTCAAATCATTCAAGTTATTCTTATCAATATTATTAGTATTTACAGTGGAAACACCATGATATAATCTGACACTTCTCCCAGACATTGAAATATTTAAGGTTGTCTGGGGACTCTGGAATGCCCATATCATCATGAAACATTTATTGTCTTTATTTGCATATCTGAAATTCATCAATGAGTAAAAACAGAGAGGGAAATCTTTAAAAAAATGAAGAAAATATTATCCTGCAGTAATTTATAGTTGCTTTCTTTTATCTATTTAAGATGCTTGAATTCACTTTGTTAGCAAATTTCTCTTGACAAGCACACCTATTTATTATTACTAAGCATCCTTTTTAGGAATGTCTGAAATGACATGTGTATTGTTTTAAATAAGATCATAGAGTTAATTTTTAACCACACAAGCAGTACAGTAAGAATAGAGTGAACAAAACATAATTAATAGTTTTATGCCATTCGTCAGGATCATTTTATTTGCTGCCAGCACGTGCCAAATGCAAAAGCATTTTGACTTCAATTAAAAATTTTTAACAAGATTAAACCTGTTGTCATTGAAATCCTGGAACATATATATACTTGTAGGTATTGTGTGCATTGCTGAATACTTGCACATCTCCAGGCACGGAGTGTCAATGGGAGAGCAGAGGTGTGTGAGAACTTTGCCACTTTGTTCACCAAGGAGAATGTAACAGCTATTCCTGCATCCACCCATTCACGGTAAGGCAACATCCCTCTCTCCTGGAACAGGAATTGAAACAAATAGTGCCACATTTGTTTATTTTTTCATTGCTTAGGGATTTTAGAAAAGAATGGCATCATGGTTTACGATATCTATGTTATTGCTGCCTCACTAGACGGGACTTTGTCCTTGGTGGGGACCATGCTGTCTTACTGTCACAGCAAAGGGTATTTTCAACACCAGAGACCTGTTTCATTCTGAATTTGTGGCTGGTCAGTTGGAGTTTGGCTACCAGTGCCACCTGAGCCATTTGAAACTAAAAGTATAAGCTAGAGGAAGAAAGTAGTGCATGTTGTCTGAGGCTCCTATTTAGTAAAACACTTTCGTGCTTATTTAACTTTAAACATGCCTGAACCATATTAATTCCTTATTAATTGCTGATTTGTTAATTTGAGTGGATTTATTAAATTGAAGACTTAGGAAATGAAGAGCCCCCATAGGATGATGGGACTAAGGAAGATCCATACTGAATAACTCAGCTAGTTCCCCTAAGGGCTCCCAGCTCCCTGTTTACTCAGGCACACACCAACATGCATATTTCCTGGGGAGTGTACTGCAGTGCATGGGAAAAATCTCAGATTATTTGCAAGCAAGCTGGTACCTTTGATGTGATAGAGTGCAGAACCATGGAAGAACCCCTAATGCCTGAAATCTGTGTGCCCTGAGTAAGGCCACACTCGTGGGGCTGTGGCAGTGCAGATCTCCACCAGGTCCCACCACAAAATGCTGTGGGTATTACCAAGCTTTGCACCATTAGCAAGAGTTTGGAATAGAGGTTGTGTTCTGCTCCTTTCCCTACACTGCTTAATTCTGCAAATGATAGCTAGATAAGCAGCAGATGGTAAAGTCTTCTGCAAATGCATGGTATTTTCAAATTAACTTAAATACACTGTATGTGACTGTGCCATCAACCAGCATTGTACATTGGAGATGTGCAGGGAGGGCTGTAACCTCGAGTTTTCTAGCTGTCACTTTGGCTTTTGTTCTCTGTTCCATTTCTAGAAGAGAAACTCTTCACCAGGTTGTGAACTTTGGTTCAGCAGAAATGGGGGAAGAGAGATTATCTGGATTTAAAACACTAGCAACAATAATAACAATTTAAAAATACTTTTAAGAGGGCACATATAGTAGAAATGGGGAAATCATTGGTAATTATACCTCTCAGGCTACTAGAAATATTTGCATTTGCTAAGGTATGGGCTGCCACAGGAAAAAAAGACTTAATGAAATGCATTGGACCCTTGGAAAAATAAATGGAAAACTTGCCAGTGTTGAGCATAGGTTAAAATTAACAGGGCTTCCAGAGACTCAGGATTAATAGTGATCTAGTCAGTACATTTATTGAATTTATTTACATTGTAAAGGGTAAAGTGAAGGCATGTATAGAACACAAAATAAAAGGCAAAAAATATAGATGACAATAATTTTTGCTTAGTCAAGTCCATAGAAACCCCTAAGGAATTCTGGATATCTGACTGATTTAGGCAATTAGGGAGCAGAAATTCAAATATACTCAGTTTTGACAAATTTCCTGCAATGTAAATTGTATGGAATTATTTGCAGCATTCATAACCATTGATTGAATTGTAAATTAGCTGTGAGTACTTGATAGAGCGAGCTTCAGTGAAATTCAGATCCTCCTGAAGTCTCTGGGAGTTTTGCCTTTCCTTTCATTGGGGATAAGGTTTCCCCATGATCATCATCACTGCAGACAGCTCAATAGGAAAGGCTGCTCAGTTCACAGCGGTGGTCTGAGCAGAGAGCAAAATGGTTGGCTGAATAAAGAGTGCCTTGGAAAATAATCCTGCAAATATTGTGATACCTATCAGTGATATCCCCTTGCCTTGAATACACTGTTGAATTCAGACTTTTCTGCTGGAAAATATATACCTCGCAAATAGAAAGAATAAAACAATAGTAATAAAAGTATCCAGAAGCATAGAGGGTTTTACATGCAAAGGGGGAAAATAGGAGAGTTTAGTTTAAGGAAATAAGATAAGTAAGGTTTTGTAGAAAATGAGTGATTTACACAAGGTAAATGTGATTCATTTCTTGGCCTTGTTCCATAGTGCAAACAAAGAAGTGTGCCAGCAAATTGAAAATGGATAGGAGGAGGTTTTGATGGTTCGCAGGATGGGACTTAGGGCAGAAGGAACTCTTTGGAGTGAAAAGTGTGGCAGGGTTAGTAAACAAAACAAAACTGGACATCCCTGTTCATAAGGCAATTCTCTCAGATCCAAGGAAATAGAATAGGAAAGCATGAACTAATACTTTTCCTTTGACAAGTTTTTCAGTCTCCCTTTGGGATACTGAGAATTTTGGTTTTCTTTTCAACAAAGCCTGGAACTTGTTTGTTACGGGCAGTAGGATGGGAGGCTTCTGTGATTTGTGTGACTTGTCCTTCCTGTCTTGGATGTGTCCTCCTGCTGTCACGGGGCTGTAATTGAGTCCAGGGCAGGAGAGAGTGAGAAGGTGCTCAAAGAGCAGTGTCAGAGCCTGGGGCTTCCCTCCATGGGAGGAAGAGAAACTCAGCTCTGTTGGGGAGGCCTCCTGAGATGAGGAGTTCTATGGAAATCTCTGGGCTGAAGGAGGATTGTCATCTCCCTATCAGAGCTCAGGCAATCTTCAGCTTGTGATGGAAAGTAGGGTAGTCACTTATATATTCATCTTTTGCATTTTGACAATAGATAAAGCCCTGAAATAAAGAGCACAGACTCTTCTGGTAGATAACTCCAGTCTCTAAATGTTCTATTTGAGCTTTTCGAGTAACACACATTGTGAACTGACGAATGCTTCTGCCACGCAGTGTACCAGGAGTTGGTTCTTGACATCCAGATGCTGTCAGTGTGCAAGTTTGACTTTTATTTTTTCAACAAGAGTTTCTTTCAGGCCTTCTCTTTTATGATACAGTAGAGTTTCCTACCCAAACCAGTAGAAACAGCTTAGAATAGCTAGAAATGCTTAATGATGAGGGTGGAACACAGCTGAAGCATTACCAGTGCAATAGCTTGCTTACTGATTTGTTGCCAGGTAGCGAGCCAATTAGCAGTGCTGGTTATTATTTACTTTTCATGCTATATATCACTGGAATTGTGTTGTTGATTTATCATTTATATTGTTGTATTGTCAGCATAATTTATTCAGATCATGCTGAGATACCTGGGAAATTAAGTAATAAAGAGAATGGCATGGAATATGTCTGTAGTCAGAGATATTTACTTTGCTTTTAATGAGAATGCATGTTCAGGTAAAACATAGATCATTTAGCTATTAAATTGTTTTTTAAACAAACCTGTTAAAAGTTTATGCCTTGGATTTTCTATAAATAAAAAAGCTTGGTTTCAATTCTAATCTGATTCTTACAATTATATAAGTCACATTTTACAGGTTATGTTAAGCAGCATCCCAAGTAATTGTGCCGAGTGGGTTGATTAGTGACTCGCAGGAAGCTATGCTGGTTGATATATGACTGAGGTATCCACTGGTCTTTATTTGGTGCTACTATGATTTTATTTTATTTTTTTGCAAATGCTAACATAGCTTTATATTTACAATCCTTTCTATTTATTTTTTTAAAAAAACTGAGAGCAAGTGTATATTATACATGAAATAAATATTTTGGATATATTCATCTGACCAGCAAAGCTGCCATGTTGACTTTAGAATGCTTTTTGTACATTTTTTCCTGAGAGGGGAATAGAACTTTTCAGAGGTCTTTGTATAGATTTGTCTTATAATCTCTTCCTTTAGTCACCCTAGCTAGTCCTTTTAAAGCCTTTTGATTGACAAGTTTGGGGGGGCTGTGCATGTGTTCAATAGGTTGGCTCTGATTAAGAATTGTTCTCTTGAGAGATTCAGTGCAGGAAAGCTTGCCTGGTGCTTGCAGTGGATGTGCTTTTCTGTTACAACAGTGGTGTTTCTTCATAAATTTCTGAAAATTAACTTCCACTTTAGGCGGTCATTCAAAACAAGGTGCAAGAGGATGTTATTTTTCTTGAGCTATTAAAACTCCCTTATCTCTGCTGGTTTGATTTTAGTTTCTATTTTTGTTATTAAGGATATCTCTAGCACAGGTGTAGAACCACAGAAACCCCACTTTCTTCTGGTCTGTCTGGATACAAGCTGTTAGTTGATAATGTTTGCATACATGTGGTATGCAGGAATTTTTATATGCCTTGAGGAATAAAGGGGGAAAAAACTTTCTTTTAAAGGAGAAAATCCTCAAAGTGGTGGTTCTTAATTACAGAACCTCGGATAATCCCCTGTGTAAGTTTTCATACAAGGTGGAGATCAGGTTGTATGATGGCATTCATGAAAAATTTCAAGGAAAAAAATGGCTTTTGAGCTAGAAACTTGCTATAACATGGTTCAGACAGATCTGAGCAATCCTGTGTCTTTGCAGTTAAGAAGTGTGAAGGGAAATTGCAATGATTCCTGTCTCATCTCCTTGCAGTAGAAGGAGACCTGTATTGTGTTTGCAGCCTTGTATAGCAGAACTTGCTGTGGGGAGGTGTAGCATGTTCAGAAGTTGAAATCAGGGATGTGCTGTGGTTTTTGTGTTAAGATGTATTTGAAAGGATCTCCAAGGGTCCAAGTGTGTGCACTCAGCTGGATTATATAGAGGCTGAAGAATTTTGTACATTAAGAATCGGGAGACCTCTGGTAAAATATCGCATTAATAAGCAAGGATACTTCATTCACTTGTTTTGACAACCACAGTTTAGTTTCAATCAGAAGTTATTCATGAAATATGAGTGCACTTAAGGCATATTTTATGAAAATACTGAAATCTAAACTTGGGGCAGGCAGCACTGCCTGATAAAACATGGGGAGAGTGAGTGTGTGCTTGGTGTCCACGTGCAGAAGATGGAAACTCTCCTTTATTTTGCCATGAGATATGTGAGTCAGTGGGAGTGAGTGACACTCCACCACGCAGGTTTGCTGTGTCTGCTCTGAAGATTTCAGGAGGACAGCAGGTTTTCTGCTTTCCACATTGCTCCTGAAACCTCTGCATGTCATTACACAGTTGAAACAGAATACGTGATGGGCTGTAGGAAGATGTAGCATTATTCCATCTGTGAGAGAAAAGAATCACTTAACATGCTCTTAGCTGTGTTATTTGAGATTCACAGGATCTCTTCTCATTTGAATGATAAATGTCAAATTCCCACAGAACCCACCCCTTATTCTCTTTAAATATAATGGCAAACATTTGTCCATGGCAGTTAGTGGGTTTTGTATTTAATGTTAGAATATTGATGAAATTCCAGTGCTTTATTTTAGTGTTATTTACTACAGAAGTCAATGGCTTAATCAAAAGCTGATTCCTTTAGGCAGACAATTTGCTTCCCCAAATTCCAGACGTTTTAGTGTTTATCCTTTTGAACTTGGGTAACGTATGTTCCACATCTTAGACTTCACTCGTCTGTCTCAGGATTTCATTAAAATTAGTGGCAATATTAGCATGTCTGAGCTGGTGTGCTCTCCTGGGCTGGTTCTATTAACCAGTAATGTATTGCTCCCAGTTTTTTACCTGCAATGGACAGTCAGAATGCACCTTGCAAAGCTGCCTGCCAGCTTTCTTTGATCAGGTCTCTTCACCCTGCTGAAGTCACCACTTGTTGGAGACAAATTAGTGGATTATTTTCATACTGTGTTTCCATGTACATATGGAATTAGGAACCAATCCTGAGAGAACACTGAAATCTCTCTGATTTTTGGCTTTTCTTCAAAGCACCTTGTGTTTCACTAGCACTGTTGGACATCTTTTCAGTAACTCTGGATGGGCTGTGTCTGACATCTAAGTAAGATGGTCGGGTGATTCTAAGTAGGGCTAACTGTACTTTGTATTAGGAAATCAAATAAATAGTTGACAGGATGTATCATGTTAATTTATGCCAGTTTTATCTTAGCTTTCTTCTCCAGGAAAAGCCAGTTTTGAACAGAACAGATCTTTTTCAATTGTACAGTGTGGCTTCTTGTTGAGTTGATTTATATTACATCTGGGTTGTTTGCTCACATTTTCTCTACTATGTCAGGTACAGATAGGATAAAAGCACCAAAAATACTCAGAAATATCCAGTTGCCTTTTAATCCCTTTATTTCCTTTTAATAATATTTTCTTTAGTTCTTGATACGAGTTTTAGTACTTTGTTCTCCGGATCAGTGTTGCATTAAGCCTACAGAGGCTGGTGAGAAATACTCATTTGGAATGCAACAGTCAAACCAGAAGTTTATTTTGTGTTGAAATGAGGACTACTGGGGAGGTCATCAGAGCAACTGCATGAAGGAGAACTGTCCTTTTGTGAGCAGATTTGAGAAAGAGAGGAGTCAGAGACAGGATTCGGGAGAGTGATGAATAGGAGAAGAGGAAATGTAAAAGGGAAGTTTGCAGATTACAGAAAAAAGTAGACAGGATGATAAGAAAGATAAAATTGTTTGGGTGGAGATCATGATTTTCCCATGATTTATAGAGTTTCTCAAAATTCAAAGCAAAGCTGTGTTGACTCATGACTATCAATATCAGCACATCTCTTATGAATTCAAACCAGAAAGGTTTATGAAGCTCTGGTATAGGGCAGAAGGATGTATAGGACTATAGTATGTCCCATTCAATCTCCCTCCCCATTCTGAATATATTTGGAGAATTCAAAAAATTTCAAGTTAAATCATCACTTTATAGGAGATTAAATAATGAAGTCATAGCTGAAGGAGAGTTTCTGCTGTCCCTGACTTCTTTTCCTTGAGCAGAATGATTCAGGCCTGTATTTCTTGAACACAAAAGAACAGTAGCTCATGCTTCCTCTCTTCATGCTCCCCGCACTGTTGGCTCATTTTTTCCTGTGTAAAATCCTTCCCTTGGATGTTACAGAATCTTTCTCAAGTTTTATCACCATAAAGTATAGAAAAAGCCCTTGGAATAAGTCATCTTTAAATTCCATGAGTTTTCCTTGCAGATACTCATGCTATAAAAAGCTGTTACAAAAAGAGTTTAGTTTTTGTAGTTTTCTGTCTTAACATATCCTTCAGGAAAGGAGTATCTTCACATCTCTTAAGGGCATGATAGCTTTCAAATGTATTGTTGTGTGAACCCTTGGTTAAACAAAATGGTGCTGATTGCAGCAGGGTGGCTAAATGTGGACACAAGTGGCTATTGCAGCCTGCTCAGTAAGGAGTCATTTATCAAAGTTTTATCTGATTTCAGAGGCATTAGATTTATCAGTCACAGTTTATAAATGGCATGTCATCGGGATCAAACTGGAGGAATGCCTTGCTCAAGAGCTGCTGTAAAGCAAGTGTAAACATCCTCTGCAGATGCACTGTGTCCTTACATTGGAGGTATGGCATGCAGCACAGAGCAGCCCTGGGCCCTTTATTTAGTCCTGGAATTGTTTTGATCTTGTTTCGGTGTTCAAAGCTTGATTTCTGCATCTCACCCAACCCAAAAAATGTTCAGCATTGAACTATCGCTGAGAAAAGTAAAGGCATTTGGTACAATGTACAGAAATAGACAGTGAAATGTACAGAAATAACAGGTGAAAAGTTGAAGGTGACTGGGCCAGAAGGTCCCTGAGTGCCAGGGGATGTCAGGGCTTCCAGGGGCAGCAGGAAAAAGGGTGTCTTGGCCAGGGCTTATCCAGGGAACAGGGCAGTGGGGCTGGGGCATCAGGCAGCTCCCTCGGGATGGGACCAGCTGGGGGTCAGCCTGGTGGGTGGGGGTCAGACACAGCCCCAGGGTGGCCAGACAGGACCAGGGACACTCAGTGTCCTGGTGTCATTTCCCAGTGAAATGGGCACTTTATCCAGGTTTTTTCCAGACCATATCAACTTCTCTGATAAGCAAAGTGAAATGCATACCAAATAACATGACAAAAATTACAGTGAAATAACTGATTCACATCCCAGAAAAGGATTTCAAGGAAACCTGCCTGATCAGAAAAACAAACCTACTTATATTCCAGCCTGAGAGTCTCAGATTGGACTGTTTGGATGCTACAACCATTTGAGATTCAAGTGCAATATGGAGGGAGTTTTATTAACATCCATTTGAGCCAAAATTAACCTTGGGGGTTCTTGAGCCAGTCTAAGAGGAAAAAGTGCTAAAACCCCAGTAAGACAGACACTGACTACTCCCTGAGTTTTTGGGGTGTGTTTGAAAAATTTCAGGACTCAGTTCTGTACTTGCAAACTTGAACTCCAAATTGTTTATTAATGGTGAGAAGGTTGTTTTAGACCCTTGAAAGCATGCACAACTTCTTTAAGTGATTGTGAAGGTAAATCTTATTGTCTGGGGAAATGACTTCTGCACAGCTATTTCTTTTATTGCAGTGCTGAATGTGAAGGCATTACTCACTTTAATAAATCCTACTGTATCTCTCAGTCTGTGTAGGCTGATATAAATATCTCCAGTTATGTCATATTACCACCTTTGTACAGCTAATGTTACATTCTTGATGACTGGTGGCTGATAAACGCAAAACCTCATTTGGTTTGTGAGTGATTGAATGCTAACACTGTTTAGATTTCTTAATATACTTGTATTAGCATGAATAAGTAATGAGCATGCCAGGCTTTTTTGAATATTTGATTGTATCTTTATAATGGATTTGTGTCTCTCTCTTTGTGCTAATGTCATTGTAACTTTGTTGGTGTCATAACTCCAAACCTTAGCAATCGATCTTTATCAGAATATCTTAAGTCAATTACCCTCTCATGGCCAAATTACTGTGTCATAATACTTTTCTTATAAAAGTATTCTGCATATTGCATTTAGGATACAAATAGGTACTAATTCTATCTGCAGTATATTTCTCATTTCCTCATTGTGGCTTCTATTAGTGTATCGACCTGTAGTGTCTCTATAAGCACACGTGTGTGGATACATGAGACATTAAAGCTTCTCTTAGGCTGGCTGACCCTTAATACTTAAATTCAGCCATCTCTCCTGTGCCCTAGGCTTTTGCTGCTTCTAAAAAAAAAATTAAGCCCTAATGTTTACCATTTCTTGGAAATTATAATCCATCATTTTGGATAGTGATTATTGTCGGAAGAAACTGGAGACTTCTAGTTGTTCTAATACCCTAAAAAATCATGCATTTGCAGTACAGTGGGTTTCCTTTCATCATCCTGCATCATGTTTACTGCCTGACTTCATGTAACCAGTAGAGGAATTGGAAGAAAGGCTATTTTATTAGTTTCTTAGTGGTTCCCAAATATATGTTGCTTTTTCTATGAGAACATACTTGAAGAGAGGTCTGCTAGACCACTGATCCTGGGCATACATTATTCTATCTTGGTGCTTCTCAACATGTGTTTCTGTCCTGAGGTGCCAAACTTACCCAAGTCACCCCTGCAACTATTTTTGTTATAGAAACTTCAAAACTTGTGTGGATTTCAGTTCCTGACATACCTAAACCCTGCTGCTGCATGGCACATGTTGGACCTGTACTTTCACTGTGTTCCTATAGTATATCTGAAACCCTTTGCCTTCTTTTAGCAGCAGAACCAGTGTGAGCTGGGATGTAAGAGTAGCAGAGGTGGATGTGCCCCTCCCCTTTCCTTTAAAATCAGCTGGCCAAAATGCTTTCCATTTTTGAAGCCATATTAATCAAAATACACTAATGAAGGTGTAAAACAAAGTAACTGTAACAAGACACAAACAGAACTGCTGAATGAGGGGAAAAACCCACAAAATGGGAATAAAATAAATTACTCCTGCCTGCCAGAGACTGGATAAGAGATAGTCCTATTCTTCTGTTTTGCTTTTCAGTCTATTGCCTTAGTGGCTTCTGGATTAAAACAAACTTCACACATCCTCTGTGATTCCTAGAAAATTTCTCTCTCTCAGCTCCAAGTCTTGGATCTGCTCCACGATGCTGACAGACCCCTTCTTTTCCCTGGAAACTTCAGTGTGGCTTTTGCTGCAAGCTGTGCCCCTGCTATTCCCTGTGTCCTGCTCTGCCTGTTGTTCCCCAGGGCTGGCAGGGCTGAAGGCTCTGGCACTCCAAGGGCAGGCACAAACTTCCTCTCCTGCTTCTGCACAGGGCTCAGTGTGGTCACTGGGCAGGGTGATCACACAGCATTTCACTTGTGCCCGTCCACGCAGCATTTCAGTCCTTGGGTGGTAAACTGGGATGAGATTGTTCTCTTTGTCACAAACTGGCACGCTGCAGGATGGGCACAGCATCTTGGTCCACCTCATGTCTCAAAAAGAGGGTGTGGTATGTTAATAACAGTTAATTTTAATATTTTACATAACGCAGGGCAAGAGAGCGTTGACATTAACAAACCTGCCCCAATGGCCTTCATGCCCCCAAATATTCTCCATCTTCACTGAGGTGAATAAAAATGCATCCTGAGAGTTTGGTCCTTGTTTTCCTTCTTGCTCCCTGTACTCCAGAAGGAAGTTCTGGAGGGTACTTGCCAGAAGTCCATGTGGGTCCATCTCTGTTTCCTTGCAGAGCTGACATGTGCTGGCAGGGTGTGTCAGGATGAGCTCCTGGGACTGTTGCAGAAAGCCAGGATGAAAACACCTGGAAACACTTCAGACTTTCACCGACTCCTCAGGCATTAACTCAAAGGTAAAACTTGGTGAACCTTCCTCACCTGTTTTTTTGAACTCCCACTCTCCCTTCCCTTTGGCTACCAGCCTTCATTCCCTGGTCATGTTCACAGCCTGCTTTCCCTCTTGCACACCATTTATTCAGGCCTGTTTTCCAGGAATCTTTATCCCATGTACTCATGTCCCACTTTCAGACACAAGCAGCATGCTGTCTGGATCAACAACAGCTCACATGGAGTTTTACATATCTGGGCCTATTAGAACAAGCCATCTATTTGGTAGTTTAGTAGAATTATGTGGGAGAATCAGAAGGGTCACATCTCCCTCTGGTTTTTCAGAGAAGAAAATGAATGTGGTGTAGTTCATATGGATGCCAAGTACATAATCATATTTCCCTCCTACTTAGGAAACCTTAGCCTCAGAATTTTATGGTAGAGGAGCAGATGCATTACATGGGATGTTTTCCAGATTCCTTTTTAAAACTCTGAGTCACTCAGTGTTTGCTATGCAAAGTCCTTTACTCTGTAGCAGTGTCACTAGTCCATTGGAATATTCACCAGAAAACAAGCTGAGCAAATTACTGGACTAAATAGCAACTTTTTAGTCAAGTTTGTCGTTCAAGCTAACCAAGTGACATGGGTGTCAAAAGAAAAAATTCTAAAGGTATGGTCCATATTGGCTTCTGGTTTTGAAAAAAGCTTTCTATTTTTTCTTGCTGGATTATGCACAGCCATGACCTATGTGATGGCATCAGGTCTGATGATTTGAAAGTTTCATAAACTTAGTCATTTGAAAGAATGATAAATAAAATCGAGCTAGTGGACAGTGTCAAAGCATATCTAACTGGACAGAATTTCTATATCCCTATAACTTTTCTGCAACATGTTGTGTTTGCTGTGTTGAGCATCTCTCCATTAAGAAGGCTGAATTTTGGGGCTGCCTTTCTTAGCGTTGTCTACTGTGCAATGGGGCATCCCTGAGTGTTGGTCAGCTATGCAGGGTTAGGTCCTCATCTTTAAGGAGGTCTGTGGCAAGTAATATTAAGAAGTTTCCTTTTCTTGAGCCTTCAATGCTTACTGCAGTTTGCCATGCAAGTACCTTCATGTATGATGATTTCAGTGAGGATCACCTCAAATTGCATGAATTCTTTGCAGAGTCCAGTTAAATTCTGCCTAGTGAAAACTCTCTGGTCTGCTAACTTTAGAGAAAGAGCTTCAGCACGTTTTCTAAGAATATGTTTTGGTGGACTGTGTGTATGTGAATTTTGGGAACAAAAATTTATTCAGAATAGTGCGTGGCTTAAACCAGCATGATAAGCATTCAGCTCCTAAGGAGATCTATGGAATCAAAAGTTTTACTGCAATGTCCATGTACATATAAGTCTTCTTTCACATCTGTTTTGTATTTTTGCATTTCCCCAGCACTTTCTGAGTCCCAATTCCAATTGTGGTTTTATTAAATGAGCTAGATATAGATTGGCCTCGGTTCAGGTGAAAGCAACATCTGGCTTGCTAATGTTATGATTGTCAGAGTGAGGACAACTTCTCTCTCTGATGTAATGTCTTCCTAAAATGAAGAAAAAGGAAAAAAAATGTATTTTCTTCAGTGCCATTTGTCGATGAAAGGGCTTTATGGGGATATACCCTTATAAAAATTATTTTTGAGTACCTTCTTAAATGCCAGCAACCAAAAGATACAAACTTTAGTCGTAGGAAAGAAACCCCAATTTTTGTAACGAATGGGTAATGTTTCATTCATGCTATTTGAATACTTTTGTTAAATGTGAGGTTGAAAAAGACATTTTTAAAAAGAAGACTTGGCAATGCTCCCCTTACGTGGGGCAACTAAACTTCTTAATAAGCCTTTCTGGGCTCAGGATATACATCTGTGACTGGTACTGTACTGGCAGTCGTGCTTTGGAGCAGAATCTGTCTGGTCAAACCCATCCCTTTGTTTGCTGCTGGACCTCAGTCTGACCCACCATACTGGAGTCACACAGAGAAAGCTCATTCTTACTTTTTCTTTAGTGTTTGATTTTATTCTGATTGATATCTGCCCCATCTGGAGGGGAGAAGGGCTACCTGCTCTTTTAGAGAAAGCCTTTGTGCAATGTGCCCCCTCTTGGGGCACTGAACCATCTGCATGGCACAACTGCAGGCCTTGGAAATCAGCCCCAGTGCTACGGGATGAGAGACCTCGGAGCTGGGCAGTGCTGGGTTCCTGGCACTGCAGCAGCCACTCAGGGAGCTTCCACTCATTTCCCAACCCAGAGAGAAAGTAGAAATTAGGTCCTAGAAAAAAAAAAAATCTTTTTTGTTGCCTACCTGTTAATTTTTTTTTTCTAATGAACTCTGTTATTCCTGTAGTGAACTTCTCTGATAATTGTCATGACACCCTTTTCCCCTTAGCTGGAAAACTTTATTTAGTTCACTAGTATATTTGATTGTTAAGTTTGAAATTCAGTGGCTGTTTTCCTTAGGAACTTATTGATTTACATGTTGCAAACTTGTCTGGGTGAGCAAAAGACTTTTTTTCTCAAGTTCCTTGGCAGAATGGTTTCTCCTATATGTTTCCTGGTTGAAAATTCCTTCTCCATTTGATTACTGAAAGACCATTATCAGCTCTTTTCCTCTCGTGATATAAAAGCATGTTGGGGGAAGTTAATTAACAGTCTGTTCTCGTCCATATTTAAAGATTTTTTAAAAATCTGTTTAGTTCCTGGGTGAAGTCTGTATTAAAACAGAATATTGCATGGAAAAACCACCTGCAGATAATAGTTCTGAGGTAAAAGGCACAGTAAAGGAGCCAGTGACTTTCTGTCTGTTTTGCTTGGGATGTATAGTAGGCATTTCCATGGTGATTAGTGTTTTATAAATGCCAGAGATAAATGGCCACAAGAAACTGCTGTAAACAGCAATAAGTATTGAAATAAAGGCTTAAAGAATCCTCCCAGCTTCCCCTTGTGATTCACTCCCTGCAAAGCTGCAACTTGTGGACCTGCCTGGCCAAGCTAAAAAGCTCATGTATAGGCCTTATATTATTTTCTAACCACCTGACACTTGGATATTTTCAGTTAATTTAAAAATATGTATCCCCATTCAGTGGCTCAAATGACATCAATGCATTTGTTACAATGTTGGCAGCATTCATTATGAAAATGTGCTCCCCATTTGTGGGGAAAAGTCCTAATAAGCCCCCAGGTAATGGGAAAGGTAAGTGACAGGTGCCAGTCACGACAGCCCTGCCTGGCACACAGGACCTGTCTCACATCAAGTCCTGGAGTGGCAGCACAGGCTGTGGCAGCTGGCAGCTTCCCAAAGAAAATAACCTTGGGATGATGACATTGTTGGCACCCATCGAGGAAGGGAAAGTGTGTTTTAATTCAAAGCCACAGACTCTAGAAAAAAGGACCAAATCCCAGCCTGTGCCTCGTGCCTGGGCAGTTTTGTGTTTGTACCTGGAAGTCTGCGTAGCTCAGGAAAGGGAGGTGGTGCTGGAGGTCCCAGCCTGGCTTGAAGCATCTTCTTCCCTAAAGGAGGTGTAAATAGTCAGTCTCAATTAAGTGCTGTGGAAGTGCTACAATGCATATGTCATAAATTGCATTTATTACAAGAAATGCACTGTTCAAGGGTGAGGCTCTTCAAGAGTGTCGTTTCTCACCAGAGGGACTAGCTAAGTTCACTCATAGTTACAAACAGTTACTTTGGGTTCCAGTCAAGTCGATATTGGTGAAGTCTGGGATTAAGGTTTGTCTTCTATCTCGTTTATAACACATTGCTATGTTTCCTATTTGCCACAGTCTGATTCCCACTTATCTCCCCTGTGGTGACAGCTTGGTCAACACATTCTGCAATAAGTGTCTTTGTAAGTGCAGAGTTTCCAGGACAGAGGCAACACTTAGAGCCGGTTCTTGGTCTCACCACCAAGTGTGGGAACACTTTGCCAGCAATACAGACATCTTATAAATGATGGAAACATTTGGAACTTTGGGGTTCCCGTGCTCTGAACATTCATTTCATCTTGCTTGAAGCAGCAAGAGTAACGTGAATATTTTACCTATTTTGTCTTTTCTTTCTCTGCTGTGTTTAGTTTTATTCCTTTTATTGTGGATATACCATAGGACTTACAAGTGTGTTCAAAATGCCATGTTTCTATATGGTTTAATCTCTCTGGTGGTTACTGGATTTGAATGCCTGTAACAAACCAATTGCTCTTAGCATTCTTCCTCATCATTAATTGTTTGATGTGATCACTTAAAACCTTGTAAGCTTAAGGTTTTGAGGCAACAGTAACAAAAGTAAAAATTATCTCATCTCTTTTGGTTCCAATGTGCTCTGCATTAATTCCTACAATGGATTTTTACACTAAAGTTTTCTTAAGATATGACAAGTGATTATTTCTTTAAGTATGTACTCTATCCATTATTAAATTGATTATTCAAATCTCATTTAAAACAAGAGGCCAGATGGCAATATTCCAGTATTTGTTGCTACTGGCAACCACAAACCCCAAACTGAATGATTTCCCATTTTTCAGTGTGGATGAAGGGATCTCTTCATTCTACATGCAATGAAAAGAAGCTACACTTAACCAATTATGAAACCAGATTGTTATACTGATACTTCATAAAAATCATTCACTGACATTCTGTTATGCTTGTTGATGACCTCCTGAAGTATGTGATCTATTTCTAGGTTTGTTAACTCTCTTACTAATTATAATTTTTAGTTGGAGTATTATTGTCATGAAAGGAAGGTGGTTTTTTTTATATATCTTAAGGAGATTATGACTATTCTAAGAAAGTATAACAAAAGAATAATATTAAGAAAGGCTCAGAACATAATTTACCTGGTGGCTGATACATGTGATTCAGGTAAAAGAAATGTATATTGAGAGTAAACTTTAAAGTGCTATAAAATGTCCTTCAAAAAGTAACTGGGGAGTGAGTGATGAGTCCCTCTTCAGAAGTACCTGTGGTTTATAAACCAGGGACTGAACCAATATCTAGAACTTATTCCTTAGCCTTTAGGAGTCCCGTAGCTGATCACTTTGGCTAATTACCCAAAAAATGACACTGTGTCAGGGACTCCTCCTTAAAGGTGACTGCTGTGTGGTGGTAAGAAGTGATGGCAGTCAGATGGCATCAGAGAGGGATCATAAAACAGTGAAGACAAACATGAAGAAGGAACTTTTTAAATTTTCATAGAAAGGGCTACTTTGGATGCAACTAATTTTTTCCTATATGCACTTAGAAGTGTCTAAGCATATGTATTTCCTTACTACATGTGTGATTGCCCCTGCAGATATGACAGCTGGGTGTTTTAATGGTGCTTGTCTGAAGCTCTGGTTTAGCCATAGCATTAAATGATCTTGAGCTGCATTTATTTTGTTACTTCTTGTTTGTTCTTGAGTCCCTGCGAAATAATTTTTAAACTTCCCACGGAGTGTAGAACATACCCCTAACCCAGTTTTCCTTGTTGGCTTTTTAGGCAATAATATATCTGGTCAATGACCTGAATTTTGGCATGTCTGGGGACTTACTATATGCTGTATACAAGTACTAGATATACTATGTACAAGTTATATTTAATATTAATTATTATATGTAATGTGAATTTTTGCTCACTCTGTGTAGGAGATGAAAAAATGGGTCCCAAATGGCAGATGTTACTCAGATGGCTTAATGTGCTGTCAGGAAGGTCTAAGATGTTGTAGTAAAGAGTCTAACTCAAGAAAGGAGATAGGATTGGCAAACAGCAAAGTACCCTTTTGTTATTTATTCAATTTAGCAGGAGACTTTAGTAACTTGCAATAACTTTTGAAATAAAATGCTTGGTTAACAGCAAACATGCTCAGCCCCATAATCCAGAGACTATTTACACTCTGGTAATTTCAAGAAACAAATATTAGCTTATAAATGCTGTGATGGCAAAATGTGCCAGCATACATGTTAAGTTTCTAATCAAACATTGCAAAAATTCATTAATCAGTATTTCATAGTTCATTACAGTCTGACTAATTTTGAAATCCTTCATGTAAATTGATTAAATGTCTTCAGTATTCAGATGAATGGGCTTTTGTTTTAAGCAACCTTTACTGTGAAGTCCATATTTCTCCAGGATTGAGTTCTGGTAACATTTGACTGTCATGTCTGACATACTAGCCAGTTGCCATTTCACCCCTTCTTCTTCCCCTCCTCTCTGTTCCAAATATCTCATTGACCAATAGTGAGAAAAATATTCTTAAATCTTCTCTAGACATAGCAGGTCATGCTTAGAAAGTGCTCCATCATCTGCTGTCATCAGTCACCAAAGCCTGATTTTTTTACAGAATGCAGCTCTTGCCTGTGTTTGAGGGAAGTGTTTTGCTGGATAAATAAACACTCTCAGGAGGGTGATCAAATCTTGTTTTGCACAAGAGAACCCACGGGAGGATACCCTGGTGGCAAAGCTGGACTGGTGCCCTGATGTGTGAGCATTGACCAGGGGAGCCCTGCACAGCCCCTGCTGAATCTCAGCTCACAGCTCGGGCCCCTGAAACGAGAGCAAAGGCTCTGCTCCCACTGGCTCAGCCAACAGGTTTAACAGTTTTAGGTAGGGCTGTGATGGGGGATTAATGGGGTTTTATTAGGGAGATCCCACATCCCTCCCTGTGTAAACATAGAGCGGCTCGTCTACATGGCACACACAGAGAGCTGTCTCATATTTTGCAGAATAAATTCTCGTGGAAGCACAGTGCTGGCCAAAGGAATGGCCATAGTCCTGTTTGCTTTAGTGGGCAGGTTAAAATGTTCTCCTGTGGATTTCTGCTGTGACTTTTGAAGTGGCTTTTCAAAAGCATTCATCCCAGTTGAATGATTTCAGAGCTCGTGCAGTGTGAATGGAAGGGCCTGAGGGTGGCCAGCACGTATGAAGTTCTCAAGTTAAAATCTGACTGTACAAGTTTGTTGGTCATTCAGATACCGTTGTGGAGTCCTCTGGGTATCCAGAAAAAGAATTTATTCCGTATTTCCTCTTGAGAATTTTTTTTTAAAATCCTGGTATTCTTTATGTTCTGATAGCCCTGCTGAGCCTGCAGCCTGCCCTTTGCACAAGCTGCACAGGTGCCCTTTTCAACCCTTAAGTGGTGGAGTCTGGAGTTCAGGGTTGTTCTTCCCTGTGTCCTTCTCCAGAAATGGGATCTTTGTGCATGTTGTATCTTCAGTGAAGGAGGCAAATGGCTTTCCCATCAGTTCCCTGGTGGGCTCTGAGATCCATGCAAGCCATGAAATGCCATGGCAGGAGTGTTGCCCTCAGTAAAGACAGGGCTGCATCTGCCCTAACTGATATTGTATTTATTATTTTTAATGAGTCCAGTAGCTGTTGCCACATCAATATCTGCAAGAATAAGAGGCAAAGCCAACTTCTACTGGGAGAACTAAAGAATAAAGCCTAACAAGCCATACAAATTTTTTGTATCCATTTTCCCCCTAATCAGTTTTCAAAGTATAAATATGTCATTCAAGGTAAGGGATCTGAAATAAACTCAAAGGGGGTTTGTGATAAGTTTTGACCAAGCTATTAAAATGAGACTTTCAAAGGGATTAGGTACTTAACTGGATACCCTTGGAATATCCAAACTCTGTATTGGCTCTTGCTAGCATTTGGAGCTGTCAGAAAGTTCTTTGGCATTTTGACACACTTGATCATAATTTGCAGGGACAGAAAGACATTCTTCTCTTTTTCAAACTTCTCCTTCTGTGGACTGTTTGATGTTAATAGTGAAATTTTGTCTGTTTTCTGTCATGTCAGTCTAGAGGGGGGGAAAAAAGGGAAAAACTGAGAAATTACTATTTCCTGTAAATTGTTTTACACTTAAGAGATTACGAATTGCATTTATTCCTGCAATGTTATTCCTAGGAAGCATTTTATTTAGCAAATAAGTAAATCTTTCAGGACTCAGTTGCATGTGATAGTTGTATGCTGGTCTCTGAAGTAAATTCTCCTTTAAGGTTTGCAAATCTGATTTCCAGTGGTAGTCTATATTTTTTTATCTTTAAGCAGCAGCCTGATCAGTGACTGTGCAATAGGATGAGTTCCAGCTTCGTTTCCTTCAGTAATTTCATAGCAGATGCCTCCAGTAAAGAGATTGTACTTACAAGGATAAGGTGAACAGAATACAGAGAATACACCTTCTACTTACCTGGGAGAGACATCAACATCTGAAAGAGGGAAAAAATATTGAAGCAATACGTACTTTTACCTAGCTTTTATGAACATGAAGTTTTGAAACAATTTATCCCTCACTTCAGTAATATTTGTGTCTTTCATAAATCATATTTACATATATTTTATGGAAAAATAGCTTCCCTTACTGCTTCTGTAATAAAAGAGTCTTTGCAAATCTGCTCCCTAATAAATTAAAAGTAGCTGGCCACATCTTTTTTGAAAGTCATAAAGGGGAATTAAGTGCCCAACTCCCATTAACTTTTGATGATGCCTGAGAAACTCTGCCAGAAGATTCCTCACAGATGCCTCCAAAACTGAGAGTGGCTGAGGGTTTATTTTGATTTTAGGGGCAAGAAGTTGTGTCTCAGAGAGCATCACTGTTTGCTGGTGTGCCCATGGTTGACACTGGGCTGGTTTGTAACATCAGCACTGAAAGCCTGGGGGTGCTTTTCCCTTTGCCCCTGGAAGGGGATGTTTGAGAGCAGAGATGGAACTTGCTGCTGGTCCAGTCACATTCTGGTGCCTTTGGCAGGGTCTGTCCCTGCTCGGTGCTGATTTCCCTCTCCTCTCTCCAGACTGTAAGGTACAAGCACCGGGATTTATTTTAGTGGCTGTTTGTGCACTATTTGCTCAAAGCAGGAGTTCTGGATCTGGAGTTCTGTAAGCAGATAACAGCAAAACGGGTTCTGAAAAGCATTAAAGCTACAAGGAACAGTATGGGATCCAAGAATGTCTTCAGTTTCCGTTTTCCTATATTGTTCCCAAAATTGCCCTGTAGCCTTCTGGCTGTTTTGTGCAAGAAGGGGCATTTATATGAAAAAGAAAAAAAAAGAGATATAACATGGAAGAGAAAAGTTTTTGGCCACTGCTGTGTAGGGGTTTTGGGGGCAATCCAGAGCTAAATAAAGTTATATTCCTGTGTTTTAGAAACCTGTGGTAAAAAAGGTGTTTATGGAAAGACTGGATGTGGCACTGAGTGCCCTGGTCAGTTGATGTGGTGGTGTTCAGGTTGGACTCAATCTCAGAGGCCTTTTCCAATCTGGGGATTCTGTAAAAATTATGAAGCAAAATCAGATTAAAAAAGAATTTGAGGTTTGCCTATAAATAAGATTTCTTCATGTATAATGTTTTTTTTCCTCCTCTCATCAGCCTTGAAACCTAGTAAATTGAAAATCAGAGAAAAGCACTTAGATCTGTCCTCCACGCAGTATCCATTAGTTTGATTGGAGTTAATTTGCTCAGGAAATTTCAGTAAACTGCAGCTGTTTGGCTAAATAAAAAAAAAAAGAGAAACTCTGTGATTTAATGGTGATTTTTTGTTCTCGTTTGCACTGGCAAATTTGAGCTGGATTTGGTAGAAGGACCTACATGTTTAACAAAACATTTCACAGAAATGAGAGCAAGTGTCTTTTTATCAAAACTAAAAAATTGCTTTCTGAGAATATTTTCAATACACAAATAAGGATTATTTTGAAAGGTGTTGCTAGATTTGGACTCTAAGCAGCTACCACAGACAAGGGGTGGCTATGTAAATCCAACTTGAGTTGCCATTATTACCCATTAATCTTAAAATAGATGAATCCATAGACACTGGAATCATACACTGATAATTTAATATAAATGTATTAGACTTGCTAATAATATTCTGCCAAGGACTGTTTTAAGCATCTGAAAAAAACCCCCACGGATTAATTCATAGTAATAAAATAATTTTAGACAGCATCTTAGTTTGGGGAAATATGTTTTATGTTACAGATTTTCAAAAGATAAAAATATTTTAAAATGTTCTCCTTATGCTCCTATTGTATTTTTACTTTATTGCTGGTGATTTCTACTTTTGACTAGCTAATGGGAATGTATTTTTTCTCTGTATTGCTATTACCTCTTCCTGCTACTTTCCAGGTCACTAATTTTTCTGCTTAGAGTTCATTCTGCTTAGACCGATATGCTGTCTTTTTTAATGAGGTTATTTCTGGGTTATTAGCCTTCCTCTTCTATGATACCTTATGTGAAAGATCTAATTGATGTAAATCAAACATAGCTTGCAGAAGAAAATCAAAATGATCTTTTGGATATTTTGTGGGTTCATGTGTATCTCAGGAATTTTGTATTTAAAGCTACTTTTTAGACAAGAGGGTTATATGTGGCTAATAACACAAATAAATCTTTTTTTATTCATACATTAACAGGCTCAAAGAAGTGGAAATTGAAGAAATGCATTGGCATTTTGGTTTGCTGAATAAGCTTTAGATGGAAATTACTCTGAAAAGTATTTAGTGGGAGGGGTTTAATTGTACACTTCAATAAGCACAGTAACATTTTTTATTAAAGCATTCTTACAGAAGCCGTTAAGCTTTAGGTTAATTTTTACTGTTATTTTCAGGTTATATTTAATAACAGAGTTTGGAAATACAACTCCGAGTGTGCTATACCTTGTTAACACTTTAAAATGGATTACATGTGTGCTGCCTTTTTAGAATTGTTTTGGTTGCAAATTCTGCAGCCAGCAGGATTGTGTTGTTGTGTTCCACGTATTAAAAGCTTGTTGTTTTCCAGTCCCTTTGCTTGTGGCAGTGGTGGTGGCACAGGGAGCTGGGTGGCTTTTGGATACACAGGATAATTGTACAGGAAGGTAAAATGGGAGTTATTCCTTTTCATGCTGCCTTCCCCCTCCTTTGCAATCTGCTATTTTTTGCCTCAGCTGAAATGCCCTAGCTTAAAGATACTTGTGACCTTTGTGTATATACTATTTTATATTCTTCTATACTACCTGGGCATGTTTTACATAAGATAAACACAAAAGGCATGTTGTTTCTTGAGAAAATATCTGGCACAATACACACCAATTTACGTAGCTCTGAAGAGTTAGATCTGTATTGCATTGGAATTTAAAGTTTTTCTTGCCAGCTGTCAAGTTTGGTGGGTTTTTTTCTTTTACTTTGCCTGTAATTTGGGGTTGGAGTATATAGCAGTTCAACCTCTGCTGCCACACCTTAGTTCTGTTTAATGTATGCACAAATTTGTTTTTCATGGAGAAAACTGGGACAAAATCCCATTTTGATCAGCTTTCCAGGTCCATAACGAGAGACAGTCTGTAATAAAAAAAGCCTTTCAAGCTAATAGGATACATTTTGTTTTGCTTTTGCTCAGAGCTAGCAAGCTCTCCATTAGTATTCCTGAATCCTTTGAATTATTTTATTTCCCAAGAACTTTAGAAAATTCCGGGGTTTGAGGGATGGAAGTCTAATAAAATATTGGAATATTTGCTAAATCCTCTGCTGATATTCTGAGCATGCTTAGAGTCAGTGAAGTATTTTATGAGAACCTGAGTGGTGTGTTCTAGAAGCTAACTCAACTTATTTGCCCATAGACTGTGTGTTTTCAGACAAAACTTCCTGGTGAATTTTTGATAAATATTAGATTGTGTGAGAAATTATAGCAAACAAAAATACACATCACAGAAAATATTTTTTTTCCTTCTAGCCAGTGAATACAGAACAAATCCCAGCAGTTCAAGTAAAGACATTTCCCTGCTGAAGGTGAGTTAAATGAAAGAAAGAGGATGATAATGTCAGCTCATTTCTAAAGTAGCTGGAGTTTGGGATTGTCAAAGCCAGACGTGCTTTGGCAAGCAGAGTTAGGTGTGTCAGGTTCTAATACAGCTTTGAGTCCCCCATTTGGACATTCCAGGTTTAAATTCCTGGCATTACTTTCACTGACGTCATTTTCCCAAGAGTCACTGCTTGGCTCATGACATTTCCAAGTATTGACATTATTGTTGTTTAATTCGAACTAAGGACCCCAAAGAACATAACGAAAGATCTGCCAAACTGTGTGTAAGAATAAACTGAGACATTACAATTTGTTTCTTTAAAGCTTGTAAATTGGGAGGGGGGAAAGGCAAAACAAAGAATAAAAGGTGCCAACCTGGCAGTATCCGAAATTCCTTCCACAACATAAAGTTAATCCAGACTAATATCTGTTTGGGAAAACTTCTTATAGGTACATCTGATATCACCAAATGCATCTGAATTCCTCCACACAATACTTGGTGTGGGGAAAGAAAAGGCTGAAGGCACAAATGTTAGTAGCTTTGGCAGAAGTTTGAGAACAAATGATGAAGTTTTTAGTGCTGGCAATTTGTATTTGTTTTACTTACCAGTGCTATTATGTGAATGGTTTACGTTTGTCTGATGTTAGGGTTTGGGCAGAGTTAATATTTAGGTCAAACAACACTGATTTATTTACAATATGTGGGGGGAAATAGCAATGTGACTTTGTTTCCTTCCCACTTTTCAATTCACACTGAAACACTAATGAGAAAGCAAGCAGGATTGTTTTTTCCTCCTGTAATAATTCTTATTTCAATTCCTTAGATGTTTTGTTGCCTTCAGTTGCTTTCTCTACATTGCAGATTTTCAAAGGTTGAATATTCAAAACTGATCATGTAGGAATTTTTTACTGTTTTAAAACAACTATTCCTTTTCGTTACTATTCTAGTCCTGGGTATGTATAAATACTTTGGGGCTCTGTATTTAAAGCAGCAGATTACAGGTTCAGACAGGTAGGGTTTAAATCTTAAAGAATGGGAGTCACGATTCAGAAAATGTCATTCATGTTTCACCTCCTACCAGAAATGCTTTTGCCTTTGGGTGATTTAAGTTTCAAGTAAAGCTCTGGACATTTGGAAGGAATCCCCTGTTTCAGTCTGCTTCTGTTCCTCTCAAGGAAATATTTATCTTTAAATTTAGGGTGTAATAGGGGGTGTGGTTATGAGCTCTTTAAAATGTGCTAGTGTTGGAGCAAATGTATCAGGTCTCCAGAGTTTGGTGATGAACCTTTTCTGTTTGGACACAAAAGAAGGGAAGTTGCTTACCAAATTTATGGAAGCACTTTAACATTTGCTTTTTCACGTGTGTGAAGTGGCTGGCACTTCCATCCAGGTCTATATCATAATCTAATAAACCTTTAATACAGAAGAGTCTTTAAACCACTCTTTCTGAGTAATTTAAGCTGTTGTACCTGCCTGCCTGTAAAAGATGGATAATATTACCATTCACCTGGGAACTATCTTCATTAATAAATTTGGATGAGATTCCATTCACTCTTTTCATCTGTGCTTGATACAGAATTCTGCAGGTGCAGTCAAAGGTGAAATTGGGAGGGAAGAGGAAGAAAAAAAGAATGTCTCACTTCATAGTAGAACATTTTTGCCTTTAGTTTTTACCATTCTGACATATCACTTTGTCTGATTGTTCACTCTTACTACTGCAGCACCAAAATTAGTTTTCCAACAGGCTCTGTTAACATCAACTGTGAATATTCTTTTTTTATCTGTGTTTTTAGTAATTAAATACACTAGAGATCATCTTGAACCTGAAAATGCAGGCCATGGTTCAGAACTGGGATGTGCAGTTTCACAGTATCCATCTTATTGCCAGTTATATTTCACAGGTTTGTGAAATTCTGGCTCAGTAGTTCTGTAATTTGTGTACAAGCAAAAAAAGAAAAAACATCCCCAAGCATGGAAAGGTCTAATCTGCCTGTTTGTAATGATAATAATAGAAATCTAAGAAGCCTCATCTGTTCAGAGCAAGATTCAGTAATCTGCAGCAGTCCTGAAGACCAGATACCTTTCTTTGATTCAATTCCCTGTGCAGCAGAAATAGCAATTCTAAGAACATTTCATTTTCGGGTGTGTGAAATGGTTTAATTTGTGGTTACAATGCCTTTAATTGCAGGAGTGCATGTCCTCCTCCTGTCACACAGCCTCAGTGCCAAAGTGCAGCTGCTGGAGCCCCCTGGGCTTGGGCTCTGCTGCAAAGTGGGTGTTGTACAACATGCTGGGTGTCATAAAACCCAGCAGAGGGACAGGACAGTGACTTTCATCCTTTTCCAGTTTGGCTGAAATGGGCCAAAGGCTGTGCTCAGTGGCATCTCACAGGTGGGCAGTGGTGGGGGGAGAAGCCCTGCTTTTCTGGAGGGGAGAGGTTTCTGCCTTAGTGAGCTGAAGAACCAGTGAGATATTTCTGAAAGTTTAGAAAGAAACTGCCATTATCCTCATTTTACCTCGGATAAAGAAGTGATCATTGCACCCCCATCCCCACCCCAGATCCTGCTATAGAGGAGGGCCAGATGAACATATTAAGTGTTTAAGTGCTTTAGAACTTTAGAAGCACCAGCTTTGGGTTCCTCTACAGATGATGAAGACTGAAGATAATTATGAATGTCATGTGAAAGCAGATTCTACTTTCATTGAGTTTATAAGTTTAACAATGTGAATATTTAATTTTTCTCAATATTTTCTACTGCTTTCTATCAAAGATATTGAATGGACCAGATCATACCACATGCACCATGAATGCCAACTAGTTCTTTATCCACCTTCCATTGGAATATTATGGGTCAATTTAGCAAGATCGTTAACAGCAACCATTTTTATTCCCCTTGCTCCTATTTCAAATCCCAAAAGATGAATTCTTATGCAGTCAGTTCAACATGTAGATGACCAATTTATGTTGTAATTCCTAAACCAGTGTGTTTAGAATTTATGCTAGCTATGGCTCACCAGTGCTGAGCATTCCTGGATCCTTTCCTTTACTTGCATGGATTCTGCCAAGAAAAAGTATTAATTTTAGTTAACCTGTCTTTCTAAGACAATTAATTTGTATTTAGAGCTCTCAAAAATACTTTAATTAACAATTAGATTTAGGTCAAAATGTTTCTTGGGATCTTGGGCTTTCTTTTTGGTTTGTGTTGTGTGTACGCTTTTCCAGAGTGCTGCAGTAAATTCCCCATCATGTAACACATTCTGCAGCTCTCAGAGATATCCTGGGAAAGTCGATTCTACCTACTGTTTTTTCCAGATTAGATTGGTTTATAAATTGGTCTGGAATGTGAATTTCCTTCTTTGGTGTGGTTTTTTCATTAACAGCTATCTTTACATCATGATAAAACTTTTCTTTAAAAAACAAAATACTTAATTTCATTAATCTGTTTAGCAATACCAATATAATGAGCCATAATATTGATTTTTTTTTCTTTAGGATTTAAAATCTCTATTTCTTTCCACAGAATTAAATGCTTCAAACTGATACTCAACCTCCTTACAGTCCCCTCTTTAATTTAGTTGTTATAATTAGGCATTAACTGGTGTCGGTGGTATAGCCAGTTACAAGCCATTCTGTTCTGCTTGTCTTGATTATCACAGTTTGGATGTAAAGTAAATTAGAATGAAAGACTATACAGTCCAATTACAGATAAAAGCAGCAAACTCTACTGCTGTAATTAGATGCCAGTACTATTTTTCTTAGATTTTCTATCTCTGAGGGCATTTCTTGTAGCTACTTTGCTGAAGCTAATGTTTAAAGATTTTATAAATGCTTTGTGTCTTTGTGGCATCATCTTTGCTCCTGAAACTTTTAAGTGGCATGTTTGGAGGTGCAGGATCTGTGTTTGTATGTTCCTTGCCCACGGTTCCTTTATATCTCAAGCTGGTGTCATGTGTTATCCATATTGTGAGTGTATAGACCTTAATAAGCAGGAGTGTGAAATAACCAGCTTTGTGTCTGTAGCACTGAGGAGGGACCTTCTTTTTGCCAAATAACCCCATGCATTTCTCCTCTGCCCTGGCAGGTGTGAGTGGGTGTGCTGAGGGTTCTGCTGACTCCACCTCTGTGACTTCTCCACTACTTCTCTTCCCAAATCTGCTGTGAGTGTCCAGTGTGCCTCATTGATAGCCACAAATTTGCAGTAGAACATCCCAGAATTATTAATAAAAAAGAGTCTTTGCTTCCAAGTGTTCTTGGGATAAGGGGCAGACAAAGACACCCAGCAGGCACTTGACTCGGGGTCATGTCAAGTTTCCTGACTCCCAGTCCAGTGTCCTACAAACAGCTCTGGTCTTCCCATGAAATCTTTCTAAACTGGCACACAAACATCCATAAACCAGCAAAGGACAGTGTGGATTGGTCACTGTAAATATTGACGTGTTCCATACTTGTAGAAAGTTGTGCTAAGACCATTTGTAAATGGAAGAAATAGTTTAAGCCATCAAAAATTGCAAACTGTTGCAAACCTTAAGCAAGGTAAGAAAGAAGCACATTTCAAATAGTTTAGGAAAAGTCTGGTGTCTGCTATAGCTGACCAAAAGCACCTGATGGAATAATTTTTGTATTGAAAAATTCCAATGTATGGTTTTGTTGTGGGAAGAACTGAATTTCAGTTAACATGTTGCTGGAACACTGCATCAGAATAATTGACTTCCACTGATTTGTTTTGGCAAAGTTGTTTCAAGTCACTCCAGTGCATTCTGAGTTGTACAATTAGCATTATATGTGCTACTCAATATTTCACATGCTACAAAATCTAAAACCATTTGAATAAGAGTCAGGTTGCTGAAGAAATAATGTCTTCATATGATTTCCTTTTTTTTTCTTTTGGTGGGATATTTTACTAGAAAAGAGTTACTGTTTGGCAACAATTGCAGTTCCTTCTTTTTTTCTTTCCTCCCCCAGTTGAAATAATTAATGACCAGTTATTGAGCAGTTTTTCAGCTCTTTAGCAACCAGTGATATCAATTATGTCACTGTACATCATTCTGTAAAGTCACAAAACATCATTTCTGTGTGGTAAAACTGAAATTAGTACGAATTCTTATCAACAAGGACAGAAGGGAGCTCAAACAAGCAAAATAAGGAGTGTGTTGCCCCTTGTGTGTGGGTTTTGCCTGCCTGGAGCACAGCCTACCTGTGTTAGGTGGGTCTCTCAGAGCTGAACTGAACCTCTGGAGCAGAGCTTGGGATGAAGGCTGTGCCACTGAAATGGCAGCTACAACTTCCTCACACCACCAGAATGACACCCTTGAAACATCAAAGGCTTCTGTGGAAGAGCTCCCAAAAGGGCTCCACATTGTCTGGAGAACTTGTATTGTTATAGAAACAGGAAATCTAAAGAAATTATATGTGAGTATCATAATATTAGAGACCATTACTGGGGTGATGCTCTTGCTGGTGGTAAAACTGTGTTAAAAAATCCCTTTCATGCTGTGTTTGGGTATCATTTTAGTGTGCTGGTGGAGCAGAAGAGACTCGTGTTGTTTGATTCTCTAGGGTAAAGTTAATTGGTAATTTAAACAAAAATGATAATTAAAAGAAAAAGCATTTAGTAAGTTTCATTTTTCAAAGCAGTGTTAAAACGTCCTGTTTCACAGCAAAGGTACAGAAAACTATATATGTTGATTTAAGGAGATTCAGTTTGACCTGATTAATTTTCTAAACAGCATTTAAGGTGTAAGCAAAACATATATTTTCTTGTGAAACTAAATTGGTCTGACCCCTCGCTAATTTTACCTACAATTAGTTTGGTGTAATTATCACAGCATACAATTTAGTCTGCTTCCACAAAAAAATTATTGTTCACGGGGCCATAAAACTCTTTAAAAATTGCTTAATGAACAACTCAGCCATGAGTATGTCTTGGAAGATGAGAATTGCTATTAAATATGTAGAACATGAAGATGCAATGTGTGTGCATTGTACATTGCAAACTTGGTATAAACCCACCCCCCCAGACTTTCTGCAGCGTGGAAGGACAGCACAAGGTCACAAAGTGAAAGGCTCTATCCAAATATATCAGTAAGTTGATGTGCGCAAGCCAAATCCTGGTATATTCTGATTTCTGAGAGCTTGGATTTTCCACCTTAGTATTATCTTACTCTGAACTCAGATTTTCTTTTCTTGATGGTGGTTTTGCTTTAAATAAAAATGGTGCCATCATTCATATGTAGGATTTTGGACTGAATTATATACTAATCGTTAAGGTAAAAATTAATTGGTGTTGCTGCTTCTTAAAGCTAGAAGAGCCACACACCAAGTTCATTTCTTTTTGCAAGTAAAGGCAACTGATGAAACTTCTGCCAGCCTTGAATCATCCAGCAGTCAAGAACTCAGGATCAGTCCATAGCAAAAGTATTGAAACACCTGTACAGCACCTGTACGTGCACCAGGAGTGAGCCACATCTGATTTTCCTATATGAATCCACAGAATTAGGTTCCAATTTTTAATACATATGCTTTGCTTATAAGAGGAAGCAAACCAGATTTCTTCTGTCATTAATTCTTACAAAGACTGAGGGAATTTTCCCTTTATTTCCTCTATAGACAGTGGTAAAGATAAAGATACCAACTCTCATTGAACCTTTTCTTTTTTTTTTTTTCTTCCCTCAGGTTAAAATAAAGAAGAACAAACAAAGCAAAAAAAGGTATGGCTGAAGGGCCACGTGTCCTTCCTGAGCTCTCAGATTTGTCCAACATGACCCCTTTTCATGACAGCTCAAAGAGCACATAGAAATGCTCTCACATATTTGTGCCACCCTTCACTTCCAACACAGGAGTAGTGGCATTTCGTCTTCTGCTGTGGAAACTGGTGCTGCTCAAGGAGGATCACTGCTCAGAACAGGAGCTTTTTGTGGCGGAGAACTGCAGGTAGGTCTGCACTGATTCTCTGTGAGTACTCTAATTCTATTAGAAAAAGCCCCAGACTTGCCAAAGAGCCTCAAGTGAGATTCCAATGAGAGAGAAATTGAGCCTAAAGCCAACCTGGGGGTTTGGGTAAGGGCAGTCATCATGGGGGTTGTGTTATATATCCAGAATTAAGGGGGAAGGGTCATTGCTCTTTTCATTTAGCAAGAGCAACTTGAATCATTTACATCTTAACCTATGCATTTTCTATAGCATCTATCACTGTATCAGCATGATGCTGACTTATGATTTCTCCTCTTTCAAAACCTTTTTCCTTAAGCCACTTTTATAGGTTGAAATCTGATCATGATTTCCTACTGCCACAGCATATTAAGAAACCTGTTTCCATTGCCAGTTCGTAGCAGGAGAGATGTAATTGAGCTTCAAAATATTGTTTCTATTCTAAGTTTTGTCAACAGTGTACAATAAAGTCTTTTGGGTGAGATTTTCAAGATGCACAGAGTATCAGCCAAAATATTGTCTCCCATCAGTCCCTTTGTCTTTAATGGACAAAAAGGTAAATAGTGCACATTTGGGATTTTTTAAAATTCCACTGTCATTTCTTGTCATCCTTTGTGGTGTCATAAGATCTTATTTCACTGGTTGCCATACAGACTCCAGAAAGCATCTTGTGCATGACTCAAGACCTCTTTCCCTAGAAAACTAATGGAGTACCTTTTGGCAACCTTCCAACTAATAGTCTGCTCCAGATGGCATTGCTTACAACTTCTAAGAAGCACAGGAACAGACAGCAACTGCCTTATTCTTTCTGTCAAATAAACAATCCATGTTTTGGTAGGTTGGGCTGTGGTAAAAATAAATCAAGCTTCATGAGCAGCAAGCTGAGCTTGTAAGTAGAACTGTTCAGCTTTGGAGGTCGAGTTGCCCACTATCAAGTGCAGAAAGGAATTGCAGATAATACCTTGTGGCAATCCAAATGTTAGGCTCAGTTTGGACCCCAGCTGCTCTGTAAGGAAAAGGGCCACACTGTGAAAAAGTGGTGTCTTGTGGTGGCAAAACTAGCAGGGTCAGGGCTGTTTAAAGAGCTCACAGCTCATCTCTTGGCAATTCAGATCCTGGAAGGCTAAGCATGATATATTGAGATACAGGTGTGTACAGTATCACAGAGGGTGAAATCCTATGGAAAGGCCAAACCCTCTGCTTGCTTGAGAAACAGCACATGCACTAGGTTACCAAAGTGGGAGATCTGTAAGGATAATGAACTATTTGGGGTTTGCTGCTGGTTTGTTCCTTGCATGCTGTTAGTAAAGATCTATCAGCAATTCACGAGAGTTAAACCCTGAAAAGTATTGTTATGAGTCTGTTGTATAGAAAACAATGGTATAATTGAGATTATTTGTCCATTTCATGGGGAGAGTCACAAAACCTGTAAATATGTTGATTCTATCTTTGAGTCTTTGTTTCCCTTATGTGTGTGTGTCATTTTGTTGCGTGTCAGAAGCCCTCAAGATAGCAGTAATTAATCTTCAGTGATGCTGAGTATTCTGTTAGCTATGAATAACTTCTACTTTCACTAAGAGGGCTTTTTTAACCTTCGTGGAATGCGACATATTGTTCTCAATTAGTTACAATGACGAGAGGAATATAAACTGTAGTCCTGGGGAAGTTACTGAGCAAAAAAGTTACTAAGCAAAAGTTTGATTGGCATAGACTGGCCTTGCTCCATTTTTGTGTGCAATTATAGCCCCTTCCTCCAGCTGAGATTCTGCTCTTGGAGACAGTAATTTGAGAATTTTTTTCTATATCTCTGTTTTCTCTGTTTGCTGGATGGCTGTCTACTCAACTCTTGTACAACTGTACCTGGGTATCAGGCTCAGGGACAAAACTCACTCTTTTTGGAGATATGGCAGAGAAGGATTGTAGGAAGCTTTCAGATTCCATAAACAACTAATTGACTAAGCAAAAAATTAAGTTAATATCCATTGCACCTTATAGATCTTATGTTTGAGTCTTTCCACAGAATTTAGTGGCAATGCTCACATTGGTTTGCACTGGAATTGGGAGCAGAGCCTGGCTCTATAAAGACCTTCCTCTCTGTCATCCTACGTGTCACTTGCACCTACAAGAATGACAGTCACGACTATTTATGTTGGAAATGCCACACTTAGGTCTCCTGGAATTTACATGACCCAAATATTTAAACAAGTGGTTTTAATATTTTACTCTTAAGTATTGCATGGAGTTCAAATTCTTATTGCAGTTTGGAATATGAGTTTATCTAATTTCATGGAGTGAAGTGGCTCAATAATTTCGGGTGGGGAAGGATGGGTGCAAATTTGTAAATATTGCTAAAACTTATATATTAGTTTAGTGACAATTTATTATTTAGAGCTGCTACTTTCCAACTGCAGAAAGAATGGAAGTTACAATAGATTTCTAAAAGCACGTGTGTCTGTGTGTGTGTGTATATATACATATACATATATGAAAAGGTTTTATGCATATACCTATGCATGTTCCATGTATGTGCACTTGGGTATGGTATGATACTAACCTGAAAAGGAGAAGGAATAGGAGCAGGAACAAAAACAAAAGAAAGAAATAAACGAATAACTCTTCCATTCATTCGGAGCATAATATGCAGAATTGCATTAAGAAAAACAATAAAACACACACTTTTAATCTGATAATAAAAAACCCCAATAAAATAAAAATGAGATCCATTAATGAAAATAATGGATTTTTATCCAAACTAGTTAAATACTTAGCTTGTAATTATTTTTTTTTCACTTGATGATGCACTAGCTTTAGTTATGTACTGAGTTGCTAAAGTGCAAGTAGCACCACTGCATCACTTGAAGAACAAGACAAATTGATATATCCATATACATGTATAAAAATTAAGGTTTCCAGGATAGATGTGGTTCAAAAAGAAAAAAAAATCTTTTCTTTGGATGGCATATTAAAAAGAAATGGGAAAGACACTTTGGAATGTGTTAAGTCCAGAGGAAATGGATTAATGGGCCAATAATGTGATAGTACTACCTAAAGGCAGTTTGCTTTAAGAGGCACTTCATTTTTAGTCACAGAATTTGTGATGTGGTTTGCAATCCTGGAATCTTTTCAGTTGATAAGTTGAAATTATTTACTTCAGATACAGTGAATCAAGGAACTATGTTATGAAAATTCATTTACATCAAGGAAACACATTTTCTGCCTTTATTTTTTCTTATTTTGGTCATCGTTGTATGTTTTTCTCTGGTCTTTTGTGTCCTAAAAGAATAGATGTGATTAGAGCTTAAATTTAAATTGCTTGGATAAATGATTAACTTATTAGAAATCACAATTCACAGCTTAATTTATCACATGGTCCCCTAATTTTTCACATGGTGATTACAAAGGGGGGTTATATGAAAAATTTGAGATGTATAAGATAAATTGCAAACCCATGTGATAAATGTACCTATCATGCACCTTTTGGCAGCTTTACGTCCTCTCTGCTTGCTCATCCATCTCTCCTGGGACTTATTCTAATGCTCTAAACCTATAAGCTGAGTCAATAAATCACTGAAATTTTAAAATCACACCCTTCTGGAACTGTTTTGTCCCCTTTTAGCCAAATGGAGATTTGCCTTGGCCAGTTTCAGCCCTGTCAAATTTGTGTTCTATGGTCAACGCCTTTTTGATTTTGGAGAGTGGTGATTCCTCACATTCCAAAGGGATACACACTTGGATTTCTCACACTTGGATTTCTCACACTTCTCCTGCAGGACACTCAAATTTCAACTTTTCTAAACACTAGTTATGCAAAATATATTACAAATGATTTGATGTAATAAATAAGGTGTATTTCAATCTTCTCTTGTATGCAAACTGGCAAAAAACTTTGTACAGGTTCCAAATTAAATTCCTTAACTGAGGAATGAACTATTCCTAGAGGGGGCAAAGGTAAGGGGAGAAGTAAAAATAATTGAAACAAAGGAAGGATTTGCTATTTTTAACTATTAGTGATATTCCAGATTTAATCCATGTTGTAGATATTCACATCTCTTAAGAATAATACAGTATGTTATTGTTATTATTTATAATGTAAATGTTTATGTAATGTGTGTAATTTCATATGTTGTGTATGTTTTTATTGTATTTAAGTGTCTTTTAGTCTATTGTGTAAATATTATAAGAGTAAATTACTTTTTTTTTCCGCAATGGAGAGAAATGTTCAAGTTGCTGTACAAGGGGTTAGAGTTGAGGTTTGTCAGTTAATTTACATAATCTTTTCTCTTTCCAGGGGGAGATGATTCCTTCCTTTCTTTATATTCTTTGGATAGTGGAACCAGATGAGAGAAATGCTTGTTTTGGCACCTCCCCAAAGGGAAATATAGATTTTGACGTTGGCAGAGATGACTACAGCAAACAGTGCACATAAAAAGAGAGCATTTCATGCAAGTTCATAAGGAGAAACCACAGAATAGAATAACTTTTATGAAGAAAGTCTATGTCTTACTTGGTGAATAGGTCCCTGTGCTACCATAATAATGCCCAGTTCTACAACTACGAACACTTATTTGTTCAAAGTGAATATTAACACTGTAATTTACTATCTAATTACAATTTTATAGTAATAACTGAAAACGTGTTGTTAAAAAGCATCGCATTTGCTGCCTCACACCCTCAGACGGGTCTCAGCAGTGCAGTGTGTGACTTTGGTCCCTCTCAGGGCGTTACAGGGATTTCATGGAAAGCACTGCTGTGGATGTTTTGGTTTCACACTCCAACCTTTTCCTCCAAGAATGTTTTAGGCAGCTCCTCTTCATGCTGCAGTCTCCCAGTCACACTGCAGCTGATGGGTAACTTCAGGCAGCTTTAATGGAGGCAGGATTAGCCCTGGGAACAATCGGTTTGTGGAGCAAGTTTTAGTCATGGAAAGGGCCTTTGCCTTTCATTTCTTAAGGAATGTGTTTCACTACTTTGAAAGGTTCCAAAGGAACGGGTTAATCTTGGGAAAGGTTGCTGGTTTTGTCAGCTAATGTGAAAGATTTTTCACTTAAAGCTCCATAATTAAAAGCCAGTTGAAAAAAATGAATGCAGTATTAGAAATAAAGCATTAATAAAATATAGTTAGTTGGCAGGGATTGTTACTAAAAGATGTGATTTTTTTATAGAAAGTTATCGTGAAAGAACTGCAAAAATAAGTTTTAGTAGTCATATCACTGGTGCACTTTTGAAAAAATGTACTAACCTAATCATAACTTCTATCAACAGGAAGATTTTCAGAAAAGGTAAATTCTATTGATTTCCATTTATTTGAAGTTTATATAAATTACTTATGTTTTGATTTAGTAATGTTATATTGATATATTAATGTTAAATTATATTCATAACAGTTACCAGCAATAAAAAAAGAAGGTTTGGTGATTATGGCATGATTATAGTGCAGACTGAAAAAGAGCTGATGAGTTTCAGGGTGTCAGAATCCTGTGGCATCCCAAATCAAATTCGGTGGTACCTGTTAGTAGATACATCTCTCTTTGAAAACCCAACCTAACCAATTATACCAAGATGTTTGTTGTAGTAGAGCTGTACTAGGCCTGTAGATGTCTTCACACACATGGATTGTGAGTCCTTAGACATGTCTCTTTAAGAAATATGGGTTGGATTGGGCATTTTTCTCTGATAGGCAAAGGAAAGCACAGTTTTGCAACCCAGAACTTCATGTCTTTAATCATAAAGCTAAAAATGCTGTCCTAACTCAGCAGTCAATTATTATTTCCCATGCAGCATGGAGTACTGTGAGCTCCTCTAATGGTATCAATTGCTGCCTGGTGGAGCACACACTGATAGGTTTTTCCCACTGTCTTTGAATAAATACAGCACCAAACCTCAAGCTATTGTGTGCTGTTTACAGGAGAAATTAATCATTTCTTCTTGTTATCAATAAGGTTCAAACGTAAATTTCCCTCAAACAGCAGAGGGCTTTTTTCCCTTAGAAATCATCTCTGCTGGTCTTGCTCCTGAGAGAAAGGTGAAGGAGCACTGTGACCGTCATTTCCAATCTTCCTGTTGTCATTTATGCCATCACAGAAGGAAAGGCTCCAGAGTTCAGATGGGAGAAAGCAAGCAGTAGCTTGGGGAATAGCTGATATTTAATTGATTTTGTTGCTTTGCTAAATTGATTGTTTTCTTGCTAAGGAAATGAACAACTGTGCCCCATTCTTTATTGTTATCAGCTGATTGTACTTTTTTACTGATATTGTGCAGTAGAATGAGTCTGACCTAAAATGAATGCAAACATTAAATGCATACACTCACAATGTAGCATGCACAAAAGCCTGTGAGAATTTGCAGATAACTTTGCCTAGACAAGCAGTTTTTAAGCCATCATAAGATATGGGGGTTCAGCCTCATGAAATCAGGTGTGGAACAGACTGGGTTTGGTGGAGAGCAAAGCTCCATCCCTGTAGCAGATAGATGTAAGCTGGTGCCATCCCCACTGGAGGCAGGTACGGGTGGCACTGGGGTGGGCAAGCAGCTTGAGGGACATTCATGGTGATTTTCAAGGGGCAGTAGAGATTTGTCAAAGTAGAATGTGATTCATTAACCAGAACAAAACCAAGCATTCTGGGGGAATGGGACTGTGTATCTCTGGGGAATGGTATTCAATAATTACTAAAAACTCAAGGGGAATGGCTCCCTAAAAAACTAATATGTGAGGGTCTGCTGGGAATCCTACTTTTTGGGGATACAACTTTTTTTGTAGGGAAAAGTTGTGTTTTTCATTTTTCAGAAGGACTTATTTCCTGTGAAAATCATGCTAAGACAGCTGCAGTCATCAGAAAGACATCATAACTTTGCTTGTAAGGTCATCTCCTGTCAAAAGTGTTTTGTCACAGAATAGGGATGGTTACTTTCACTGCCAGAAAGCCACTTAAAAAGATTGACAAGAGATTAAAGAGGATATAGAGATTTTGGAAGACGTTCTTTTAACCTTTCAATATGGTGCCATCTTGGCAGTAGTGAGTCCACGGCAGGATTAGTTAGGACCAAGCATTTCTGGAATTGTGTTCCTGGGTTTTTTTGTCTCTTTCCATTTGGGGTATCAATTAACAGCAATTTCACCAGAGCAGTAAAGCAAGAGAGTAAACAGTAAATAAGCAGCAAGCAAAATTAAAACCAGTAATGAGCCTTATGAATATGGGAGCGTCATAAGGCTTGAAATGCATTTATTTTGGAGCTTAGCATGTTCTGGGAAAACTTGATGACTTTGTGAATGTATTGTCCCATTTTACATTGCTGAGATTCTGTTTATTGGCCCTGGAGGCTGACAAGGAACCGACACCTGTGCCCAAACATTTTCCGAACCTTGGCAGGGACAGGCAGGTTCATTATGCAGCAGAGTTGGAGATCCACGTGTCCTCAAGGCAGGGCAGAGTAGCAGACTTCACCCTTGCAAGGAGAAATAGCTGAATAACAACATGACTGGGGCACTGGATTTACTGGCATGACCCATCTTCAGGAAAACTGGTGCTTCTGTGTCTGTGCCCCAGTAGTGCCAACAACAGTTTAGGGGAAGTTTGCTTTGCTAGCTGAATGCTGGGCACAGGAGATCTCATCAGAATTGGGAAACCTCAGGATATTTAGTTTCTCTATCAGCTAATAAATTAGTGTTTATAATGCCTTTTAGCACGGATGTTAGCTACAAATAGCATTTGCATACTGGGAAGAGAGTAGGCTTAGATGCACGTTCAGAAGGAATCCCTCCCTGGGAGGGTGGGCAGGCCCTGGCACAGGGTGCCCAGAGAAGCTGTGGCTGCCCCTGGATCCCTGGAAGTGCCCAAGGCCAGGTTGGACGGGGCTTGGAGCACCCTGGGCTGGTGGAAGGTGTCCCTGCCCATGGCAGCGGGGTTGGAACTCTGTGGTCTTTAAAGTTCCTTCCCACCCAAACCATTCTATGATTTTGTGATGGGAAAACATACCTTTTATTTTTAATGTTTGATGGGGAGGGTGACTCAGGTGAAGTCTAACAGAGAAAGGTGAAACAGTAAAGATGTGTCCTGTGTTAAATAAGGTTTGTGATTATTCTGAATCATCTAAAAAAATAGTTCAATGAAAACTTATGCAAGATTAAACAGTTGGGCAATCCCCAGGGTTCAGCAAAGGAGGGATTAGTGTTTTAAATATCGATAAGTTCAAGGTTGATTGCTTTAGCAAAATGTCAGTTTTTCATTAAAAAAACCATTTTACATAAGTAAAAATCCTCCTCTGTTATGTCACTTCCGTGGTTTCTGTGTGGCCATATCTACAATAAGGATAGAATTCCATTAAAGTGAGGTCTGAAGCATACATAGGTGGATTTTAGTTTTAAATAGAACTATCCATATAGATTATAAGAGGAAAGTTTTGTGAATGTGGTATTTCAGAAGCACTGGGAAGCAATTAGGATTATCCATTTAGTGAATTTTGGTGGTCACAAAGGCATTAGCTAGGATCAGGTTTTCTCATTCATCATACGCTGTTACTTAGGGATAAACAAGGTGATACGGTGTCTTGCTAATTCTCGGGTATCATTATATAATATAATTGTGTTCTTGAGAGCCTGTTGAAGGCCATTTCCAATTACCATTGTATATAGGAAACATTGGGTTTAAAGCAGTGAGGTTAAGTGTGACACAGCAAACTCAAAGCAGTCGGGTCACTGGGGAGTGTGCTGCCTTGGGAGGGTGGTTATTCTTCTGTGTGTGCCCTGCAGGAGAGAGCAATTCTGGGTATTGAAAGCTTGAGCTGATCCTGACAGTAAGAAAGGTAGTTGGATTTTTAAAGATAGAATTCTAGATGCCAAGATCACTGGGTTCATGCTACTACCCAGATGAATTTGGGAGCGTGCCAAGAAACTAAAAGCAGTTGATAAACCCCAGAAAAGTAGTAAATCAAAAACCAGAAAGCTTTTGAAAATTTTAAAATACATAGGGATGATGATATCATTCTGAAAAAAGAGTTAAGATTGCCTCACAGAGATTGTTGTGTGCCAGCATGTTACTGGTCAGACCCTGAGAGCTTTGCACTTTCTAATGAATATCCCAGAAGTTTGGCTGTTTCTATGAACATTATCTCTTTCTAAAATGATGAACTGGAAACCTTAACTCTGCTGGGGTTTTATGTGTATCCTTTAATCTAGCCTCTGTATTGGTGGGATTATTCACATGAATGAGGGTGTGCAGGCTTGGTCCCACCATTTATGGGATGGATTATATTGATGCATTTGCTACCTTGCTGTGTTTATGTATACGGGGCTGTGTCAGTTAGAACTCCTTCCTCAGGAGCTGCTCCAGCAAAGAGCAGAAGTGAAATCCTGCACTTTTCTTCTGTACCAAGGAAGCAAAAGGCAGATCTCAGATCCTCTCTTCCACTGCTCCATTCAGGAGTGTGTTCTGATCCTGAGCTGTTATCCGGCTATCACTTTAAAGGCAAGACCCCCCATGTGCAACAAAGTTGTCAGTTCTAGAAACACAACAATTCTTGCTGAGTCTTTGGGGAAAAGAGAATTAAAAGGTTTCTATAGGCTTTATGTACATCTTGAATACGTGTTCTTGAACTGTTTCCCTAACCACTTACTCTTCTTTCTCCTTTCTTCTGTTTTAATGCCTGTAGGAGAATAAAATATCTATTCCTGGCCTTTCCTGTTCCTTTTTTTTCTCTGAGTTTAGTGTGAACTCTTACTTGGCATTATGGTTATGTGTATAATTCATTTCCAAAACATTGTCAATTCCACTGATATCAAAAGTACTATTAGTATGCAATTAGTATGTACATACCTACGTACCTAGCTGAGTTGTAGCTTTTTGCATTCAGAAATATGGACCTTCTTGCAAAACCCATGGATTTCAATCCATATCAGCTGAACCATTCCCATTTTCAGTAACGAGATTTTGAAAAGGCTCTGTAAGAAAAAAAAAAGTTTTAAGCTACTTGTACAGTGGCCAACTTCAGAAGCACCTGAAAAACTGCACGCTGGGAAATTAATGCTACTAAAGAGCAATTCAGACTTGAAAACTATGGCAGATACCGCAGCAGTCATCACAGTTTGCATGCCATGAACTTTTCATGACTCTGTGCTTCTAATTCATCAGTTGTTCTCTTGCATAAAAAAATCTGTTAAATAGGTACAAGGTTTATTATTGCACACAGAGAACTGCATGGAAAGAAAGCCTTGCAGTGGCAAAGTTAGTAAATACCTAATTGAGTTGAGAATTAAGTTAGCAGCCTTAATTCATGTCCTTTGTCTGTACTTAGTGTTCTACCAGGTTTCTCCTTGGGGACACACAGTCCTGGAGGCAGCCAGGGGGGTGAGCACCTGGCAAGAGAAGGTAGATCAGAGGAGCAGCTGCTGCAGTTGGTAAGTGCCTTTTCCAGAGAGCAGGAGGAGGAAGAGGCTGCGTGGCCAGAGCTGCAATCCAGGGCTCTGTGCAGGATCTCTGTCCCTCCACAGGCTCGGGGAACAAGGACCCTGCTGAGCCATCCCTTGCTGTGTCACTTTGTCCTCCCAACCAGCAACCTGCTTGCTTTCCAGGCCCTGGAAACTGCTGCTGTGCACTGCTCAGGACACCCACCAAGGCTGCTCCTGCTTGAGGAACATCTCAACCAACTGAGTCCCAATTCTCGTGCTCATTCACTCTGTTCCCATCCTAGCTGTTTATTGGAGAGCTCTTACTGCGTTTTATCTCATCTAATTCCTTTGAGTCTCTGCAGTAATCCAGTTTTAATGTCCTTTTTTCCTCCACAGCAACTTGTCTGATCTTGGCACTATTTCCAAAGGTTTGAAGACAAAAGAGGAGGTGCCCGAGCACATCCTGAGGTAGCAGGACAAAGGTAATGCTCAAACAGGAACTGGGGAGGATCTGCCTGGATTCAAGGAATAACAAATTCACTAAGACAGTAGCTAATCTTTGGAACAGGTCCATTTTTTGTAGGTTTTTTTTTTTTCTCTCCAGTTTTGGACTTGCCTAATCCAATTTATTGAGTAGGATTTTCCCTCAGGTTCTTTCCTTCATTGCTTTCCCTCTTTTGCAATTCAGCTTCCCTCCTTGCCTCTGTGTTTTTTACACCTGTGCCCTCAAGTTTGGGAGTACAAAAGTTTTAAAAGCAATGGGTTGCCAGAATTTGGTAACCTTGGCAAAGTATCCTATATTTGCTTTGCTGCATTTTTGAAATGGGTTGGTTTTGGCTGAGACTTTGAGAGAATAGTAATAATGGTAATAGTGTAGTAATAGTGATAATCTGGAGGCAAACACCCAGGAGAGAAAATTGTATCCTGATCTATTGTAGTTCCTTAAAGGGCAAATGAAAACAGTGTTATAATTAGAAGCATGAACAGCTTCACCTCTGAGAAAGCTGATTGGGGCATTCAGCTAGGATCTTAATCAATAAGAGATTCCTAGTAAAATGAAAAGGAAAATGTTTTTTTAATCATAGGTGTTAAAGAGATGTTCTGCTAAACTTTCCCTGGAAAAATGATTTGTACCTGTGTGTGTGGGTACTTCTGTAGGCTCGTGGATGTGGAGGCATCTACCTGCAGAGGCATGAGGGGAAGCTTCCTCCCCTTAAAATATAACATGTAATTAAACTTAGTGTTTTAGATCAATATATAGATATAAATATTTAAAATGAGAGATGAAACTAAGTGTAAAGGCTTTGTGTAATACAGTCAAGGATTTTGACTTAACCTACTAGTTTGAGGTATATTTTTATAATAATTATTAAGAAGAATGTTGTGATGGCACGTTCTTTTATATTAGACTTGTAAGAGATTAATTTAGCTTGTCTTATTGTTAGAGAATTTAGCTAGTGATTAGCTAATGAAGTGCAAAGGTATTGCGAATATTTTTAAAATTATGTTTTTTAAGCCATTTTAGTCTTCATAGAATAATGTTTGTCATATATGCAATAGAAAATGAATTATTGAGTTAGGCCTGCACATTATTGATTACTATCCATTCTTGCAACTATTTATAGCATATACTTTTTTATCACGTCTCACATGTGTTTAAATTTTTGCTGGAGCTCAGTATCATTGATGTTTTTAGTAGTATTACTATACAACTCGCATTCAGTAAAGCTTCACCTATTTATAAATAGTTCAAAACCACTAAGTGATGAAGAACAAGTCTTTTGCTTTCCTCTGGTTTGGACTTGGAAACCTTGTTCCATGGTGGGGGAATCTGAACCTGTTGCTAAAGTTCTCATTAGTTTTATAAAGAGAGGATTGTTTTGACAGAGGCTCTGAAAAGCTGAGTGGGTGAGCTGGAGAGCAGGAGAGTCACCAAAAATGTCTTCAGTGAACAAGTCCATGTGTCACAAACAGGGCTGATCCTGGGCTGTCCTGGGTGAGAGGATGTCAGAAAAAAAAGGGTTGTAAAGCTCACTGCCAGATGTATGGATAAAATTACCTAAAAATGGAGAAAGAGTCAGAATCAGCAGGTGCTGGTGGTGTGGCTCTTCCCCCTGTCCCTGAGCCCAGCCCAGCAGTGCCTCATTGCCACAGAACTGTTTCACCCTGAGGATCCAGGGCTGAAGGATGTTTGTGTTGGAGCAAACGCAGCAGGGAGGGCATTCTGTGCCCCACTCTGGGCTGGGGTGCAGCTCTGTGGAGAAGGACTGGGGGTGCTGGTGGACAGCCAGGGGTCCCTGGGCAGCACCATGTCCTGGGGGCCAAGGCCAGGGTGTCCTGGGCTGTGTGAGGAAGGGCATTGCCAGCAGGTCAGGGCAGGGATTGTGCCCCTCTCCTCAGCCCTGTGTCCAGTTCTGGGCTGAGGGAGCTGGACCTGTTTAACCTGGAGAAGGGAGAGGGGACCTCATCCATGTCTGTCAGATCCATCAGAGGATGGACCAGACTCTGAAATAGGCAGAAACTGGAACACAGGAAGTTCCACCTGAATAAGAGGAATAACTTCTCTACTTTCATGGTGACTGAGCACTTGAACAGGCTGCCCAGAGAGGTTGTGGGGTCTCCCTCATTGGAGATATTCAAACCCCACCTGGACAGGATCCTGTGCAGTGTGCTTATGGAAGACCCTGCCTGAGCAGAGAGGTTGGACCAGATGCCCCATTGCTGTCCCCTCCCACCTGACCCATTCCATGATCAGAGGAGGATACACAGCTAAAAGCCATTTTAATTGTGTGGCCTGTTCTTTGTGTCTTTTGAAAATAAAATGTGTTGCTTCCTTGTCTTTTCTCTCTAGACCTCAGAGGCATTCCTTCATAGTAGCTCTGTATTTAGGCAGCTACCTCATCATTATTCATCTAAGTCATCAAAATTGTAAAATGGACTAAAAAACCCTGATGTGTTATAAATAAAATATGGGAAGGAAGACAGTGATAGAATAAGAGTCCATATATTTGAGGGAATACCCACCCAAAAGCTCTCTCACAGCAGTTGCAATGTTTTCTTATTGTATAAATATTGGAATCAAAGAATAAAATGCAATATGATCAATAGTTAGAGCTGAATCTTATAGATGTGACAATATATGTACTCAATCTTCATTCAAAATTCACACAGTTTGTATTTCCTCCACTCTAATTGCCTCTCTACTGTGTCTTTCAATAGCTGTAAATTAACTCTGTCATAATTGCTCCTTTTTTTTCTTGAATATTTCTATCCTTGCTGTAAATTGTATTTCTGTTACTTCCAGTATTGGTATTATGATGTGTCCACTAAGACAGCACAGTATCTAGAGACATATATATTTATATATCTTTTTTGAATAGTTTTCTTTCACCCTCCCCCATTTTATTGGTACAGTTGATTTCTCTTGGCTCTGAGCCCAGTTTGGTTTAATTTTTGTTTATTCTGTACAGGATTCCAGACTCTACTTTGAGATGGGCACTGTATAAATTAATAAATAAATTCAATATATGCTTGCTTTTAGTGGTTAGCTCGGCACATCTGTTTTACAGAGGTTTCTAAATCTTCATGATCTGCATAAGATCTCTTTAGTTACATACGATTAGGGAGAGTATCATATTTTTAACATGTGCAGGGTTTCCCATTAAAAAGTCACCATTTACTAACAGTTACAGTGCTCTGGCATATTGGATGCTGCAGGATGTCTCAGTAGCTGCAATGTAGAATTATGGGTCTATTCAAGACAATATGGGTATCTTAACTATGGTATAGTTGTGGTTTTGATGCTGAAAACCTGTTTTGTACTCAGAATGTTTTTAAGGGCTCTCTGTTTTATAATCTCTGCATAGATAAATACAGGTGTTGCATCCTGTTGCAAATACTGACACTCCTTCAATATTGCAAGAGCTTTCACAGGCAGAGCTGTCACAAAACTGGGATTGAGGTGTTGGTTATAGCCAGTCACATTGCTTTGACATAACCAAAAGCATTTTAATGGAAAACCAAAGGCATTTCCCATTAAAAACTGCCAATTTTCATGATTATTTATGACAGGGTATCAGAAAGCTTTTTGGAGAGATATTCAGAAAATGTTGTGGCACCAAATTAAGTCATAAATATCTCAGAAAAGAGAAGAGGCAGCTGCTGAACCAGGCAACAGTTAGAGAGCAATGGCAGAATTGGTTCTGCAGGAGAGCAGGAGACTCCAGATGTGCAGAGATCTAAAAGTATAATTTGTAAATTTGAGGTCAAAGACAGTGTTTGTGAGGAAAGAGGAAAAACTTCATTTGTTGAAGTGTAGAAGTTTCAGGGATTTCCCTACTCATACTGAAGCCAACCTCATAAATTGCACTGCTTACAGAGCATCCTGTTCTTCCATCGATGTAAATGGAATGAATAAGTTCTATTTATGACTTGTGGGTTGCAATTTTTATTGCAATAGTTGAAGGTGGAAAGCAAGGGAGGCACAGGGAGAAGGATGGTGGGCAGGTCAGTGTATGCAAAATGGGCAGTTGGTACTACTTACTCACCAAGGCAGGGGTATCTCAGGTGTCTTTTGTACTAACACAATGTTATGCTGCCCTCCTATCATCCAACTGCATATTTTTTAAAGAATGTCATTAGGCAGGTGAAGAACATCCACTGGATGCAATGTGGTAGGCAGGGGAATACTTGTGAATCCAGTGGGGATCAGGGTCTGACTGGAGCTCTGAGTTTATCAGCCCTGTGAAGGGTGAGTGGTTTTGGGCAGACCCACGTGTAAAGCTTTAGGTACACACAGAACTCTCTGTAAAAGGCCTATTGCTGGCTCTGATGTTGGCAGTCACAGCCCATAAACTGTGGGATTAGCTGCTAACTGAGCTGATGTTCTGAAGGTTCTCAATGTTGTGTTAGTGCTTGTCTCCTATCTAAGATTTCTTACGGCTTATGGGTTTAACCTGAAGCCTTTAAACAGCTTCTTGCTAGTCTGGACAAGCCTTTCCAGATGTGCAGTTGGTTCCTGGGTAAGAAAACAGAGATAATTTCAGCAAAATCTGTGCATCTGGATCTTCACAAATATGCTTGTCTGCAGTGTTTGCTGATATCTGTGATTTCTGAGACCAAAGTCTTCTGGAGCTCTTGACCTTTGCTGAAAGAAAAGGTTTATTTTGCCCATATATGGCCTATATATGGTGCACACAGATGGTAACAAATATGTACGTACCTTTCATGCTCACAATTGTTTACTCTCTAAAAGGCTGGAAGTCCAGGATATTTCTCATTTGTCTTTGATATATTTGGATAAGGTTATTGCCTCTAATATGGCAAGTCTTAAGACAAGGGAAAGTATTACCTGGGTTCTTCCATGGTCTGTTGGAGGCAGGATGATGAGCTGGGAGCTGCACTCACTTGATGTTCATGTAGTCCTGTTCTGAGGTCCTTAGTTGTACAAAGCCCTCTGGGCACAGAGGAGCTCTGGTAGGAACTGTGAAATGGTGCTCCATCCTCTGTGAGGTCTCGTGGTTAGAAGGAATGCTGGAGTGGAAGCAATGCCACTATTTTGCTGTTTTATGATAGGAATGAATGTTAAAGAAAAAAAGAAAGGAGATTTTCTTTTTTTCTGGGTGTTTGTCATTATGCTGTCCTTATATTGAATGGCTAGTGTTCTGAGACAAGACCTTATAGATAACATAAACACAAAAAATGTTTGGAAAATAAGTTCCTATTTACAAAATACATGTAGTTAAAAAAGGGAGAGAAAGGGACAGATGTATGTGGCAAGTATTAAAAACCTGTGGTGTTTTGTACCTTAAATGAAGCCACATAAACCTTTGTTTGCAGAAGAGATGCATTCTTTAAAAACCTATTTGAAATGTAAACATTTTCTGTCACCATTACTGCAAGTCACTGAGTCCATGGGCACAGGGATGGTCAAGAGTCAGAAACCTGGAGATGGAAGAGAGGAAAAGGGGCAGGAATGGGAGCAGAATGAAAATGGGGCAGGCACTTGAGTGGCAACGTTTCCCATTTCTTTCCTAAGCACATCCACAGTTTGTTTCTGAGAAAGCAGGAAGGACACGTAGGCAAATTGCCAACCAGATGGTGCAATCGAAGAGGAGGAATGCAATCAGAAGGGCAGTATAACACAGAATTAAAAAATCCCATCATTTGCTTTCCTGATACAATACAGGACGAAATTCACAGAGAAAGAATAAATGTTAACTGTATACTCCTGCCTTCTAGTCACCTTTCTGCCTTGGCTTGAGAAAAACTCCCACCTTGCAGTTCTCCTGTGCTGAAGAAATTTAATGTGTTCCAATTTGATGTTTCTTTGCAGATTTTCCAAAACTGCTTTATTATTGTCTAAATATGTTTCTGCTAATGTACAAAATTTAACTGTGATAGAAGGATGAAGCCCATTTTGAGGATTTCTACAGTTGCTGCTCATATGGCATGAAGAAAAGAAAATAACACTTGCTATCTAGAGCTGTATATAATCAATAGATAAAGATAATATCAGTATGGAATTAGTGGCAGACCAAGGAATGATACTATTTTTCATTTGTCATGTAATTTCCAGTTTATTATTGAAACCACATGGTATGTTTGCATTCTGTTTTTGGAATAATTATATATTCTTTTTTACTTCCAATGTGTTTTTATTTCTCTTACAATGTATTTTTATTTCTGTCATAATTTGACTCTTTTTCAAAACCAGGCTGTGTATTGCATATATTATGCATATATAGAAATACAGATTCCCACCCTGCTCCTCTGACTTGCTTTTAAATTTCAGAAGATACATATGGAAATGCATGAAGTTTTCTAGTGAGAATATTTTATAGTTATTTTAATGCAATTTTTGCTTATTAGTAGCATAGTTTTGATTATGTGATTGGATGTAACAATTTCATGTCAATACATAATCAGAACCTGACAAGTCCAGTCGTAATTGAAGAGAGGAAGTCACGTCCTGGCAGAAATGGAGGAGCCCAGCCATCTGTCCTGAAGATTACCAGCCTTTTTGGTGTGTATTTTGTGTCTATATCTTAATATTCTATAAATAAATCTATGGAATATCTCTCCTCTACCTTTATTCTTGTGAATGGCTCCCAGATGAGGTTCAGCTACAACATGTGGGCGTTACCTTCATGGACATCTTTCTCTGCCCGGTCTTAGCTGGTCTTCACATGGTGCTGTTGACAAGGAACTGCTTGTGGGCTATAAATGAACCTGAAAATAAAAGGAAGATTGTAATCATGGAATACAATTTTATTAAATGTTTGGTTGTTTTTTTTTTTCAATTAGATATGGTTTGTCTTAGACTTAGTGAATACTGAATCTATTTATTTAGCTTGCAGATATTTTTTCTTCAGTGCTTAAAATCCAGCCTGGTTTGTGAGAAACCAAATGTGGTCTTTGTTCTTTCCTTCTTGGAAATCCCTTCCAGTTATGAAGATTGTACAGGTGATTTTTGCCACTGATGGGCATAGAACAAGCTCTGTTTTATCCAGATTGCATTCTCTGTAGCGCATGTATAACCTTATTTTTCTCCCAGGTGGTCTGAAGAATATTTGAGATCCTACCTGTAATACAGGCTTGGACAACCAGAGCCAATGCTGCAGTTCAGCTGGTAGAACTGCATTCTGATAGTCAGTGTCAGGGCTTTTTTGACATCCAGATTGCTTCTGGTGCATTTGCCTGCTGGTGGAAGAAACTACAACCCAGAAAAGTGAAATGGAGATTTAAAGTGCTCGGTGACAGTTTCCCCTCAGTTTCAGAGTTCTGCTAATCTTCTGAGTTCTTAAGTTAAATCAGCCAGTGCTTGAGATTTTGTATAATTCTCTGAAGAGTGTTTGGGCTTATTTTTCATTACATTGAGGTCCCAAAAGGTTTTGTTTTTGTCCAGGGTAAGAAGTTTTAGCCCCAGTTTTTCTAGGTAAGAGCAAACTTGACTCCTGCTAAGCTTTTAGGGGAGAGTTGACTACTTTTGAGCTACTGTTATTTGCTACAGAAAATACAGAAAAAAATAGCTGGCAACTCATCTGTGGACAAATAGAAGAGTTTGTTGTCATGCTCTATGTGAAAAGGGCAATAATGTCTTGAAAGCCCAGCTGGACAGCTGAAAATCACAAATATCAAGTGGTGTCTTGTCATGGGACCAGAAGTATCTCAGATATCACAATCAGCCAGTGTTGGTATTCGTTATGGGGACAGCTGGGCACAATGTACTTTTGTTAAATAACAGAAATTGATTAGTTCCCAATTCCATTGACTTCAAGTGAATTGGTCAGAGAAAAACACACCCAAGCCAAGTTAGGAATTCTTAGGAGAGAAATAGAAGACAAATTGGAAAACATGACCGTGTGTCTGTGTAGAGCTCTGGTACAATGTGCTTCTTCAGTGCTATGAGTAATTCTGCTCCTGTTTCACAGGGGATATGTGAAGAGTGATAAAGGTGATGAGACTTAGGGAGCAGTTTCTGTGTGATAAAAGAAGTTTGACAATCTTCAGCCTGGAGTAGAATCAAATGACGGAGAATTTGATAGAGATCTACAGGACTGGGAATGATGTGCAAAGGGTAAGTGGGAA
>WBMV01008221.1:382476-412476 GCA_013396655.1 Campylorhamphus procurvoides
TTTAAAAAGCTTACATTGGCAGCTCACAAAAGTGATGCAGCCACTTTCTTCCTTTAGAAACTTCATCCAGGCATATGATGTCTGGTGGAACAACTGTTTGCATTGCCTATTTCTGCGCTTTTTAGTGACTGAGGGATGTTTTACCAAATGAGGTGCAATAAATAAATAAAAAATCAGCATGCACACAAAGCCCATTATTTGTTAATGACTTCTGCATTTGTGGCTCTCTGGAACTGGTTTGAAAATTGACTCTATTACAATATGTTTAAAACTTGGCATTGTTCGCTTATAAACCTGGAGATTTTCGAACAATAAAATCAAAGCATTGGGATGAGCCAAAATGGATTCTATCTTCAATAAAATCATAACTAAAGCATTATTTCCCCCCAATATTATTCCCAAAATGGCTAAGGTGTTTAGAAAAAAAAAATTGCTTTCTATTTCTTTTCCTATAAAGTGTCCATTCTTGTTTTGTCCAGCCCCTCTTAAGTTAACCTGAAAAAGGTTGAGGGCCTTTGTTTCAATGATTTGTGATGTGATGTTGCTGCTCATGTTTCACTTGGCGTTGCTTCAATTGCCAATCACAGATCTGGCGTTGTCTGTGCTGTCAGCTCCGCTCGGGTTATCCCCTGCGATGGGGGGGTCCCTGCCTGCCCTCCGTGCTGAGCACTCCCACCTTCTGCTGTACAAAACTGCACTTTCTTAATGAGAATGCAAATGAAAGAAAAGCTCTGGGAAATTGCTATAGATGAGTTGCTTGTCAAAGATGTTTTACTTTAGGGGGGAAAAGAAAAAAGCCAATCCCTCGCTCAACAGGGTAATGCACTGCATGTTCTAGATGGACTCCTCTTTCGAGTGGTGGCACGTGGCCAAGTATGAAGGCAGCACATCTTCATTGTTGCTGCTTCTCATTTCTGGTGCTTAAACAACTCATGCAGGTTTTGACAGCTTTTTTTTTTTTAATATATTTACATAAACCACTTTATTGTGGTAGCACTTTTTCAATAGGAAATATAAATGTTGGTTTATGAAAGGATTTTTTTTTAATTTTTTTTTTTTAAAGACCATACACATTTTTTTGTAATTAGGAAAACATAATGTTCTGTTTGGGGAACTTTAAAAGTTACTGTATTGTAAAATATGAATCAAAACACAATAAAGAGAGTCATTATCTCTCAGAGACCATTTTGGAAGTCAGCTGTATGTTTTCAGTTGTGCCTAGTGTTGATATGTGCAGGGAGATCCTGACTGGAAGATGAAATTATCCCTACTGAAGACTGCTAGAGATCTGTACAGAACTAACCTTTAATTAGGTTTAAGTACAATATGTATTCACTTTGCTGACTTTGACTTTTATTGGTTTATTTATAATGGCTTAAAAGTGTAGGGTGATATCTCAAATCACCTCAGGTGGGGCTTTATGGCTGCCCCAGGTCTCATTGTTAATATTCTTACTGCTATTTACCTCCATGGGTAATGAACAGGCTCATGGGTCAGCAGATCTGACATCTCTCGGGGTGGTTTGCACTCAGTCTTCATCTGGAGCTGCCTTTCACGTGAGGCCTAAGTGATTAGAGTGTCTCCACGTAGAACAGTTGTCAGATGTGTAATAAAGCAATCAGGAAATTTGTGTGTGAATTACAAAATGACAATTTTTGTACTAATATGTATATTACAGCATTCCTGAGAACAACTGTGAGAAAGAGACGTGGCCCTGTCATGCAGGTGGTTACAGGGCAGGTTTTCAGCACAGCTCATCGTCTGCAGCTGGAACTCAATTTTAAACCAGCAGAGACTCTACCTGTTTGTCAAAACACAGCCACATTCCCAGGGGACTTCAGCGTTTTGGGTGCTAAGCTGGTGTAGAAATTCCGTTGTAAATGTCACGGTAGGAACAGATGGACAGCAAGAACTTTAGTAAATTCTACTTACACTTTGTTGAACAGAAGAATTTGACATTTTTTTATCCTAATTATAGGTACTAAACACCGAAACATTTGACCAGAGAGCTTTTGAAAACCTTGCCTTAAAATATTTCCTGTTCAGGAGTGATTAGCCAATACAGATTTCAATTTAAATTTTAATTAAAGCTTATTTGTTATGTACTGTATTAGCTTGCAACACTTTTTTTTTTAAAGAAAAGATGTTATCTTTATAGAATTGACTTATTTGGAAACTTAACATAAGCTTTCAAGCCCACAGAAAATATGGTGATGTGTTTCTGTTTAAAATATGTTTTAAAAAGTAATTCACTGTAAAATGTTTTTTGCAGTTCTACTTTAGAAATAATTTTGGATGTCTTAGATAAGAACCTCTTAATCCCTGACTCTAAAATCTAGATATACAAAAAACTTTCAGGAATACAGTCCCAGTGCTACTCAGTTTCGTAGCCATGCAGTTCCCACACGGCCTGATTATCACTTTGAGAACATCTGGGGTGAATAGTGATAGGAAAAAAGCATTTCAGTGTATGAAGTAGCCCTGGTCCTGCATATCAATGGACACAGAGCATCTCTTGACGTCAATAGGCATTGTATGTAGGGGAGGTACTTGAAATATTACAATTTTATCTGCAAGTGACTGTTGGGGTAGTTCCGCTGATCATAATACCTCAAAAATTTAATTTTTAAGAAGCTCCTGTCCAGTCAGTCTTGAATTTATTGCGATAATGAGTGGGTTTCTCTCAGTGCAGCCCCGTTCTGGGCGCTTTATGTCGATTGCACAGCTCTAATTAAATCCACACAAGGGCTGTGCTTTATGCTGTTATTAAACAGCGGAGTGTTAAAATTGATTTAGCAGGCTTTAGAGCAGTTACCCTGGAGAGGTGGCGTGGCCAGGAGTTGCCTGCTTCTACAGAAATGCAGCATGCATCCAGTCTTCTCCCTAGCAGTTCTGGAGAGGTAAATAAATATCCCTCAGGTGCAGAGGGAGAATTCTGAGAAATCAGCTGACGATCGATAAAATTAGGTGAAATCCTAACATAAAAAACTCCCAAAATGTGTTTGTTTTTGTGTTGTCAGTTAGAGGGAAATAATGTGAGAAGCTGAGAGGATCTCTTGCAGTCAGTTAAGCCTGAACTTAAACCTTTCACTGTTCTGACAGATGGAGTTGGTTTAAACACATCTCGTGGTGCATATACTGCCCACTGCCCAGGGTGGTGGTCTGCTGGTCCCTGGGCGGGGATTAAAACCAAAACAAGGTAAAGACACAGAGCTGTTGCTCTTTTATAGGACATCAGCTGGGCTGGGAGGAAGGAGAGGAGGGAATGAGCAAAGGCACTGTGGGTCAAACCAGCATTTCTGATCATAAAATGAACCTGGTCAGTCTGTCGTAGTTGGGTGCTACTGGCATCTTATAGCTATTCCCTCTGGCATTTTCCTTGTGGGAAGAAAGGAGTGCATGGGGATAGCAGAAAGTAGAATGAGAAGATGCCTGAGGAGGGAATAGAAACCCTCAGAGTTTTCCATCAGTCACATTTTCAAATGAATTTAAACGTGGATTGGACATAGTGTCTTAAAATTTTGGTGTCTCTCTTACCTGTGGTGACTGCTGCTTGCTTTGTCTAATGTTGATCAAGTGGTTTGCAGCAGAGAAAATAAAAAGATCAGAGGGGAGAGAAAGATGCAGGGAGAGCTGAAGAGAAATGAATGAAAGTAAAATAGATGGCAATGAAAAAGAGAATCATAGCAGCAAAAAATAGATTTGAATGCCTTCAAAGGCCAAGGTGTGTCTTTCTCTTGAAAGTATGGACACCTCCTGGCTGGCACACAAGGTACAAAACACTCAGTAGAGATTTTCTAGAGGAGATTATGGGACTGCTGTGCTTGTAGGAGATTAAAAGGGAGAAAGGTGAACACCAAGAATACAGTAACCAAGGGTGTCACTTGTTAAGCAGAAGGTGGAAATGAGTCCTGATGGAAATCTGCCTTTGCAGGAGCAAGGTGGGAATGCTGGAATGTACAAGCTTGAGCCTCGGGAGGGAGGTTCAGCTCAGGATGAGCTTCATGCAAAGCTCATTCTAGTGCTTGAAAAGGTTCTCCATTGGCACTGAAGGTCTCTCAGCAAAATAGTCCCTTTCTCTTCCTTACTTTTCCCTTACCAGTAACCCAAAAGCTTCTATTAGAAATGTTTTGTTGCTGACTTTTGAATTTTTCTATCCAAAGATGTGAGATGTATTCTCATGGCTGACTTGGAGATCCCTCTGCTTTGTGCCATGCATTCATGAACAAGGTATATGTGAATCCACAAGACTAAACGTTTCAGGGCAAAAATATAAAGAAATACTCCTGTTTTACCTGTAGTTCCATAGTTCACATGTGACAGTCTCAGCTCCCAAAGGGGAAGAAGAAAGCTTCATTTTTTACCTAAAGAGGAAAAGGAGATATTCTCTTGTATTTAAAATTATTATAGTTAAGTGTTGAAGAAAAACACCAAACATTTTGAGACTTGATAATATGCGAATCAGCAACACTGGGAGAAGTGTCTGCAAGATGATTTGAGTTTCAAGGACGTAAACATACTTCATTGCTCTGATTTAGTCAGCCTTGGTCATTCAGGATGTAAGTGGGAACTGATCTCATTTAGGAAATCATTGAGAGGAGATGAGTCTGAGGACTTGATTCTATCTTATCTTGACACACCACAGTTAATAAAGGAAGGCAATTATTATGTTTTCTGGGATGTACCCTCATCTGAGGCATTGTTAATAAACATTAAAGGGCTAGTTCTCCAAAGATGTTTAAGCACCTAGCTCCCATTGATTTCAATAAAACGAGGCATCTAAGTGCCATTAAAAATCTGACCTTAAGTGTCATCAGGAAAAAGTGAAGCAAAAGATAAGCAGATTCTCAAAGAATAACGAGGGAGGGCAGGCATAGGATTCTGGTGTGCTCCTGGCTATTACATTTTACATGTATGGGATGCCTGCACATTATAAACCAAAGATACAAACAAATGATCCCCACCTTTACTGCATAAAGCACCAAATTGCTATCACTTCTCCAGTCTTCTCTCAGACATCTTTTACAAAACATGCTGTATGGATTGAGATAAAAAGCAAGAAAACAACAAACCAAACAATATCCCCTCTGCTCCCTTCAGCCTCCCTGACACAGCCCCCCTCCCAGTGCCAGGCTTGCCCCTCCTTTTCCCTTCCCTAGTGTTCTTGGTGAGCTGGAGGGGTTTGTTCACCCAGCTCTGTGTGACAAGTAAACAGTTGGTCACAGCCCTAATTACAGATGGGTTTTTTTCACTCAAACATATTCCTTCAGTTAGAGGAAAATACCTTATTCTCAAGATTAGCTGTATGGAGAAGGTGCAGTAGGTACTGCATAGTTGCAGTGTGATAAATAGATGGATAGGAAGTGACATATAAATGTTAACGTTGTTTTTTCTTCTTTGAGGAAAAATCCTGAGCTAGAAAATATCATGTTGGTTTGTCACTATCTTTTCAGGTTTGTTGCATTTTAATACAGAACAGAAACTGAGAGGGAAGGAGGTTGCCTTGCTGTTTATCTTTCTGTCGTGCTAAGCCAACTATGCTGCTTGCCTACTTCTTGATAAATATTGCTCACCTACTTCTCTTTGGGATTAAGTAAATGAAAACAAACCCTCCACAGATAACAATTCCCAGAGAAGAGATTTTCAAATTTAAAGGCCAAACTAAAATTTAAAACGATTTTCCTAGATTTCCGACCTAGATTCCCTGTCTTATTCTCAGTGCATTTGTCCTTTTAAAGGAAGCAATATGTTTGTATAACTGATGTGAAACAAGCTTGACTCCAAAAAGATTTAACTTAATATCTGGCTAAGCATTCAGAGGGTAGTCCATCTGTAGAATGTACATTAAGGACCCTGGCTGGAGCGCAGCTAGTCATGTATGATATCAGGCACACAAATGTGACGTGATGCCCATATACTCTTGAGCATAATTCAAAGTGCCATGAAGCTCTATGGGTAGAGAAGCTATAAACACACTTGTCACAAATGAGAAAGTCTACAGGGTTATATTCAGACTGAAGAATGGAGAAGCATTAGAACCAGCCGTCACGTCTTAATGAAATTGTTAATTAAGATATTATGGAATTCATAGCTGAGGATAATATCTGTCCGGCAACCTTGCAGCATGCTTTAATGAACCATTTCTTCCCTGAAATCAAGGGCAGACTCAAAAGTGGCACAGACAGCCCTTGGTAAATATACAAATACAATCAAAATGAGGTTACTTTTTTCCAGTGGATTTTTAAAATCTTTTTCTTTCTTTCAAAACAGACCAGCACAGAACATGTGATTATAGGAATAAGTACACATTTAATCTACATAATCATCAGTCTTTCTTTATGTAAAAATGATTAGTAAATAGGGTTTTTAAGCAACTGTTTAGATTAGGCATTGGCATCATAGATTAACTTATTTCTAAAACACTTGATTTTATCACTCTGCCTAATGATTTGTCTCATGATTTATTGGCTAATATGATGAATCATGTAAGATTTATTGTTTATCCTATAAATAGTGCAACAAATCATTAAACAGTGATAAAACCCAGCAGTTTCACAAGTCTACCTATGTTGTCTTTATGTACATTGTGCTTGTGTTGTACAATAATTTGATGGGTCTGTTTTCAGTTTTATGGTATCAGGTGAATAGGCATCTCTGTTTAAATTAAATGGTTTTATGAAATAATAGTGAAGTCATAATCTTATACTTCAGCTATATTTATTTTATACAGAAAAATAAAGCCTAATGTCTGATGTATAGTAGATCTGTAAATTTATTCACAATAATAAATGTAATATTCTTTCTTAGAAACACCTTAAATATAATGGCAGTTTTTCATATTTTAGCATGTCAGCTGTGTTTTTCTTGCTATGGTTTCATGTTGCAGTTGACAAAAATGTTGCTTCTATCCCAGTAATTTTAGGGATCTGAGCCCATCTCATTTAGCTTAGCTGAAAGGCTGGTGTGGGATATGGGTGAATTGAATATATGAACTTTGGCATTCAGATAATGGGAGTGGTAATTTTTTTCTCTTAAGAACGTAATGGCTGCTCTTGTTGCAGACATAGCGAAGTCTGCCTGTGTACATTAGGGATGAAAGGACAGAAAATAGAACTAATATTCTTGAAAATTCCCTGAGGTCATCAGTGGGTTAGAATAGACGCAGTCATGATGATATTATATGCTGCAGTAGTGGATTTGCAGTATTTTAAATTGAATTATTTGGACTGTAGTGGTCAACCTTTATTGCTAACTGGGCTATTTCCCTTCTTTTGATCTCAAGGTGTTGCCACACCCTGTCTTCCTTCACCTGTTGCAGAAAAGCTTGTTGTGCATTCATTAGATCCATTGTTTCATACAAAGCACCTCCTGCGATACCTGCTTGTGTTAAGGACAGCTCATCTGCACTTTGATAATCCAGTAGATGCTGGAAACACCAGTGTTTTGTTGTTCAGCACCTGGTTGTCCCTGATACTCCTCTTGCCCTGGATAAAAAGTGTCCGTGGGAATGGGACATGGGCCAAATGCCGTATCCTACCTGGACAGCTGCATGGTGACTGGGGCTATAGTTGGGCACCTTTGTTACACAGGGCCTGTTTTTGGTATCTCACAAGAACTTGGTTTGTCTGAGAGGACACAAAACAGGATGAACAAGAAAATAGAACAAAGGATCAAAGAAGAAACCTCTGACAAGATTTTAATTTGCCAAACTCTCCTCTGGCCACCATGATTACTTGATGTGCTTTTCTGGCACAGTGGTAAATTAACAGGAGTTTGGTCATTCATTTGGTTATTTTGGTTATTCATTGCACTTTGCCATAGGTGCCTGGGCACTCGGACTCACCTCCTGTGCCAGGTGCTTGTTCGGCTGCTCATTCCAGCCTATGGAAGAGCCTGAGCAGAAATTGGCAGAATGTGTGCAGCAAGGCTCTGGCAATCACCTCCAGTGATCCAGAAAGCTTCAGAGCAAGCAGGAGAAGTCCTGCTCCTTGTCACTGTGATTATGGAGACGTGGGAAGCAGGTATCTGTGTATCCATGTATGGCACAGCCTAACGAAGTAAGTGTGCCTTGTTTGTTAACTAACTGAGCATGTCCCCTCAGTGCCCTGCTAATAATTCCTTCTCTCAGGTTTTTCAGAGGGAAACTGCCACAGTTCTTAGGATGCACCATGAATAATAAAGTGCATTTCTGTGGTTTGGACATCTATTTTTATTTGTAGAAGAGCACTGAGCAGAGCTCCGCAGCTTACCAGTCCTGGGCAACTGTACAGTTTTCAAAATGTGTGGCAATATTCCATGAGTCCTTTCTGTAGTCCTCTGACCTATCTGTATTTGGTCTCTTTGTATCCTTGCACTTTATAGAAAGAAGAAGAAGGACCAACAAATGTGAGTCTTTGAAGGCTGGTAAGAAATAAAACTTCTATGGCTACTCCTAAGGGAAAACTGATAGTGTTTGTGGGTCAAAGTCTGGAAAAATGAAGTTAATTGAAAGGTAGGCGGTAGACGAGATGGCTGTTTAGTTTTGATATTTTGGGTATGTTAAGTACTTCAATGCAGGAATATGATCTTAATGACAGAAGTCAGCAAAGAAAATGTGTTTCTCTGTACATGTTATACTCCATGTGTGTATAAGCAGCACAGCCTTGTCCCCTGGTACAGCAATCTCCCTTGGATGGGGGCACCCTGTGGTGCATCAGCAGAGCAAGTAAAGCTGGGCATCTTTTACGTCTCCAGTGTCATCCCAGGCAGTGCTACCACTCCTTTTCTTCCAGGCAAGCTTTTTAGCCCTCAGTGTGATTCTAGAGAAGTATTCTTGTTTTTCTTAGAGGAATCTCTTAGGAAAGTTTCCTGGAATTCCTCTAGATCTGGAGGTAGAAATATGGAAGGGGAGGAAAACAAAATGAAAATGCTGGATTAAAGAACAGGGGCTTTAAAGGAATCAAATTTATCATTTAACACAAGAGGAGGAAGATTGAAGATTATACTGGACCAACCAGCTAGAAAGATCTTACTTATAAATGCTGACATAGGCTTATCTCAAACCAGGGTAAAGGTTATTGCATTAAAGGTTTCAAAGCTAGGAAATTCATGTTTCTAGAGTGGGTACATAAATCTGAGACATTTTTAATCTCACTATGTAAATAAATCTCATCGGAAAAATAAAATCGTACTGCTTTGATTCATTTGCCATAAACCCTTTTAATTTGATTTTGATTGATAGCTATATCCCTTGCATTAGAACTTTTGGAAAAAACTTTAAGCTAAGCAATTATTCCTTCTGGGTAATGCAAAGTTTTCAAACTTGTGAGGATGTGTTACTCCTGTATAAAATATAATTTGCAAATATTTTTTATATTATAATTGCATTTTGCTTTTATCTTTCACAGCATTTGTTCATCTTTCATGCCTTACTTTCAAAGCCTGCAATGTGACTGACTGATGCAGTAAGTGCAGTTAATTTTAATTCTGATTTTTGGGACTGAATTTGTCAATCAATATTGTTCACTGGAGTAATTCAGTAACTGTCTCTAATTTCTTAGCTTTTTTTTTTTTTTTCCCCTCTTTCTTTCTCTTTTACTTAATAATTTAGAAGTGAAACTTCTCTAAGAGCTACCTGTCAATTTGGTGTTCACAAATTGAAGGATGAGTGGCTGTTGTTTGCATCCCACACGAACACAGCTCTGGTTCAGCAACAGTGATTGTCAGTAGACTGCCATCAAGTCTGTGCTTTTACCTCCATTCAATAGGCAGCCAAGATGCCAAAAAACCAGAACAAGCTGCATCTTCAAGAAATAAAAGCACACAGGGAGTACGGGTAACCAGCAGTACATGCTCCAAACCAGACAGATCAAATTAATTCTGTGAGGAGGACTGGATTATATAAACACATTACATATGCCAGATATCGATGTAGGACATTATTCTCTCTTATTCACAGGAGATTCTGCTAGTGTCAATAAGAGGTTTACAGAAAGATGTAAAGTGTCATCATCAAGTAGTAACTAATGTTTTAGTTAGCACCATTATTATTTCATATGCAGCGTTACCTGATGGGAAAAACCCATTAACTTTAAAATCACACTTGTGTGCCCTGTATTTCTCCTTGTTTGTTGTCCTTTCAACTTCCCTATCAGCTTTTAACATCAATCAACAAATTCATCCTTTTCCAGGTGAATAACGATCCCCTGCTGACTGGCACATCTCTCTGGAGAACAAGGAGTGTAGCAGAGCAGATCCAGCAGCACCCCTGTTATCTGGGGCACAGACCTTGGATATTCAGCGAAACATCCAGAACAGGTAGACTAAAATGGAACCACAATTCACTGAAATTTCCCTAGTTTTTTTGAACTTGTCTGTAATCCTCTCACTTATGCCCAAGTGCAGGAACTCCCCATACCCACCTAGTGTGTACCGAGGTCCTCCCAGACCCCACCTCCCCCAGCTGCGTGTGCAGCAGCTCTGCATGTCACGCCTGTAGTTCAGAACGATGATCCCTTCTCTCTGTGCAGCCAGAATTATGGACTTGCCATCTCAGTGAAGATAATAAGAACTGACTGGCCTAAATTGGACTTGTATTCTTAGTGCATTTTTGGCAACGTCATTCCTGTCCCTCAGAAACAGCCCACATTCCATTCCTTGTTACTCAACATCAGTGTCAGGGTAGATGTGTCCCAAATTAAGCAGCAGCTTCCCAAAAATCCACAGTGATGAGCACTGCTGATATCATCAGCTGCCTGGAAAACGTCTCTCCTGCCCTGAGCCCACAGTAGTTGGCTGGATGCATCCGTGTTCCTTCCAGCAGATGGAAGGTTTTTCTTGCATGTGAACCCTGCTCCTTTTGCATCTTGGCTGAAAAGCATTCCTTGAAAGTCAAACAACATGTTTTCCATACACCATTGCAACCTGGCTTTGCTGGGGTTCCTGCAGCCTCTTTGCCCAGTAGCTTGGTGGAAGTCCTTGGTGGTACACAGTAGCCTTCTGTCGGTGTTCTTAGCTGTCATAGCGCCTCCTAAATCCCTTCCAAGCAGCTCCTTCCCTCCCTCAGGTTCTAGTAATGGTTTTTTTGTTGCCTGTGAAGCTTTGTTTAGATTTTAAAATAACCTTTGAACTCTCTGGCTGGTCACCAGAGAACTTGCAGTGGGGGATGCATCCTGCCCAGTCCCATCGTTCCTCTGTGCAACATCCAGAGCGGTACTTCTACTGACATTTTACTAATCTCAACTCTTCCCCTCTGTCCTCCACCCCCCAAAAGTTGAAATAGTTATTTAATAAATATCCAAGTGGGGTCTAGCTTTAAGGATGACACACATTTAACGTGGCTTATGGTATAGTATTCTTGCTTAACTTTGAGCTTTTGATTTAGCATTCCAGTGTAACAGTGGTATTCCACAGGGGAAATTGTTGGTTTCCAAATCTTTTGTCAGAGTAATTGAGCATAACATCTTTGCAGGTTTGTGTTTCAAAAGATGCATTATCTGTTCTTGTCCATTTCTTCTATCCAAGCTATTCAAAACTTTAGCTTTACAGATCCTTTGGAAGAATATGAGGTTTAGGGCTGATAATTTATGTTTCTGCTGAATTTGCAACTCTGCATGTGATGATTAATACACTTTTCTCCATAAATAAGAAGAGATGATATCTGTGAATTGGTAACAAAACAGAAGAATTTCATTAAATTCTGTATTTTGCAAGAGACTTCCATCCTTTTAAATCTTTATAAATTAAACATCATCCATGTCTGGCTGGCGGAAGAATGAATGTCACATATAAGATATCTCCCTTAAATATTTTCTTGAAAGTAATCTATATGATTTACAACATATTGCAATTAACATTGACCTTTTGTCTGCTTCAAAAGAATGTGAGAACAGTTTTTTGACATCAAAGAGATTTTCTAAATTTCCAAAAATATTCCTGATGAAAGTTGTTCTGACTGGGAAAAATATGTCACCTTCATTTAAAAGTTATGGCACACTTGATAGATTATCTGCCTCTTTCCTAACCTTAGTTCATGCACAAAAGTAGATTTAAAAAGGCCCATGCAAATAATCATCTTTTAGAAAATGCAGATCCGCAGAAGACGAAATTAAGGATCCTTTACTTCCTGTTTAAGATCAACTGACAATTTATTCAGGATCTGGAAGCTGCTATTCACTCTCCCATTTCTTTCCAGACATTTAATTGCCAACCTACAGCTGCAGCTGAGGTTCCAATAAATTTAGTCCTTTTATTTCATCCAAAATGAAAATGAATAAAGTTCAGTTTTCCCAAATCTCTATATTAAAATTCATTTCACAGATTATTTATATCAATATATTTTAGATCTGTGGACAGCTTTGTTTTGTTTTGAACCAACAGTTATGACAATGTCTGTGGAAAGCAGGCAAAGGGTGTGTGAATGGGATCGAATTGTTTAACATAGGAAGATGTAGAGTCCTGCTCCTCTTTATTTGCTTACTCTTTGCTCTTCTCCACTTTGGTCCCCTTCTAAAGGTTAGGAAGGTTGCTCTGGCCACAGTGTCCTGCCAGGATGTGACAAGTTCAAGCGCTGTCCCCTTGGGCACTTGGCTGGAGCAGCTTCTCTTTGCAGCAGCCCTGACTTTGATGGCGAAGTATTAACTGTTGGGTTGAGGGAGGGGAGGAGAGATCAGAGCACGAGTTAGGCCAGCTGCCAGCCACACTAAAATTACTCCTGTAACCACTCCAATATGTGTACCAGAATTTAGGGACTCCGATATATTCAGACAGAACAGTTTTACACAAAGGGGAGTTGAAATACAGTCTGGAACAAACTGCCGAAGTCAGCAGTAGAAGCAAATAGTGTAAATCAGCTCAAGGAGGAGTTTTTGAAGAAGGCAGGAGGAAGAGCACAGAGCTACTAGCTAGAAGTTCAAGTTTCAGATGATGAAACACAGATTGATTTGTATTTCCTGAGGTTATGAGGGCAGGTCTTCATGGACCATATCATCCTCTTTGGGCTGTTAAATGTTCATATGTACTTCTGTGCTGTGTTTCATTCTCTTTCACTTTGGAGGGATGCTTTTTCCCCCACACACACACACTCTTTTGCTCATACAGCCCCTTTAGATACTGTCTTTGCAGAGGGAATGCATAAAACAGAAAGTGTTTTCTCACATCTTGGTGAACTTCACCAAAACCAGGGTAATAATTTAGTTACAGTGGTGCAATCAAGTATACTTTCCAGCTTACAGGCATATAAATGTGCCTGCATTGTTTCCTGGGAAGGACCTCCTGACCACGATGCAATATTTATGTCTAAACTCTAATGGTCAAGAAATCATGACTATGAAATCAAACCTGGGAGTATTTTAGCTTTTCAGGGTACCACTAATCTCAGAGCTGTCACAGTGATGTGATGAGAAATGCACATTGCAGGAGGGGGCAGAACGTAAACAAGGGGGAGCAAACCCACTTTACTGCTCTTCAGTGTATTCAGTCCTTGTGGCCACTGACATGTTCTTCTTGAGAAGAGAAATCCTGCCATAAAGCATCTTGGTTTGTTTGGGTTTTTAATATATCAGGCAGTTCATTAACATAATTGTGCATGTAACAGAGTCTCCTTTCCTTCTCCCACACTTGAAACTCAATTACACTGCTCTCTTCTGGGAGTCCTGAGCTGACTCCCCTGAGCCTCCCGGAGTCCTTCCTTGGCTGGATAGGGTTTGCCTTGAATTTTACCTAGGCTGTTATTTTTTAATTTTTAATAGATAAGCATCTTAGATTGCCATTGCTAATATCACACGAAGAAAGTGGATTGTATTTTATTTCAGTCTTCAGTTTCTAAGTCATAGGTTGTGCTGGGTCATTTGTTCATGTAATGTTTTCAGTAGAAATTTTCTCAGTGTACAAGTTTCCCCTTCTTTTTAAATTATCTTTTGTTGCAGATCTGATAAGCAAAATACAAATGTCTTTTGTTTATTTTGATCCAAGTAAGTACTCAAAATACAGATTTTTTTTTTTAGCTGAGATTCCCGGTGCCTTGGTTTCCTAGCTTAAAATAATGTTTATTTTCACTGAGATTTCTGTGAATATTTCCAATACCTTCTGCCTCAGCATAACATTACAAAATACTCTGTTCATTCATTACTGTACCTATTGGGGTGCTGAAAGAGCATAAAATACGTCTTAATGATTCCCACTTTCTTCCTGCACTCACGACCTTGCTGAAAATCAGACGTGCAGTTTCATAACAAAGAAAAATAATATGAAAATTAGCTGAACTTTGTAAATGACCACAAAGATTTGGTTCTTGCTTTGCAGAAATTGATACCCTGTGCTGCACAACCCCTGCTCTCTGCCTCACAGCCCTAGATGTGCTGGTATTGTGTTTAAAGCCCAACAGAGCAGCAGCAACAAGACAGAGCTGGCCTTACAGGAACAGAGCAGCCAGATGATTGGATCCCATTTCCCACAGGTTCCTAAGTCTGCAACTGAAAATGTCTTGTAACTCTATTAGGAAAGACCTACGGTGATCAATAGAAGCAACAAGGCCACACAAGTACGTCTCGAAGCACGATGAAAATTGCACATCCCACGATGCTCAGGGGACTTAATATTTTTCAGTGATTTTCTCACCCCATCCCTTGCCCTTGTTTACAGAGCAGTTCTTCTGTCTCGTGCAGCTTTATTGGGAGAGGTAACTGGTCTTGTTCATTATCATAGTTTACTCAAAAAATCAGTCCTGTGCCTTTGCTAAGGTTTTAGGTAATATAGATTATTTTTATCAAAGGTTGCTTTAGTTGTGTGAAGATTGGTTTATATTTTAAAGTGACATTATGCTAATTCAAAAAGAGGATGTCTGCACTGGTGAGAGAAGAGGGCAGCAGTCCCTTATCCATCTCTTCTCTGAGACAAGAGGACCCAGTTTAGGAGCAAGGGTATGGTTTGCTGGAGATGGACCCATGGACTCAGTGTATGACTCAGGGCCACAACCTCCCCAGATGTTCTGAGGGGTCACTCTCTCCAGATGTCTCAGCCTGGTGGCTCTGAGATGACATGGAACAGATTTAAGATCTGACCTGGCCTCATGGCATTTGTTTCCTCAGTAGCTTTCAGAACTGTCTCATTTTAGTGACAACTAAGAGGCCACTCATTCTATTATATAATTATTTTTAGTTTGCTGTTATGCACCCACTACAATGTATTGTTTAAAACTTTTGTTTTTTAATGTGAGAAAAGCAAAATGCTTTGAGGTGTACAGGGAGTCTTTTACAGACACTGTATTTAGCTCGAAGCTCATGAAAAAATGACTACTTGACTAGGTTAGCTTTGGGTGCCCTGAGGCTCTTTGAGATTAGTTTTAGATTCATATGCTATGGTCACTCATTGACCAACTGCTTCAACCCTTGTACATATCCAGCAAAGGATCATTTCCCTCAGGCATGGTTTCCCTTCAATCATATTTAGCAAAACTATTAAACACACTTGGGGCTTGCACCGAGGAGAGAAACAACTTTATATGTACACAATTCAAAACAATTTTCTTCTTCAGGGAGATGAAGAAACTTGAAGAAGTCTCAGTTTATCAAGACTTAAGTTTGCTACACCCTAAAAGGGCTCTGTATAAGTTCTCTTGCAATTAAATTACTTCTACATTATTCTTAGTAATTTTTGACAATATTTTTAAAGTTGATGCAAAGATGTTTTATTCCCAAGCAAACAGGAATATGAAATATTTCTTATTTTTACTTCCAGGACTGTTTGACAGCTGATACAGTAGTGGGATGGGAAGCAAATGCTGCGTTGATTGCTTTTTATCTTTTTTTATAGCCTTTACTTTAGCAGCCAAAGTTTATTTTTCAACAAATCCCCAAACCATAAGTTTTTCAGCTTTGATGTTTTTTAAAGAAAGTTCTTAACACACTCCCCCTGCCCCCCATAGTTTAGAGCAGATGAACATCCCCAATAGTGCATGAAGGGTCTACCCAGAGAAGGGGTGTGAGGCAGCATGGTTGGGTCACTGAGCAGTGCCAGGTCTCTGATCCCCCACGTAGCTTCCTTCATGTGCAGAGTCATCTTGGCTCCCGTTCAGGGAGATTCGAGGCAGGAAGAGTAAATGTTCACACACAAAGGCTGCATGTAGGACTTGTTACTGGACCCTAAATTTGGATTTGGGAAGCGTTCCCAGATGGCCCATAAAGTGAGTATTTTTGGTTCTTAACTGAGAAAGATTCACATTAAATTCAACGAGTTCTCTTTATTAAGAACTTGGGTTTATAGGAAATACTCTTGCCTTGAACAGTGTAGCTTTGAACAGAGTGGAAATGCATGTGAGAAGGAGGTGTAAAGGGCTTTTTTGTGTGTTGTGTGGGTGTGTTTCCCTGTGTACAGTTATTGTTTGTGGGAGAACGGTGGGGAATTCTTTTTCCTCACATGGTTATCTACTTTGAGTGGGTGTCTACGAAAGAATGATCTCCCAAATTATCTGAGCAGTAAACGATGCTGTCCTTTCAAGATCTGTCTTAATTTAGATGCTGAGTCTGACAGGTTTCACTAATGAGCTCAGACTCACCCCTGCACTTTGCCTACTCAAGGCAGAACTCTCTGGTGACCCTCCCTCTGCTTAGCCTGGCTTGTACCTGAACCCTCTTGGATCCTCTACCCATGAGGGCATGTGCATGTGTTCACTCCTGCCTTCTTCCCATGGAGATCACCTGAGCTGCCTCAGTCTTTTTACTGAATTTTCATTTCCCATAGCAGTGGAGTTCCTTAGATTCATATTAAAGATGCCATCATATCTTATATCTTTAAGGTCTTTTAGAGTCAGATTTAGAAGTCTTACAGGTGTCAGTCCACATTCATGTTAGAAGGTTTTTTCTGTAATCATACATCTTTGGTTACTGCAGGTATTTTTGGTCTTGTGCACTGAGCTGTAAAGATGAGAGTAAGACAGAATTTCTTCTTTAAGGTGGGACCAAAATGAATAGGTATCTGAGCAGTTATTTAGTTCTTTTTTTTCCCCCTTTTCTCGAATGTCTTGATGTTCATCAAGTTGTTAAAATTGAGAATGAAAGGTAAATTGTAGACCTAATTTTTCCTAAGTCATATGTAAAATGCCCCTAATCTTTGATACTCCACTAAGTTGACTGGAATTTTAAAATTTCAGAGGCTGAGCTAAATTTTGGGAAGTGTAACTCCTTTTTGGATATTTCCCTTTCTCACTGTGTCAGAGTAACCAAATTGTCAAGGCTTGTTGAGCAGTTGCTTAAGATCACAGTCTCTGTGTTAATAGTGCTAAATACAGTGCAGTTCCAAGGCATCTATTTTTAGTCTTCTATTATTCCTCTTTTCAATTGTGCATCTTGTCATCTTCAGTTATTAGAAATTCTAAATTTCAGCATTGAAAGTGCTAAACCATCTCTTCTACTAGTTATTCATTAATGTTTTGTGATTTAATATTTCATTGTATGTAAAAGTCATAAGACATTATAGTGCATAAAGTACTGTATAATTTTTATTATATTCTTTACAGCACTTAAATCCTGATGATTTTCCAGAAGTGAAAATTAGAGATATTTTTCTCACAGGTAAAATAATTAGTGGTTTAGCTGAAAGTGAATAGAGTTTGTGTGTTTGGTCATGCAGATTTTCAGGGGGTTTTAACTGTATTTTCTAGCAGTGAGAAAAATAGATTATTCAGAATTTCATCCTTTTAACTATAAATTAGCACATTTGGTCTTATTTTCTGGAATTTCTATAGGCTATAACAAGCATATTCTCTCTGAAAAGCCTTCTGAAAATATTAAATGTTTTAGAGGCTTTAAGAAGAACATTTAAAGTGAAGGTAATGCCCTAAATGCTTCTTACATGTGCACCTGAAATAAGAAACTCAGAATGTCTTAAGGATTGAATTTTTACAGTGCCAAAGCTTAGTTCTGCTTAGCGATGTGATCAGCGTGTGACAGCACCTTTGCCTTCACACCCCTGCACTGATTTTGTGTCTTCCAAAGGCAGATCATGGTTATCCTTTATTTTCTTTTTTTCAGGTCCATTATCACAGGATTTAAATTACTGAAAGAAACTTCCTGATGATCCTTGTGCTTCCACTTTGTAAACTGACGACACTTCTACACCACACAATTATGAAAAGCTTGTTGTTCTTTTGTAGTGGATCTCCACTCTCATCTATGAAGAGATTTCTAATCTCCCCCAGCACCACCTGTAGCCAACAGAGAACAGATCCTGAAGAAAATAACTGGGAGCACCTGCATTCAGATCCTCTTCTGGATCCTCTGGAAGGGGATCTCCCTCTCCAGTCACTCTAGTCTAGAATCTGACCCAAATTTTGTGTGCAAAATTTGAGCTCTATGAAGGTTTTGTTCATGTGTCAAGACAGTTGACTTCGAAATTGTTTAGTGAACTCTCCTCAGAAAAAAATATTGACCCAAATCTTGTTTCAAGCTTAACATGGAGATACTTTAGGAATGTCTGAGTTGAATAGAGTTCAGGCAGAATTTTTCCATTTGTGTGAAAGAGGAATCTGAATTCAGTCACATGTAAAGTTTGGGCTTCTAGAAATTAGCCCAAGGAATAATCCCATGTTATGGGGTAGATTTTTCATGTTCCCTATTAAAATAGTTCTTCATTACATTCAAGCAGAAATTGTGCTTTGGCAGCGTGGTGAAACGTTGGAGAATTCTCCTCAAATTAGTTACAGAAATTGAATGACAGGACAAATTAAGAAGAGGTGGGAGGGGGTGAAATATTTTGTTTAAAAAATACTCCATCAAGACAAACATGCAGTAAATTAGCAAGTGTGCCTTCTCAATTATTCATGGAAACATGTTTGGGCAAAAAAAGCCGTGGGGTTGGTTTGTTTATTATTTGGCAGAGATTTGCAGTGTTTCATCAGTTCCCCACAGGCTGCTGTGCATGGAGCTCCTTGGGAAGATCACCAGAAGGTTTGAGGAAACCTCCAGAAATGAGGAGCCAGACATGGAGAAATGCAGCCAGAATGACTGTGCAAAGCAACCAGCTCAGAGCTGGGCAGCCCTTTTGGAAGCCCTTCCACCCCCCAGGCATCATTTGGAGTAGTTATATGTATGAAGTGAGAAAATTACAGAGATCCACGGATCTCTCTGCATCCTGTCCTGGATACTTCAAAAGCTGCAGTTAAAAGTATAACCCAAACTTCCTCTGCATTTACAGCAGGTGGTATTAATTTATGTCATTTAGATTAATAGCAGTTGTTGTTTAACAATAGCTGTTGATAAAGTAGCACTGGAATAACAACATGCAAAAAACTGCATCTAAACTTGGAGGGGGAGCAGGGAAAGCAGCCACATGCTCCAACCTGACATATATATATATATAATATATACGTATGTGTGTGTATATATATATACATAAATTCCTAGGTCCACACACAAAAATGATAACCTCAGGATGTTTATTGGGAGTGGTGAAAAACAGCCACTTGCAAATTCAGTAAGAGAAGGAACACCAGATTGGATCTCTGCATTTTTTTAAATGTTGCTTCCAAGCACAGTGTAAGTGTTAGAAATGAGGGGGAAGCTTTTTTTTTTAAAATATATTGGGTTTCATTGCAATAAATGCTTCTGGCTCAAAGACATCCCTAGTTTAACCTGGTAATCTGTGAGAAGTAGAAGGGCATGTGCTGGCAGAATAGAGCAGAGCTGTGAAAAGGATCTGTCCTTAGGACCTGCCTATCTTTCTGTTCATAATAAAAGCAAGAGGAAAAAAAAGCAGCAGTGTTATCAGTACACTTCTGCAAGTGAATTAGCTAGCACAGATTTGATAAAGCTTATAAACCCTCTAGAGCAATCGTGACAGTTTGCTGGCTTGGGCTTTGTCTGCTGCCAGTTACTCCTTGCTAGTGGCACTCTTTATTTATGCTTCAGTACCACGTTATCCTCTGGGCTTCAAACAGAAGGGACCTGTCTGTAAGTGTTTTGGTTGTGGTGTTAAAAAATAAGAGTGCAGCAAAACACATGCAACAGTGCCCAAGCTGAGTTTCAGCCAGTTTCCCTTCCCGTGGTGTCGCTTCCCCGTGACTGCTCTGAGGTGGTGTATGGCTGCCTTCCACTAGAGAGTGTCACAGAGTTACTTCAAGGAAGGGAAAAAGCCAAATGGATGCATTATGTGCTTTGTTGTGGGTAAAATGCAAAGTGGGGTGACCTCAGGAACAGGAGAGAGGTGTGCCTGCCTATATGTTTTCCATTTTCTAACCACTGCCATTTAGTCTTCAATCTGCAGATAAATATGTACATAGTGCAGGAGGGAGCCACATTTTTATACACACCAGGGTGGGGTCTTTTTGCCCATTTGACAATGTGTACAACTTAATGTTATTCCAAATATATAATCTGATACCTTTTGCTCTCTTTTGTGCTCAAATTAAATTTATACTTTGAAATGTTAGCATAATTCTGGGGTCAATTGTCACATGCATATTCCTAGCACAAGGCATTGGCAAGCAGAGATTATATTTTGGATCAGCCTATGCAAAATTCTACACATGGGAATCTTGGAAAAAAAGTTGCAGTCCATTAGCAAATTCTCATATCTGGACTGAAGATGTATATGCATAAGTAGAGAAATTGAAAAATGGTGTTAAGTAGTCAGAAAGTCTCCAAAGGGAGATCTGGACAAGAAGCTACAGTAATAGCAGTAGATGGCTGTTATTATAAAAAGAAAAACTTCAAAGGGAGGACAATAGTAACACTCCAAATGCATAAAGTAATTTCTTTATCTTCTGACATTTTATGTGGAAATGCAAACACTGAAAGTATTGTTTTTCAGGTGTGTCATGTCATTGAATAGCACCTATTCATTTTTCTAAATGAAGGATTATCCATGAAGATACTCCATTTGAAATAATAAATTAAAAATGTAAATACTCTGCTGACCACTGTAGAGCTTAAAATGGGGTTTAATCATCAAGGTCATTTTAGGTGAACTTTCCTGTCCCTGAATTCCTGCAAATTCTGCAATTCATCTGTTTTCTGTTACAGAGGACTGATGCCTCCTTTCTTCCAGGTTTGTGGTCCATGGCCAACAGCTTTGTTCAGCGTACACTGTTTTTCTTCTGCTTTAGAGAATGTGATACCTCCTTTCATCCCCTCCTGTCCCCACATCTGGGGACATACAGACACCTCAGCAGGCACACTTTTATTCCCGAATGACTTCCAGATTATAGGAAGAATTTTAAAGGCTCTGGAAAACTTGAAAACAGAAGAAGCAGGGCCAGTTGGGCTCAAAGCTGCACTTCCTTACTGTTTCCCTGAGCAAACAGGGGGCTAAAGGAATGAATTAGGGGCCTCAGCATCCCTTGCTGACAGACTGCAGTTGAAGGAGTGTCAAAGACCTGAGTCCAGAGTGATAAAAAGGGATTTCTCTTGAAGTCAAGATAAAGTAAACAGCACAGTGCAAGCAATTATGTCAGGTGTTACTACAGTGAGGTGAGCGGTAGGCCAGACTTGTAATGTCACTGAGGAACTGTAAGGTCCTGTGATACATCTTTGTAAGGTTACATGTACTTATTTGTGGGCTCTCAGTCTGTTCTTAAAAACTTCCAGTCTGGTTTAGCTATTTAAATACGTCTGCAGTTGGGTCCCCTCTGTATTTCTACCCTTCCCTAGTGCAAAGGTGAAGTACAAGTAATATAATCAAATCTATTTGATTGTGTTAGAATGCGCTTGAGCTGGTACTGCATTGGAAACTAACACAAGTTGTTTGATCCTCTGAGTGTGTAAAATTGATTTGGGGTGGCAGGGAGACATTCTGAAATTTTTGCTATTAGTTCTCTTTGGAACATACATATATTGGAGCAAGGGAGGCATTTTTCCATCATTGACTGACATTCATTGTTAAATGAGGGGAAATACAGAAATGTACGGCTAAAAAAAATATTTGAAAGAATCTTCTTGCCCCCAGCAAGCAGATGTTAAGTACAGAGGTGTGATGATAATAATAAATAACAAAAAGAATTCCCATGTTACTGACCTGAGCAGACACTTCACTTCCAGTGGCAGCAGGAGATGCACCTCCTCAGTCCAGAAAACTGGCAATGTATATTTTTTCTGAAAAGAAATAGATAAAGTCTACAGGTGAGCTCTGGGAGAAAAAACCCACAAAAAGTATAGGAAACTTTTTTACTCTTTTTTTTTTCTTCTAGAACATACTGGGGCTACAACCACAGCTACTGGAGGAGGGAGAAGGTTTCTGTGGCTCTGCCAGTGGCTCAGCAGGAAGGTGTGAGTAACTATCTCTGGATCTCAGTTTACCCTTTGTGTTTAGAATGGAAACATGTCTTTATGATGAGACCCTTTATAAGGAGTTTCTCTTTATGGAAGCAAAGATGTATTTATTAATGACCAGGTGGCTATTTTTCACTTTGTCTTCTCATAAATAGCATCCTTAAAAAAAAAAAAAAAAGGAGTAGAAATATTTTTAGGAGCTTTTGGATAAGAATTGGTACTGAACAAAAGTAACTTTGAAAGATAGCTTATACAGCCATACAATGTGCACTTTTATTGCAAGAGGGATTTCTAACAGTCAACTGAAGTTCCTTCTTCAGGACCTGGAGAGAGTGTGATCTAACTCTTTCAAGTTAATCATGAACCACAGAGCAAGCACTGAGTAAACTGAGAGCATAAATTGAAAGGTCACAGCCTGTACAGAGAGAGGCTGTAGTATTTCCCTCTCAAAAGAGACATGACAATTCATTTTGATCTCTGTCACAGAGGTACAGAGGGCTGAAGGCAAGAGCATGTTCAGCTGGAGCTCAGCAGAAAGGGCTGGGTGCCCCAACACACACCCTGTGTGCCCCTGCCACTCCTGTGCCCCTCACAGCAGAAAGCAAATGCGGTCTCAGGCTGTGTCACAGCTCTGTGTTCATCCCTTTCCTTCCACAGCAATTCACCGAATCCTTGATGGTTTGACTTTTGTGTGCACCACAGTGGGTTTGGGGGACACTGTGAGGAAAAGGTTGTAGAAATGCCTTTATTCTCCTTTAGGTTTCTCACTGGATCACAGCATACCTTAGGCTTTGCACTCAGTGAAACATGTATACATGTGTGTATTCGTCTGTCATGACTATGACTGATGGGGCAGTGGAAATCAGTGTGGAAATATTAATATACAAAATGTATCAGAATTTGATCCTACTAGCAGAATCTGTAACTTAGCACAAGTATGTCTGTCAGGATAAGATGATCATCCCAAAATAATGGAATTTGTCTTTCAATATGAGAAAACTGTAAAGGTTTAAAGCCAAGATGTGTATTCATCAGTTCATTTTTTTGGTCCTTTTCCCAAAATATCTCTGTGTGCCAGGTATTGTATATACTCCAGCCTTTAGAGCTACTAGTTTAAACAGGAATAGGTCTGTAGAAGCATATCCATGCTACACACTCTAGGGCAGGTGAGCACTGAATTTACCTCCAAGTGCTTTAAATGTCAGGTAAGATTAACCATCCACTAATCTGTCTAACAATTTGCTGGAAGTTCTGCTCCTTGGCACTGGTTTTGCATAACAGATGAGGTAACCCCTTTGCTGCCCCAGAGCTGGTCAGCAGATGGCCAGCAAAAACAAACCAGTGCTGGGTGATGGGACCATTTCACATGCAAGGTGCTGTTGCACATAATGTTTTCCTGAATGAACAGCAAACATTGCCCAGAGAATCTCACAGAAGAATCACTAAGTGGTTTACAGAGGTTAATGACCAGGCACTAATGTACCCATTCCTGTATTTAGATGGAGAAAATAGTGATATGTATGTTTAAAGACCCCAAATGTTGCTAGATTTTGTTCTTGGAAATAAAGGTAAGAACAAACTATTGTAACTGAAACTTTGTTCCAGAATTACAAAAGAAACAAAAAGAAGGGAGAAAAGGATATTCCTGTTTCCACATATAAAATACTACTTGAAATGTAGCACAGTTCTACTTGGTTCAGAGAAAACCACTTTCCCTGGTTCCTCAGCTTCAGGAGCTGAGTTGTAATTCCAGATGTAGAGCAACAGCCAATAAGACAAGGAAATGAACACCACACAGGCATTCAAATAATTGTAGAAGAATACACTGGATCTTGGAGAAGGAACACCCTTTTTGAATAAGCTTTAAAACCTTGACAGAGTATTCCAATCAATTAGATTTTTTTGAAACAAAAAAAGGACTGTGTTTATCAGAGTTGTCTCAGAGTCCTGGGATAAATTTGAATTGGAACCCATAATAAAAAAGTCATCTGGGAATATCTTGCAAAAGACACCTTGATATAAAGAAATGGTATTTTTGCCATTGGCCTAAGAAGGCTCTCATCACACGTGACCTTCGGATCTAATTAACATCCTGTAGAAATGGTTATTATTAGTCCCTGTGTAGAATATAAGGGGGTGCCAGTAGCATTTTCTTAACACAGTCTTTCATTTCAGCCCTTTACAATAAGTATATTTTGCAGAGGTATAAAAGCTTGAATTTAGAAAGAAAAAAAATCGAGATATTGAACAGGACAGTTGAACACTAAAAATTGCAGGATGGGGAATCACATCAGAAAGTGGAGCTGCACAAAGGGCACAGATCAGGGTTGTTTAGGGCAAGGGAAGGCCAGGCCCCCTGGGCTGTGCAGTTGAGCCCGAGGTCCCTGTGCCGTGGCAAAGGGAATGTGATGGCCAGAGCTGCCCAGCTGGGAGGGCTCTCAGACACCTCTGCTCTGGCCCGGGGAGCACCCCATTATTCAGCCAAATATTCCAGCCCAAGCAGGGAGAGATTTCCCACTCTGCATCCAAACAAAATGAAGGCAGCTTTGACTCTGCAAAATGTCGATGAATTCTTCAGAGTAAATCAGCCCTGTCAGCCTGATGTGGAACTGTCACCCACTTGTGACATAATATAATATGAAATGATATTGAACAACATGCGTTTGGCACTAAATTGTTAGCGGGTTTTAGCTTTGACAGCAGCAAGTTTATTGCTTTAATCCCAGGGTCTTTTAACCCTCTTTGACATAAATTGAGGTTGGCTTTTGTGAGAAAACTCCACTTCACTCTCTCTTCCTTTACCTAAAACTGCTTTTAACAATTTATGCTCATACATCAGACACTCATTTTGAGTGACAAAAAGAAAAAAGATCTATTAGAATAGAAGGAAAAAAGGGTCAATTTAGGTTAAGCAGTGTATGTCTCTTTTGGTAGGCATGTCACAGCTTTCTTCAGGTGAATGTGAATTTTAAGTTGTAATAATGTATTGCTGTAGCAAAATAAAACAAATCTGTGACAAGAAGAGAGAATAAGTATTGCAGGAGAAAAGCTGATAACCTGCACGAGACTATTCTCCCCTTTTTTTTAATGCAATTTAATTTATTCCTAAAATGGCTCCATTTTGAAACTTTTATAAGATCAAAGGATTTCCTTCTTTATGCAAACGCTGTAGAGAGACTAGTTTAGTGAGGGTCACATGTAGAAATGCAGATGTATGGAACAGATACTGTGTACACACAGTTTTGCTGAATAATATAGCTGGCTGATAGCACATAATTTAATATTTCTCCTTTTTGAGACACCTTGTTTAGTTTGATAAGTAAGTACACATTGTCATCAGTGCTCTGATAATCCTGTCACAGAAATGCATCATATATGAACTCTAACATCAATAACACAGGACACTTTTATCACCCTTGTTTTTCTACTCTCAATTACTGTATGATGCTCATACTGTTGCTTTGAAATCATTTCTTTATTACATTTAAAGCTCAGCTGAATCTGCCCTTGAACTGTTTAATAATAGAGAACGAACCCATTCTCAGCATATTTGCAAATTATTTTTTTCATTGTTTTCTTTGTTCTCACATAGAGTATATTACTGATCTACCATCATTTTTACAGAAGAGAAAAGTAAGGAAAATATTAGACAAAAGGAAACTTGTGTTTCTCTCTAAGTGTGAGTATTTTAAAAGTTTTTATAAATTGCACTTTTTCCTCTCATAAAAGCCTCACATTTTGCCCTTTCTCTTGTTTTATCCAGTTTTTCTTTTTTTACTATTATCTATAACTTCCTCATAGCAGTTTTGCTCCTGGCTAATGTTTGGGCAGCTACATAAACAAGGTGCTGTATAAGCATCAAACACGATGCTGTCTGTGATCTCCTATAGATTTGTGTCTTCTTTCTCTTGTACCCTCCCTGTGGCAATAACCTCATTTTCTCCTTGGATTTTTGTGTCCTCTCCACTCCAACACCTTCAACTTCTCCACATCTTTCACCTTTTCTGCCATAACACCTTCAGGTACTCAAAGCTGACTGCAATGCACTACTCCTCTACTCACTTATGTTCCTCACAGACTAAAAGCAAAGTTAATAAATACAAATGATCAATAAAATTTACTGCATTTTTATGTTGGGAACTCTGTGCCACAAACCAGGAAAATACAAAAAAAATATTTCTAGACTTGCTATGACAAATAGTGTAATTTTGCTTCCTAGTTATGTCATATAGCAATCATGGTATTGTTTTTATAGATCATAATCTATCACATTCTGTACCCTAGAGATATGTTGATTGCTGTGTTATATGCTAACTCTATCTTGCTATATGTTAAAAGCAAAACTAATATTAATTTTGAAGGTTGCCTACATTTTTCCAGCCCTGGTATCTGACCTTTTTTCTTCATCTTTCTCTTCGGGTTTGAAAGCAAGATATGCCAAGCTGCTGGGGCAAATCCTGCCTTCTCAAACAGCAAGGGCAGTAATTTCCTACTCAGGGCTTGGCCCTGCAGATTGGCTGCACCTGCTGCAGCAGAACAAAATATCTCAGCAGGTGTTTCCCATGGGCAGGTCCTGCTCCCCCCAGTGCTCCTCAGCAGGGAGCAGCGGGGTGGGCTCCTATGGTAAGTATTTGATACTGGCAGCCTTTACACTTTTTCCTCCTCCCATTACAGTTGTAAGTATAAATTCCACAACATTTCCAAATCCTGGCAGAATGAAACTTGGGGAATTGGGAAAATGGGGTTAGTGTATGAATTGTGATCTTGTCCATGTAATAAAAAGCACTATGAGCGGGCATTCAGCAGCTGAACTACCCTCGTGTTGTTTGTATTTTTATGGGCGCTGTTATAACTATAGTCAAGTATGATTTAACTTTAAAAGGGATGCTGTAGCATTGTTCAAGTCCAGAGCTGCCATAATCTTTGGTGGTAAATCTTTTGGATTTTATGTAGCTTTTAAAAAGGGAGGTAATATGAAGAATTAGTAAGAGAATACACAGAGACTCTGCTTACAATAACTTGCCAATCCGTCCTGTTGGTTTGGGTTTCCATGTATGCAAACTTTTCTGAGAATGGTGGTTTTGTGCATTGTATTCTTCTACACTGCATCCAACAGGCATGCCTGATAAAATGCCGAGATCACCTGGGAACCTAATTCCTACAGATTGCAACTGTATATAATTCTGAGGTTTCTGTGGCTTATGCATTTCAGTAGCACAATTTCATTCTAACTATTATGGATGTATTAGGTATGTTTGCTTTTAAAACCTGGTTCCAAATAATTAAGGTTACTTTGGGGTTTAAACATTAAATGTATTCAAAATCAATATCTTATTTTGATTCTAGATGCTCCTGTGGTGCAGAACAGGAGATGGAGGCTGTTTTGGCCATTGCCACTAATTCTGTGTGAGGCCTTAGGAGACTTGCTTAGATTTTCTCAATCTTTTTGCTTATCTGTAATTTCCTGTCTTTTGTTTGGTTTATTTCATTAATGTTTGTAAATTGTTTTTGAATACTTACATAGAGAGTGCTGAATAAGTACTACTTGCTATTGCTTGTTAGGTCTGAAAGTTGACATTTGCTGCCTCTGTCATAGAGGTAACACATTTAATGATTTTCAGGTTTTATAAATAAATAATCCATGTTGATGGATATTTGGGGACAGCTATGCAATTAAATAATTTAGCTTGGCAAAAATAGGGTCTCATGGCTAAAATGTTTAATAGAAACCTCAGAAGTTTTATTATGCAGCACAGGACAGTGAAATTGCAAGTATAAAACATACCCTGACTCCCCATTTCTCAGCATTCCTGTCTCAGAGAAAAGCTCTAAGCAAGAGTAAAAGATTCTTCATTCCTTCAAGGCATTCCCTGAGGGCTTGCCTGCCCTAAATAATTATACAGCCTTAAAACAGTTGTCAGCCACTACAGTCAGGACTGCTCCCTCTCCCGATTTTATCGAGGATCCTGCCATAGCCACTGCCTGTCTCGGAGCCCGACCTTTGGAGCTGTGACCCTCGGAGAGGGTCTGAGCCCTCTGGAAGTTCCAGGCTCCTTGTTTTTAACAAAAGCTTGAAAATACACAATGAAAAGAATGAAGGTTCCATGGGATGACGCCCTCCTACCTCCTCTTGTTACCTTTAGAAATCCTGAGGTTTTCAAGCCATATCTCCTAATTTCTCAGAAGTTCTGATTGCTTAGGCCCCGTTGACCATTTGGGATGAGATTGTTGCCATGTGTTTGGACACAGTACTAGCTAGTGAGTCTCACAAGAACCCTTTTTCACCTTTCTTGTGCCTTTCCTGTTGTTGGTACCGCCACAGGAGCAGCTGCCCTTCAGTGTTCCCCATCCTGTGTGTCCTTGTGTGCAGCAAGAACAAATGAGGTGACACTGGGATCCAGATGGTCCTGCTCTTGAAGGAGCTCCTGTTCCTTTATTCAGTGTTGCCTGTACTGTTAAAAATGTGACCTAAGCTTGTACAGAGACTGTTTAAATTTGTAGGAGCCAATATGAGTTATCTTTGTCATGGGTATAAGTGGGATTGCCTAATCTGATAAGGACTATCAGGACTGGATGCTGAATTATTCTAGTTAAAGCCTGATTGCGATGTAACATTCCAGGCTGGAAGAACTTCAGGAGGAGGAAAAGTTCCCAACAAAAAATTTGCTCTTGCCCTTTGGTAATGCTTAGGTCATCCCTGGGTTTTGGTTCCTTCTGTTCAAGCCCCTCCACCACAGCTGCCTTGCTCAGGAGGAGAAAAACAAAAAGGGCAACAAAACAAAGAACTGAATTGTTCAGCTGTTTTCTCTTACTGGATGGCCTTTTGCTGGTGTATCTTTGACTTTGAAGTTAGAGAGAGAGAAGTGTGTCCAAAATTTAAGTTAAACCTATTCTTCTCTTTGTATTTCCTACTCTTTAGCCGCTTATCTGAGCTACAAAATTGCTCCGCTGCTACTGATAGGAGGGTTATGGAGTGTTGCTTCAATTTTTTGGTTTTAGGGAATTATTTTACCTGATGTTTATCCTGGAATTTTATTCCATTCGCTATTTAGGTTGAAACTAAAGCTTGTTTCCCTAGATGAGTTCAAGTAGGTAGAGAGCAAAAGTTGCTTTTAGTTTATGCAAATTAATAAATGATATTTCTTACGTAGACGATGTTGAGGGGAGGGGGAGTGATTATTGCCTTTATTCCTAACTGAGAAATTTATCTTCAAAGAAGAGCTGCAGGGTAAAAAATTAATTGATCCAGTTTTTTAATTCCAAGCTAAAAATGAAAAATTCCTATTAGGTCACGGCTCCCCCTTTCTTTGGTTGTACTCTCATCGATAGGCCAGATTCCAAATGGACCGCATTCTTAAAGCTCTTCCCATCATTGTGGGAATTTATTTGGAGCATGGGTGATTTGGATTCATCGCATTTTTCCTTTTGTTATTAAAAAAAAAAGGAAATGCACTTAGGAATGCCCTGTGTTTTATCAAGAGGAACTCAGTCATTAGCACGATGTCACAATAAACAAACAATATCAGAGCTGAAAAACAACAAAAAAGAGGGATGAAAAAAAGGTGACAAGAGAGGAGGAGACAGAAGTATTAAAAAGTATTGTAGATAAAGAACTGTTGACTGCTACTCTTGTAAATATTTCAAAATATAGATCCAATGTTTTATGGGTCACTAAAACTACTGTAAATACACCAGCTGAATCCCAAATACATCATTCTCAGTCCCCGGCAAAGACAAAACAATGCAGCTATAATACACCCTT
>WBMV01008221.1:417476-507476 GCA_013396655.1 Campylorhamphus procurvoides
TCATAACTTTTGCTCACACAAGTCTGTTTTGATAGGCATAATATACAAATGGCTTTGATAACCATATTCGCCCACTACCTTCATATTTTGAAGTATTCACTCTAGCTTTAATTTTATTAATGTATTTCTTTTATCTTTCATCTGAATAGTGTTCTGTATGTAAAGTGACCAAATGTGATTAATGATGAATAGATTAAGATGGGACAGGGTGTTTGAAAAATGACTTAAGTAGTGCATGTAAGTCACTGGCTATAGTCCCAAAATGCAAATTCTGGTTAAGTTAATGACTGGAAAATCATGATGGCGCTAGTGTATGAGCTCTGCTTTATTTGAAATTGCTTTATAAACAATAAATAATTAGCATTTTACATTAGGGCTAGTTAATAGTATCACACACCTAATTATTTCCATAGGCACTGGTATTTTATAGTCAAAAGTATGAATGTAATTGACTTATACAATATAATATTCTGCTGTCCAGAGTTTGTAACAGTTTTGCCTTGCAAATGGTATACTGAAGTTCACATCCCATTAAGGGTTAGTGTTTTATTTTAGTGCCTGGAATAATGTTGTTTCCAATAGGCATGTCTGGTCTTTCTGCAAAGAAGCTTCTGAACATCCTTTAGGTTGGGATTTCAGGAGGAGGAAATTTGTTAATATGTTCACTCCTGCCTGACAAATGAGCATTATCATCAATGTGGGTGCACATTTCCACTTATCCTTTTTGTAGCTGGAAAGCTTTATGAAAAATAAATTAATAATGCATACTAAATTATGTCTGCAAGAGACATTTATGTATATATTGCTAGCTTCAAGACTGATTAGATTTACATTTCTTTAAAAATGATTTTTTTTTCTCCTCGCACATCCATAATGCCTTTAGAATGCACTGCATGATAGAAAAATGCAATCTTGATTTCAATTGAATACCTGGAAGGAGTGTTTTTCCCACCTGTTAATATGTACATGTGTTCCCCTAGAGTTCTGGTTATTTTTCCTAAAAGAGACTCTTCTCTTGAATTACCCCAGCCCAAATGTATGCCTTAGGATGCGACAAGCAGCAAAGTAGATGTCCTATTATCATAACTTGAAAGAGGTCCATTTAATAATAGCCTGTATTAAACAAGAGTCTGCTAACTATACAGTAAAGACTGTTTTTCACCAGAGAACATAAACCATATGTTTTAAATGCAGCTAAAAATGGATGCAGTGTGCTATTTCCTTTCACCTCAGCCTGCAGTGTATTACTTAGATTTGCAAGGCATAGCCACCACTAGTACTTAACACCGCTGAAAGAGCCACCCTTCAAGGCTTTTTTAACCACAAAGAAAAGAGAAATATAGTAGCATCGATTGTTAAATCCTGGTGCTTGTTACTCACTGCCCGCACACAGAACATCATGCCTTTGTAGCAGTGAGGAGACTTGGTATTTATCAGGGTTCAGAGCTAGTTCAGCCACACACTTGACAAATTATTTGTGGAATTGTTGTATTCACAGTCACTTAAATAAGAATCTGTCAACACAAGGCTGTGCTTTGTTGCAGCAGGTCTCACAGTTTTTCCTGCGCACTCAAAGAATGATGGATTGGAGGTAATGCAAATTCACTACCATTTTATATGCTGGTGCCTTCTTCATAGACAGGAAACATAGCTCAGTATCATCTTGTAAAATGCCTTAACTGTAAAGGCCTAGTTCAGTGTTGAAAGTGCTTTTTAAAAATGGTATGTTGGAACAGGGAAATGTAATTCAAATATTTTCCTCACGTCTCATTTTACAGACTGCTTGTTGGAGCAGGTGTGCGTTCAGATTTTCCCAGGCTAAGTAGGACATATGTTTATCTGTGCTTGGTAATTAAAACAAATTAATAAATACAATTATTTGATTTTAAGGCAACTTAAAAGTTAATACTGCTTAAAGGGATGTTAAATTTAAAGAGCTCATGCTGAATTAAAAAAAATGCCCATTTAGATAACTCAGTCTGCCTTCCTGGCAGTAATTTTTTTTAGTAAATTCATTTTACCAAAAATTCAACATAAATACATATCTAAAAGTTCTAAAACCAGTTCCAAAAGGAATAGTTCATGATCCCTTGACAGAATGGAGACTGCAATAAGAAGTAAACCTTATCTATGCTGGCATATATTTTTTAGGTTGCTGTCCAAAACTGGAATGGTTTGCCACTTTAGTCATGCCACTTGCTACTCCAGCAGGAGCCCGAGCTTTTCCTTGCCCTGTTCCCAAACCAGAGCCATGGGGGAGCAGAGGAGCCCACCAACAGCCTGGGACAGCTCTGGGGAGGGATGGAGGGAGCTGGAGGCAGCCCTTGAGGGTGTCAGAATGAATAAGGAGAAGTGATAGCAAGCACCAGATGCGGCTTTTCAGGAATGCTCTCATTGCAGTGGAATAAATGCAGTTACGGGTTATTTAAGTTATATCTCTCTGCCTCTTATTTTGTGGTTGTTGAGGAAAATTGATCTTTTTGGACTAGGAAAAAGCTTGTCTGTGCAGGAGAGGGCTTTCTCAGAGGCTCATTTCAAGTGTAAGGAATGAACTTGCCAGGAGTTAAGGACAATCACAAACATTGCCTTGCGCTGCCTCAAGTTCAGGGTGCGTTTCTTTGGTATAGAAAAATAATGAGGGAATTCCACAATGTGTGTATAAAAATGCTTTTTTAAAAAAAATCAACCACAACTTTTTGAGAATTAATGTGTGACAAATATGATTCACTTGGCTTAATGCCCTGATGGGAGGCCCAGATCAATGCACTGTTGAAACCTTTGTAGATTATAACAGGTTCTGGTGAAGTCAGTGAATATATTTCCATGCGCTTCAGGGAAGGGTTGATTTTAACCCCAGATACTTTGAGCCCTGAGCTTTCAGCTTGATCTGAGCAGACACTGTAAATGTCAGTGCATGCTCAAGTTGTAAGCATTTAGCTGATGTGCAAGTAAGGGCTGAAGGAGGCTGCCCTGGCACCTTGTTGTCTTCTTTCTGAGTAGTCTGCTGTGAATTGCTCAGATTTTATCTAAAGTGTATATTTCTTGAAAACCATTAAACAGTATTAATTGGAATTTCATGCATGTGAAGGGTGTGAACAGGTAGCTCTGCAGGGCAGAACCTCCGAACCCCTTCCTTCACCACCTGCAGGTGTCTCTGCAGCGGTTACCTGCATTTAAAGAAGTAGCTGGAAATGTTGAGACGATTTTATTGAGAAATGCCTGCGATACAGCATTGCGTGTATATTAATCTGCTCTTAGACTTGCAGAGACATAGGTCCTACCCTGATGTGCAGTTTGGGGCAGTGTGACCCACACTCTGTTGGAGAGGTTGGCCATGAGGTCTTTGTTATCCAGGCTCTCCTCAGCCTTGGGGAGGTGTCTGTCCAGCAGAGCCCCCGCAAGGACCATGCTCTGCAGCCTCACAGAGTATCCACATTTCCACAGCATTTCCCCTACCAGCCTTTCAAAGCATTTGGAATCTCAATGCCATTTCAAAGACTACAGATTGACTTACAGTATGGGATATAGTATTTTCACTTGCGTATAAAAACGCTGTTGTGTGGCCAAAAATTCAATCGCCAAGAAATCACACATGGTTCACAACACAGCTCTTTGATAGCATTAAAAGTATATGTAATATTTTGAAATCACTGGCCAATTATTTCTAATAGTTTCATGATAATTTATGTAGAGAATCTCTCTGTTGGATGTGTTCCTGCTTTGGTCTAAATGTATTTTTGAACACTCTGTCAAACATCCCCATTTGGCACCTATTTTGTTTCACTGAATTTCTTTAGTATGTCCAGATCTCTTGCCAATGTATTTGTGGAACATATTTTGACAGCTTTGTCACCAAATTTGTTACTTCTTGTGTTTGGAATATGTATCAAATGGCGGATATTAATGCGTGTGTTTCCTTTTGGTATAGATTCAGCTGGATAATACCTTTGTCTGCTGTGGTGATGAATATAATAAAATGAGTGATTTTTTATTAATTTCAAATGTTATTAAGATTTAAAAATTGCAAATCTGTTATAGATGCATTGTTTGTTTTTATGTTTGCAGCTAAAAGCATTCCTCGATATCCTTAAACTTTAAAGAGCTGTGATATTACATTCCTTACCCAAACTTTATAATAGAAATCACATGTATGGGAAGGCAGAAGCTTCTCCCTCACTGTGCACACGCACACGTGTGTATATATATATATGTATAATTTTATTTCAATATGCTTGGATTAACTAAACTATTGAATTTCAATTTGTTGTGCCCTTCTATGAAATAGTCTTCCTATTGAGTCTGCTGGAGCTGAATGAAAAAGGTGTATTTAAGGCTGCTCATAATCTTTGCCATCATGTTTTTCTTCATATGGTATTCCTAGATTAAAAGAGATGACAAGATAATGCCTGTTGAAATATAAAGGTCTGCTCTGTGGCTCTGCTGCTGAGCTGGCCCACCCCAGGATATCACATTGGGCTCTGATGTTTCCAGCCACACAAATCCCTGCTGTCCCTTGGATGGCACTGCCCACAGTCCTGTGCCAGCTCCTTTTGCATGGCCTGGCACAGCTGATGGGGCCTTTACCCTCTCTGGATGTGGGCAGACCCTGGATCAGAATGAATGAACTGGATGTCCATCTTTTTTTCATAGATTGTCCAGAGAAGGAGACTGGAAAGATTAAATGCATTGGTCACCTTTGACAGTGAGGCTTTGATGTGGAGGACATACGTTAGAATTCACTTTAAATAAGGCTCACTGGTTGTCGTGGCTCCTGATTATTTTTGCTCAGTTTTGGATGGTTTAGCTGTTGGAAATACTTTTGGTTGCCCTTAAGGGTATTTTCAGGCATGGACCCTGTGCAGCTCTGGGTGACAGCTCTTCCTCTGAAATGGCAGATTTCCCTGGGGGCACCAGAAAACCAGTGCCTGCTTCTAAGGGCTGCTTTTCTGGGCCACTTCCTAAGTTCTTTAAAGGAAGCTATTCAGTCAGCACAGAGCTCTTTGATTTTTTACTGCTGGCAGATAGGTTGTTTACTGGGCTGAGTAACACATATCAAATAGTAGATGAATCCTGAAACAGCTGGTTTTGTTGCTGGTAGTACATCTTCCTCTTTTTTTTTTGAAACGTAAGGACTGGTTCTGAAATGTCAGTGGTCTTTCTGAGTGGAGATACATTGCTTTTTACAAAGATTTGATCAAAATTCACAAGTGGCAACAAAAGAAACGTTAATTAGTGGAATTATATTGCATAGAAATGCAACTGGGAATCTAAAATATTTGTAGAATGAAGTGCAGATTATTATTCAGTGGGGACTGTCATGTTACACCTTTAGAATTTGTACCTTAATTTCAGTTCTCTGTGCAAACCTATGTTTTTCTCTTTATAAATTCATCAGTTCTATAAATAGAACTTAGATTTGAACCAGAAATTATTTTTTTAAATTAAAATTTGATTAAAGGTCTTAGAAAGACTGTGATACGTAATATGAATTGAAAATATTCCCAGTATACTTCAGGTTTTAATTCCAAGCCTGTGGTCCTATGCAACATCATCTGATTTTTTGAGCAATTCCTTCCAGCTTCTCCAGACAAGTTGAGATACAGTTTACAATCAGGGCAGAGACAGTCAGGGCATCAGAAGCTCTTCATCAGAAAGAAATTGTATTAGGTTAAGATGACAAAAGTAGGATGGCTACTAGATGCAGCATAAATAGACTGCATTTTCAGGTAAATTATTCCTCAAGTCTGAAGCCCACTGTCAGCAAGAGCAGTAATCCGGTGCCAGCTGTTGCATTCTCCAGAGAAATAGGAGCAATAGGCCATAGAGAGGGGCAGGTCATAACATACTTTTCCTGCCATTAGAGAAGAGAGTAACATAATAGCTGCTCTGCTATAATACCAAAGAATTTCCCACAAAATAGTGGAGTCCAGGGCAAGGTGTGGAATAAGTTAGACTAATGCAGAGCAGACTGACCTGCCTTTAATTACATTTTTCTTTTTGCTTGGAAATTTTGCATCATAGAATATATATTTTGCTTGTCAGATTTGCTATTGACTTTCTTTGTTTCATTGAACTTCTGAATTTTTGCTACTTGGTTGAACTTCTTCATGCAGTGATAACACAATATAAATCAAACACCCTAATCCAGACAGAGTAAATCATCAGCTCTTCTGCATAATTTTGTTTGAGTGTTAGTAGAAGGCTAACTCTTCCAGACAGCTTGACCAGAATGCTAAATACACAAATAATTTGCTTATTGGAGGTGATATTTATCAAAAAAACCCCTCAGAAGAATGTATGCACTGAAATATACTTATGGTCATATGAAAAATGAAGTGACCTGTTGGAGACAGATCTTAACTCCTGAGAAGCAACGAAATGCTTAGGGAGGTTCCATGCAACACATGAGATTATTGTGTATATATAAGAAGTAATAATGTCATCTGTTTTTTTTCTGTTTCCTGTTGATTGACTTTTATAGCTTGCAAGCATTATGCTGGATTGTAAATTGCAATAAATTTAATCAAGAATTATTTTATTCAGCCTACTAATGAGGAATAATAGCGTATGTATCAATTAGACATGTCAATTTGTGTGAAGAAATAGATTTACAAAGGGATAGTAGGTAAAAAAAATATCATTGGTATCAATTCACTTCATTATTTTTAATTTGCTGTGAATATTGAGTGCTTCCAACATAAAATCATTCCTCAATTAAAATAAAACAGCTGTACTCCTATCAGCTTTTCCTTGCTTGTTGTTGCTTACAGATTAGCAGTTGTCATTGGCTTCAGTCTCATGTAATTTCATTAATTTGCAACCATAAATGGGTAAAAGAAGAAAGTAATGATAGAAATCTTTGGCTTGTCAATGTCCTAAGTATTGTATCTAAATTATTTTTTCCAGGTTGCACCGAGAGGGCAGAACTGCTGTGGCAGCAGCATTTGGGGGGTATCAGCACCGTGACAAACCCACCCGCTCTGCTCTCCAAATTCAGAAGAGCAACAGCACTTGTGAGCCCCTGATTCATCTGGGCACCTTCTTATTGCTCTGGATTCCCCTGGTTTCCTCCCAGGTGATCTGTAGGAAACCAGAGCCCACAAATGTGTTACAGTGTGGGCAAGAGGATGACTCCTGGATCACTCTGGTTCGTAGCTTGTCATCACTGTCAGATCTAACCAGCCTCTCTCCTTCCTTAATTAGCAAATCAAGGCTCTTACTTAGTTTTCCTTGATATCACTGGGCATGTTTTTGTTTGTGAGTGACATATGTAGCTCTGTGGTTGTCCTTAATTCTCTTCAAATAGATCAAAAGGCTGACAGTAAGAGCACATTTATAGAGAGAAGCATAAGAGTTGCAGAAGCTATTTCTGCAAGCCCAGATGTGCAAATGTGGTGCATAATTCCCTCTGTTAACTTCTGGTTTTCTAATAGTAAGCTCTTAATGGCCTTACAAGCATTTAAATTGGTCTGTCTTACCTTGTTGTCATCTGGCTATTATTTTAATGGAAAGTTTAAAAATATGTGTTTGAATGTGTGGTATATAAGGTGTAAAAAGTATGCAGGAAGAATCAATGCCTAAGTATTTTATATTTTAATAGAGAATAACATTCTCTCAGATGACTTCAAAAAATGAAGGTAAGCTGCAATTTTGATTTTTTTTTCTACAGCTGCTGTTGCAGGTTTTAATACCCTTAAATCCTACTGACTGAATGCATTTTATCATGGTGTATTTTTATTATTTTTTTGTTACCAGTGAGAGCTTTTTAATAGAAACCCTAAAAGAGGACTCATGTCTGTAGGGAGACTGAACACATGAACTCTGAATCCTAGTTAACAGTGAATTCTCTACTACAACAAATAAAAACTTATGAATATTTTCCTTGGCTCGGAAAGTGGAAGCTGAGGCTAACTTGTATCAGAGAATTTTAACTAATGATTATTATAATGCTTATCTGCTAATTTGCTTCTCCATATTTGGAATCAGTATGCTAAATATGTGTGACATTTTTGGAGCTCATGCTAAAATTTCAACTAGTTAAATACTTATCTGCATTTCACTATTACTGCAATAACAGTAGTAATAATAATAAATAGTAGTGAACATAACAACTGCTTCTTTTTTTGAGTTCACCAAACTTAAGTAGATCATTGCATGAGCTGAACACATCTTCATTTTAAAAAAAATCTAGAGCATTGTCTGACACCAAAGACTAGTTAGAAGACACTCCTAACATATTGATAAGCTATTTGTAATCTATAACAGCATCTCCACTGGGACTTCAGCTGATTCATTTGTCCCAGGTAATATATCTGTGTGATCTATTGGTCCACGTGTGATGCCAAACTTCTTGGGTGGTTGGAGAAAGAATTTCCCAGCTGTACAACAAACATAAGAAAGCTTTCAAAATTGTGGGAGAAAATGACAAACAGGAAATTTGTATTGCAGGCTTGATTGCTGAGTTTCTTAAATACTAAATTATTATGAGTTTGGGAGACTGTTATTTACAAATAAACTGTGTTTTCATCAGTTAGTATCAACAGTCACTGTCAATCATTTTTGTATTTCCTGTTCGTATGCCTGAGTCTTTGTTCATGTTTTAAGTTGCCTGCCTTTTGTGTCCCCTTAGTGTTGGAATTAAGTTAGGCAATATGGTTACCACTTGAGCAAATATCATTGTTTTTATAGATATATGAAAAAATGGTGTTTTTAATCAGTGAACTTATTGCTATTTGGCATTTGAGAACAACAAATTGAAGGATGGCTCTGATGGAATGGGACCAAGGATGCAGCATCATTCACACATTGATGTCTCTGCTGAGCCCCTGCCTAAGAGCTCTCTACGCTCTCCTGGGATGCTCCTGAAGATCCAGCTCCTGGAGTCCTGTGACTTTCTGCAGAGATTCCTTTCTGCTGTCCATCCTGATAGTCTCTGGTGCAGACTGGCAGCTGCCTGTGTTGTCAGGCTGCTGCCTGGGCCCCTTGGCACAAATCATAAAGCAAAACCTTAATTTTGTTTTTCAGTAGAGAACCACCACTAGACATAAACTCACATATTGTTCTTGCTAGAGAGCTGATGCCTCTGTTACCTAACGTGTAGCAGCTAAACTTCAAATGTACAATGTATAAATTGGCTTAATGGGATAAGGAATCAAACCATCATGAAGAGAGGGGAAAAAATATTTCTTTTTTTAGGCCCTTGAAACAAACTCATCATCCTTCTTCCTGCAGTGGGCAGTGTTCTTCAGATCACAAGCAGGTCGTTTAAAACCGAGGTTGAATTTAATTTTATCCACCATGTGTCTTACAAAGTACTTTCCCTGTTTGAATGTTATTTCTCTGTGTTAAACTATCATTGAGTTTACAGGCTTAGCAAGACCTTAAGTGACTTGCTTTATACAGCCATTCAGTATTGCCCTACACACCAATAATCCTTTAGTATAATAAAATACATGTCTTTGCTTCTTTACTAGAAGTTATAGAGAAGTCTTCTGATCATCCAGCTATGAAAAGCGCCATGACTGGTTCTGCCCAGAAGCTGCATGAATACATGTGGAGCAGAAAAGTTGCTCTTTATAGCCAGCTGTAAAATTCTTTCAACCCCTATGAATGTTCAAGCCTGAGAAGGCTTTTCTCACCGAGATATAGATGAGTTGCAGCATACCAGCCTTCAGCAGTGTGTGTGAGTCGAGATTTCACTCCAAGCCTCCACTTTACTGGTGTAACCCAAAGTCAGCCAGCCCATTTCGAGAAGAAAAATGCTCTTTGGTTCCAGTAAGCTACCACAGAACACGCTCCAGATTTGACAAACGTTGTAATTAGTTGCTTTTGTGTGTTTAGTACACAGTGCAAATGCTGTAAAATGTTTTTCACATGATGCAACATTGCCAGCAGATAATCATTGGAGCAGTAAACCAAAAGAATTTGTGTATATCCTACAAGCTGCAGGAGGATAAGAAAATGTAAACAAAAACTAACAGCTGAATTTTTCAAATGATACTATTCCTTTTCTTTTGTTAAACTGACTTGTTTTTAAATGTTACTTTTTGTCAGTTTCTCTAGAAATTGATTAGAAACCCCTAAACCAATATTGTGAAAATGCTTTTGTTTCTGTCCTAGTTTTGACTGTGTGAATCTTTTTAGAACGTTTTCAGTTTAATTATGCAGCACTAAAAATTGCAATTAAACTGAATTTGCAATTGAAACTGCTCATTTTAGTTAACTGTCAAATTTACTATGGCATTGTGAAATAGGGGCCTTTATTATTATGAGGTGTTTTGAAAAAAATGACTTTTTAAACAGGAGAAAAATGTCATATCCCTCAGTCCTACCACAATGAGCCAACAATTTAAAGAGATACCCCACCAGTGAAGCTGGTAACTCTCTAAGCACAATGGAGTTTGTTCCAGGTGATATCTGAAATTATTGGTATACTGCAAGTATGGGTGATATTGAATAAAGTCCTTTTTTTTGTTGTTGTTGTATTTAATCTCTTTCGTGAAATATGTTTTTCAAAGGCAGGTGGAAGGCTAAAGTTGCTTTAAAATACTCCCGTGATAACCAACTTGTCTTAGGGATATCTGACATGCCCTGTTTTGCACGATGCTATGATGCAATTTGATGGATATTGTGTATTATATGAGACTGTACGAATCTTAATATCTCTGTTCCTCTGTTTTAGCATGTGATGTACAGCTCTGTGTACATAGAGTATCTCAGACTAGTGTCTGAGACTACCCTTTTCCTCTAAGCCCTAGGCATTTTTATCACTGTGCCAATAAAAGGAAAGGGATTTATGGGGTACTGCTTTTTAATTCATTCAATTCTCTGTTCATTGTGAGGTTAATGTTGTTGATCTATTTTTCTCTTGAAACAAATAAAAACAATATGTGCTGACACTGACTTTGACTTTTGACATGGGAGATAGAGGTCAACATTTAATTCTATATTTATAGACTACATGAACAATATTATCTGTATTAAAAACTGTTCACTCAGTCCTTGTCATTTTACAACTTAGTTCAGTGGTTTATATCACATTGAACGTTTTCTCCAACTCTGATCAAGGTGCCATCATTCACAGCACTACACTTAAGGGGTTGTCAGCCTTTCCATTAAAAACACCTTTTTTCAGGGGTTCATAACTTGACTAGCTAAAAAAATTGCACCAAGACTGACCTGGGGCTTTACTTTAAGCAAAATATACATAAAAATGTGAACGAAGAACCCAAATAAAGTGAGGAGCTGACTGGTTTGGCACATATGCAATGGCCATTTTTATTTAAGGAAATAATGTGATTTATCAAGCAGGTATAACGCTGCCTAAATATGTATCAGTTTCTTTCTTTCTGAAATATTCTTGGCTATTTATATGTATAAGATGTGCCTGTCTGTCTGCTTTTAGGTGCCTCATGCCCAGCCTGCTGAGAAATGGAGTACCAGGAACAGGGTTGATGCTGTGGTTATTGTAAGGAAGGCACGTGGTGCAGCTGTACCTGTGCAAGCCCCTCACAGAGGAACTTACATGTCTGGAGGGCTTGTTCCTTCTCGAATGGAAATAAGAAATCTTTCAGGGAAGGAGAAGGAAGGACTATCCCATTTTATCCATCGTGGGTACAGAGGCACTGCAGTTGTGTGTGGATGATCCCTGTCGTATGGAACAGGACCTTTGGATCCCTGGGGCAGGTAAAGCTAAAGGGATTTCGCTGGGACAAAGTTTTAGCCTTTCTGGGCTATTCTGACTTTCCTGGGTAGGAGGACCTTTGTTAATTTTTATGAGCTAAGAGCTGGCATCTGCCAGCATTCTTCGTTTTATTCTTTGTGGGATAAAGGCTCATGGTCTATCTTATATTCAGGAAAGGAACTTAATTATCAATGCCATTATTATTAACCTCCTTTTGTTTTCAGAGAAAATCCAGTCTTTGAGTCAGTGGCAAGAAATCTGAGATTAAAGTTGTCTTCCATTGCAAACTGCCAGTAATATTTTCCACAGGTTGCTTTTTCCACCTAAGTATGTATTTCCTTGGAAGTAATAAGAGGGAACAAAATGGAACAACCCATACAGTTTAATCTATGGGTTTTTTTAAAATATCTTAGCATGTACCATATTTATGTTAAAAAACCCCTAAAATAGCTTTTGCAATATGTAAGTTTTTGAAATATGTGAGGTTTTATGTTAATATGCACATACAGTGGTCCATACGAATTACCAAGGGGATTTTTTTAAGTAAGGGTTATAGAAATTAATATTCATTTTTAAAGTGTTCCCTTATTCATATATTGTTCTTGGAAAGCAGAGAATCTGCCACATTTTGTATGTGACTGTCTTAATAAGGGCTGTGAAACTGAAACGTTGATGGATCATGTTACACACCAGGCATCTCTGAAAAGTTTTTCATTAAAATGAACTCGTAAAGACTCTTAGTGCTTGTTTCTCAGCAGATGGCAAGAGGTGTTTATTTGCCTTATGGAATTCTTTCTGTTTATATACAGAGAAACAGAGAGGACAACTCTGAAAGATCCGGTTAGTACTTGTAGGACTATTTAAAATAGAGCATTGCTATTAGCATTAAAAGCATACAAGAGGCTCAGTTGTACACTCCTTTTCTAATCAGGTCTACCTTTGCATTTGAAACTGTTCCAAATATTGGGCTTTCTCAGAAAAAACAGAAATATAGCTTCCTGCTGTTGGAATCCTGTGTGATGGAGAGTTTAATGTAGGGACTTTTTTAATAGTCAAATATTTCCATTCTGTTTCTTTCTTTCTTTCCTTCCCTCTGCCTGATTCTCTGTTAAATAGCTCCCGCTCTATTTCTGGCACTTTTGAACTTTATTTCTCTTTCCTTGTCCTTTTTCCTTCCATCTGTTTGCTGCTTTCATTGTCTCTTAGCTGCCGTTCCCCATTATTACACCCTTCAATCTGCAAATCCTCTCCCATATGTGCTCCTGTCCTTCCCTAGGCCTCCTGCCTTTTGATTTTTTCCAGATCTCATTTCCTTTTCACCTGATCTGGCTTTATTCAGCTCTGCTCTTGTCTATCTTTCGGCCTGTCTCAGGCCTCCCTTTTTCCTTCTGTCCAGTTGTGAATCCATAAACTAAACAAGACTTTGGCAGAAGAAGTCAACAAATGTGGTGTTCAGACCAGGATTTGACAGCTGGAAAAGGAAAAGGGGGATGCAAAAGCCAAACTTTTGATTAGACTGGTGTGAATACTTTTTAATGAACAAAACATTCAGTGAATGGAACCTCTTTTCCGCTTTCAAAGTTTCCTGCAACAGATTGAGACATTCTGTATTTTATGTAGTTAATATTATTTATGAATTTTATTTGAACATATTACTGATATGTTTGTAACAGTTTATGCAAAGAATCATGCTTTGTACTGTCTTGGGCATTTGCAAGGATGTAAAATGTTATTATTTAAATTCCTGGCTTGGGTGAATTACAGATTTAGGAATTGTGCAGATTGGAGACTTCATCAGTATAAACTTAAAAATTCATAATTACAGTTATGGAATTATTAAAATTGAAATTTAAATATGATTTGAAGTTAGAATTTGGTTTTTTATAGAAACATTTAAAGAACTGCCAAATATTATCACATCAAATGACATTTTAAGTAGGAATGGACCAAATGTCAGTTATTTTTGCCAAATTCTTCTAAAATTCCTGAACAAGTAATCTTACTAATTTGCAGGCTGCCTGATCTCTCTAAGTTTGGTACCTTGCATATGTATGAGCTAAAAATAATTCTGTAAAATATTGTCCTAGTATTTGACTGGGCTGCATTTTGGTTTTCTTTCCTGTGCTGCTTTAGTGAGGAGGGCTGCACAGTGGGAGTGTCAGCACCTTTACATGTGTCAGGGCACATTAGGAGTGCATGCACCTGTAAATAGCAAACATATTAAGACCATGTTACCCCTAACCTGACTGTATAAAATACCTATAGACATGCTGAATTTTGAATGCAAGCCTAAAAGGCTAATCTAATAATTGCATACTCTGTCAACAACCCCCCTGTTAAATCACATCCCTTTCACCTGAAATCATTTCAAAATGCCTGGTCTTGTTTTACATAAGTAAAATTAAGCCCCCAACATTGTTTCTGTTATAAGTGCTTTAGTTATAGTTCCCAATTAAAAAATTAATTCCCCAGTCTGAAAGAGTCAGACTGGATTACATTCTCTCTTAAAGGAAGAAAAGAAAGAATCTACTGTCTGGTGACCTTTGTTTTGGCTGAAGGCTAAGAGACATCGAGCTCTAGAGAGAAAATTCTCCCAGGAAATGTGCATACTAATATTACTTTATTTACATTATTGTTTTCTAATTCAAATAAGAGTGCTGCTGCTGGTGCTATGTACATGATTTCCCTGCGCAGCTTCGCAGCTGAAGCTGTTGCAGATCCTCCCTCTTCCCAGCCCTGCTGCAGATGTGCCCTCGGTGGGTGTTTGGGCACTTCTGCCTCTTGTTGCCATGTCAGGAGCATCATCAGGGGCAGGGTCAGCTCCTGGCAGCCCATGGGAAGGGGCTAGCAGCCTGCTCTGATAAGCTCTGGCTTATCTCTCCTTAGGGAAAGCTGGGCCTGTCCAGGATGGATGCTCTCAGATTGATGTTTTGTGGTTTGTTCTTTACCACAGGTTATTTTTCCTTGCTTGCAGTGCCTGGGCCCTGTGCAGGTACAGAGTGAAGGGCACAGGACAGGCTTCGACCTCCTGAGAAGGCAGCCTGGTGTGATGGCAGGGAAAGCAGAGCATGGGGAGGAGGAAGAGTTTCAGGAAATTGTTAGAGGGAGGCAAAGGAAGAGACCTGCCTGGAAGGACAAAGTGGACCAGTGGCACTGTGTTGGGAAGGGTCCCTCCTGCAGATCGTGTTTGGGTGCAGCCCAAAGATTCACAGCCCTTCTCTGGTGTCCATTTTAACAGGTGCACATCAGAATTTCACCAATCTGTAGTATGAGTGGAATAACAGGTGGAGTCATGTTGCTGGGACTTTTATAGGGAAGTGGTAAATACACATCCCTCATGTTAGCATCTCTTCCTACCCTTGCAGGCAGAGGCTCTTCTCTGTTAAAATACTGCCATAGGAATTCCCTCCTGAAGCACCTGTGCAGTCTGTGCTGTCCTGTACCTTTCTGGTTTATGATTTCCTCCTGCCCATGTGCAGGTGAGCATAGTGTTTCACTCAGCTAACAAATGTATTTCATTGGGTTTTCTTTTTAAAATCACACTTATGGCTCTGGGGTAAAGAAGACCTGATTGGGAAAGTTGATTTTCCTCTCTTCTGAAGCAAAACCAAGAGAACTTTTTCCTTTGATGTTTTTCTGTCTTGCAGGCTATCCCAGTGGCCTTATTCTTGAAGAAGAGATTGCACAAGGAGCCTTCTCCTGCACCACAAATAAAAAGTGAGCACATGCCTTCTGACAAGCAGCAGCAGCACTGTCCTGGCTGGTGAGTGCAGGGACACTTGGCTTGCTTTAAGACAATTCAATAATTTGGAACAATACACCTTCAGGAATGGAAAATCTATAATGAAGTATTCTTAATCTGGAGAATGGTTTATTGCTCGCTGCCTAAGAACAGCCCTTAAATGTGGAGTTTGCCTGTAACTGCTGTTTTCACACCTGTTTACTTCAGTTTTTACTCCTGTGAAAGGGAAGAGGAGAAGATAAGTAACATTTGAAGTCTGGTATCAGCTACTATTTGTTATGAAGGTTCTGTGTCCCGGGACATTGTTTGCCCATCTTAACTGGTAATGTTCCTCAAAAAACCCTACCACAGCAGTGATGAATCTTTGCTGATGGACATCAGATGTTTTGCTTGGGTTTAAAAGAGTCTAAAAGAAATCAAATTATTCAATCTTCAGCAGAGTTAACAGGTGTTTGTATCAGAAAGGTTATGAAATATTGCCTCAGGCAGGGAAATAGTGCTGTGGAGCACCAGTAAATTGGAACACACTTCTTGTTCTGAGCTGACTGAACTTGCTTTCAGTAGTTCAGCATATCTTTGTTTATAAATCTAAATGCTATTGTGTTGTATTGTACTTTGCAGTGTAATAAATTGTAACATTCAACATTAACTGGTCAGGCTTCAGTGATAACAAAAGTTCAGCAGGCTGGTGGCACTCTGATCAATATTGTCTTCTATTTATAGTATTGTTACAAATTGAAGTTTTATTTAAATTAGACAATGCTGAGAGGCTTACAGTAGATCAATAAACTAAAATACAGTAACGGATTTTAATTCATGGCTGATATGCTGCTACTCTTTTGTCACATGCATCCTTAATGTCCCCTAAACAAAATCACATTTACATATGCTGTTATCTGGCAAAGCTACAAAACGCTTTTAAAGGAGGAAGACTGTGCTGTGCAATGAGCAGGAAAGATGCTGGATAAGAGGGAAAATGGCCAGAGAGTTTCTGTTTGGTTGAGGATTTTTTGTTTGCTTGTTTGGCTGGTTTTCTACTCAGTGAATCAGTTTAACCTGAAGTATATATAGTGTAAGCCACTGAGATAGTGCTAATGCTCAGATTCTGCTCTCATATTCACACCAGCATTTGTCCCATGACAGCAGCACTGTTCTTTTACCTCAGCTCTGCTGTGAGATTAGGCTGCAGTTAGTATGATATGCCTTCTTGTTCTGAGCAGCTGGAGCCACCACCACCTTTTGGGGTTTGATTGGAAATACGACAACCCAACAGCTATTGAACAACATTTTTACTATTTTTGCTGGAATTAAACTATGGGGTTATCTTGCAATTATTAGAATTTGATTTCTGTCAGCTCTATCTAATCATTAGGTGACAGTTCATATGTGAACTACCACCAATATCTGAGCAATCAGCCCTGGGTGTGTGCATTGGCTGAAGACAAAGGAATTGACGTGTTCCTGCTGACACAAAAGGAATTGTCAAGAATCTTAATTATGTATTAATCATCATGGTCAGTTGGCATAACCAACAAAGTCCCTCTAATACTATTCAAAATAAACTTAAAATGATGATGCCTGAAAAATTACTATAGAGCTTTTGCAGTGCTACTGATTTATCTGAAAAGAGCTTTGAGATGGGTGATTAATAGGGAGATTTGCCATTAGACCCTGTTAAATTTTAAACAAAGTCTACATATTCTTACAAGAATTCCCATTTTATTCTTCCAACAGCAAGCATGGTGCTTTAGAGATGGGGGGATAATTCAGTCTGACCTCCTAAATGTTGCATATAAAAGAAACGGAGGGAAAAAATGCCATATATGCTGTCGGTCTAACAAGATTTATAAGCTTATTCCCCAAAAAAAGTTCCAGGACTTTCTTTCCAAGGTAGCAATTATAAATGGGAAAGGCTGGGCTAAATGTCCCTCTCCAAAAATAATCTGAACCTTCACTGATTTACATACAGACATGGTGGCCTTGTGCACTTGTTATGAGCACAGGAGCAATCAATGCTCTTCTGTGTCTTTATTCCAAACCCCACTTTGGATTCCACTGCTGTTATGTTCCTTCCCACCAGATTTTTCAGACAAGACCAGAAGCAGGCCAAAGGTATAAAATACCTGCTATTGAGAAGGCTGTGGCAGAAAGGCTTAAGGGGAAAAAACAAAACAAAACAAAAACAACCCAAAGGAAAACCCCAGACAGATCTGTGGGAAATTAGAAAACAAAAATTCTGGATTAACTAAGCAAAACACATCTTTGTCTGAGATTAACTGTTCTCTCTGTCACACCAGGAGATACACAAAGCGTGGATATTTGTGGCAGATGTATGGAGGGGGGCGTGTGTGTCTTCCTTCTGGTGTCTGGCTGTGGGAGGTGAGAGGAACAGCAGCAGTGAGTGTCTTAGGGGGCGTGGGTGGGTTACAGGGGATGTGGGTGGGTTACAGGGGATGGCTATAAGGGTTTGCTGAGGCACTGAAGTGGTATTTGGTTCTCTCAGCACTGCTGCTGCAGGTCATTGTTCCAGGTCACTGTGGGAAATGTGCACAATAGCAAATTGGGGAGGGGGCTGTCTCAGGTGAGGATGAAGGCACTGAACATCTTCTCTATGGTGGAAGGGTCTGACCTCACAGGAAAGTAACAGCATAGCTGAATGCTTTGCATTCCCCCCAGTCTGCTGATTCCTTTGTCCTCTGAGTTGTCTTGTTCTCAGGGTCAGTAATCTTTACATTCTACCAGATACTTGTGTCTCCTGAAGTGAAGTTTTTCCTTTCCTTTCCTTCTGGCCTTATGTTTCCCTACCAGTCTGTAAGTCTTTTTAAAAATATTTTTATTTTTCTCCCTTCTCTGCTGCCACCAGGCTATTCCCCTTTCTTTTACTGACTGCTGCGCTTGCCTGCCTTCTCAGTGTGGGAAGAAACATTCACATCAAATAGAGAAGGAAGTGGAGCAGGCTTTTAACTTCAGCTGTGGGCACAGCTGGGGGGAGCTGCTTTCTAGCAGCAGGAAACATTGTCTTGTTCTGTAAGAATTTCTGAGGTTGGTTTTCCCCAGATCAAAATGTAAAAGAGATTCCACTTCATCCAGAGATTATACTTATATATGTGGATGTGTATATATAGATACATATATATACACACACAAATAATATGTTTTCTTTAATCTTGACCTTCTCTCCTCCCAGATAGTCTTCCTCCTCCACCTTAACAGTGATGAGAATCTCCCTGAGAGACCTAAACCTATGGAGTGTAAAAACTGGAGAGAGATTATCTTGTGCCTTTTCCTGGTTTTTGTCATCATCTGCCTTTTGGTTGGATGACAGTGCTGTGATCTAGAGAGAGAGAGAGAGAGACAAGCACACTGGCTGTACTCTGCCCCATTTGGCAGAGAATTCTAAGATCTTCTGAAATTAAAGTCCATACTTTTAATAGCATTTTTGAGACCTCATCTTGCATATTAGAACTTAGCCAGGTATTAGGTAATTTAGATAATAAATTCTCTTCAAAGTGACCCATCATCTTAGTATTTATTTTTTTTTCTAGAGGATGTAAGGCATAAAAGCAAGCTTTGTAGTTTTATATCTGTCAGCATGTCACATAAATATCTCAGTAACTACTGATCTTATCACCATAAAACTTCCATTTATACAGTTAGACATGTCATGTTGGTCAGTTGCACAAAAAGTTAAGCACATGCAATATTAAACTCCAACCCATGCCAGCTCCATTAGCCCACATCTTGAAGTTCTCTCTGAACACTATTAGAGGAGAAGTGGGGGAGGAGCAGGAGGCAGCATACGGCACAGTCAGACGAGGATGGACTCATGTTGAAAATTACTGAAATGATGAAAGACTTTGCAGAGGGGTGTTTGGAGTCTTAGTATTTCCCCGAAAATCAAAAGATCTGTTTTCTGTTTGATGAATGACTTTAATAGTTTTAATGATCTCATATAATTTATTTGATTGTATTGTTCATTTTTATTAGAAAATCAGTCCAGCAGAGTTTCAAGCTGTATCACCTTTGCATATCAGAATTGGACTCTGATCTCAACTTGCCATCTTAAAACTTATATTACTTTTTTACCCTTTTTATGTTAACAGTTTAACAAATGCTGAAGTTACTTATTTTTTTTTAGGATTGAGACCAGTTTCTAACTGAGACTTGGCAGGAATTTGTCTTTAAAAAGCAGTATAAGCAATTATTTTTTTCTAGAGTAAAGTTTGTTGGGAGCAATAGTTTAGAAATTGTGCAATTTCTTAATCTGGTTTATGCTTTGAAAATTCCCATTAATACTTCAATTAATACTGTTTACTTCTCTTAGGTTCTGCTGCAGTTTTTGTTTTATGCCCCTTTGAAGTCTGTTTGTAGAAATATCTTACATACTACATTATGTTTAAGTCCAGGCATTGCAAGGTTAGGTGATATTAAGGGACAGTTTTATAAAAACAAGCATGCTTAATTGTGCCTAATTTTACCCACTAGTTAGTTAATTTTATTTATAGAGGCTATAGAAAAAATGACTGAAAATAGGAAACTAGTCCTCTGTGAAGCCTGGAAATTAAACTGGCTGCTCACATGTGCACACAAGCTTCCACGGATACTTGCAGCAAATTGCAGGTAAAATGCCACACACATGTTTCTGCCTGGACCAAATTATTCTGCTTCTGGAAAATATTAAGAAAGTCACTAACTTTGCATCTTTGTGCTTGTTTTTATATTTGTGTGGATTTGGCAGGGTAGCACATTATTTACTCTTAAGAAATGCAGGAACATCTCTCATACTTATCTTTACAGAAATACATGAGGCTGCATTTTTTTTGGCACCACTGATAGGAGAAAATCTCTCTTTTTCTGTTAATGATACAAAATCGACCTTGCTATGGTATTCCTTACAGAAAACAGTACATTAAAAATAATGGTGCTTAAATTTGGATGTGTTCAAGAGTGTCACAATGTGAAGGATGAGCATTCTGAAACAGAAAGGCATTTGCAATGCTGAAAACATGCATGCTGTGTGAGGGCACGTCGTTTTCCTAATCTCAGTTAAACCACTTATGTGTAGTCTCCAATTTTCACTTATAAAGCCGTGTTTAATTTAAGGCTGGGTTGAGCGTGCCTGTCACTGAGTCCACCATTGGCAAGACTGGTCATTATAAAAATATTAGAACCAGCCTTGATTTGCCAGGATCCCAAATGAAGAGGAATCAAGGAGAATTTGAGTAGTGGCCTTTTTCCCTTCTCCTGAAGGAGACATTATCAACTCATTAGCTACAAGCCTGCACAGAGGCCCCAACTGTGACTCTTAAAGCAAGAAATACATTTCTTGTGGTTAAGATTGACTTTCAGCATGCCAGCTGTCCCTCTTTTGGAAGGATTGGCCTTATTTTTCAAGTAGAACATGTGCCATCTTGATTACCCAAACTCTTAATTCAATGCTGTTTTATGCTTTGTCTCCTCAAAATATCCCTTATATCCAGCTTTGATTGGTGGGTAGCTGTACCAGTACTGATCAGCTTAATTACCAGTGTGAGGCAGCGCAATGCAGACATGAGGTAGCAGCACACCTTTCCCAGCATTCTGAGGTAATTAACCAAAAAATATTTCCCTGCCACCTGTCTAGCCTTGGAGAAAATCCAGTTTTCTTTTCAAGCTATGAGAAGGGGGGATCAGAGCAGAAGTTGGGTAGTAGGATGGTTATCCATGTGTTTTTTGTTCTTCCCAGAGTCATCTGCAGTGCTAAGTGTGGAGGCTGAGGCTGCTACCCCCTATCATTCCCAAATCCCAGTACGATCTCTGCAGGAAAATATCTGTGCAGAATTAAGGTGAGTCATATAGGAAACCATAAGCTGTGATTCCAGGGTTTGGGGAGACTGGAATGCTGAATATACCTTTGGATTCATCAAGAACATCAACAAAGTTCAGATTTACTTTGGCCTGCCTAGAATTCCTCGTTTTCTCTCAAAAAGCCTAAACTCAATCCAGTAGCAATTAAAAGGCTAAATTTTCTGTGTGTTCAGTGCTTAGAGGAAATGTGCTGTAATTCTTACAATGCCTGGGTGAAAACATATCTAGTCTAGTTACATTTGTTATCTACAGCAAATTAAATATAAAATCTCTCACTCCTCAGTGCTTGATATAGCATTCAAAACCAAAAGCAACATTATAAAACATCACCAAAAATAACATGGATAAAACAGTGTTGCTTTTGATCTTATTCTAAAATAATTTTGTGGCTTATATTATACTGAAAGGCATATCAAAAATTAAAAAGTGATGATAGCAATTCTGGAATAACTTCTGAGTTCTGATGGCTTTCCACATACATAGATTGTAAACCATGCAAGCTAATGGATGTATTCATCCATCCATGAAGAAGACATCTATGGTTAAAGCATCCCAGCTGATCTAAAATATTTTTCTAAGACATTATGATTTCAAGTGGTCTTTAACTGGTTTTGATTCAATGAAGATTGTACAAAACAAATAACTTTACCATTATACTAAAGTCTATTCCCATGTCATGTTTCCAGAAAACAAGTCATGTTTGAGACAAGTTCAATTATCTGTGGTTAGATTTTTTTATGCTGGAATAGTTATTCTGCCATGGCTCAGGAATAGCTAATGGAATTTCATTCAAGCCTCGTTTAAAAAACAAAACCCACACTTTCTGGCAGGATACAAGTGGGAAGAGATTTAGTCCACAAGATATATTTTATCCTGGCATGTACGAGAACAGTTGGTGGAAAATGGTTTCCCCTGTAGCCCCTTGGAAACTTTAACTATCTGCCAGTGATTGCTGTGAATGTGGTGCATGACATGTCATGAGAGATCACATAAATAAAAAGTGAAAAACATCCAGTTCAGGACTGCCTCTAGGAGAGGCTTGGGAAGAAATATATGATAAGGAGAAGAGTTTTATAATCAAAACTTCTAGGAGTACAAGTTTTGTACTCTGGGATACTGAGACCTTTTGCCATAGTTGTCTTTGAATTGTATTTATTACTTTTTTTGCCCTGAACTGTGGATAATGAGGAATATTAAAAGGGAAGTTTATTGTTAGCGCTTAGGTGTTTATGGGCACATTGTTTAAAATTGTACTAGCTGTAAGCATGACACACAAAATTGACAAAATCTGAAATTTAAAATTGTTGAAAAAAATTTTAAAAGTATGCATAGACTATGAAAATTTATATGGAATTTAAGTGTTCATATTAAACAGAATGTAAGTGCCTACAGTTTACCACTTTATTGACTTTATCTGGTCATATGTGAATTAGTGCCTCTTGCCCATGTTTCTTTAATGCTTTTTAGTCAGTTGAAATTTCTGGTGAATTCTGGAAGTGCAAGCAAACTTGGTAAAAAGATCTTACTTCCACTCATGCCCCTTACTTGCTTTCTGATAAACTCACCCTGCAGTGGCCTGTGACTGTAACAGAGGTGAGAGTGACTAAGCTGTGTGTTGGGACCCCAGACCCCTGGGCATTCCATTTGAAATCTCTGAATTTTGGAGGCATAAGATCCCACTTACCATGTTCTAGCACAAGTCCCCGTGAGGATCCAGCCCTCAGTGTTTGCAGCAGTGACCAGGGTTCCTGCAGAGGTGTGGCAGCTGCCCCATGGGGTGCTGGTGCAGATGTGGCCAGCAGGGTTTGAGGTCTCTTGGCTGCTTTTAAAGAAATTGTGTGCAGGTTCTGTGTTCATCTTGCCGTTTTAGGCACCCAAAGCCTTCATTTAAAGGCCCTGGTGAGGAGGGTGAGCTGGAGGCTGTCAGAGCTCTCCCATCCTGTGCAAAGGGCCCGTATGAGCCACCAGGTGATGGAGCTGTGAGGACCAGGAGGTGATTCAAAGGATTTGTTCCCAGGATAACTGCTTTAAACGAGGGGCAAAAAGCAATTAGGCATGAGCTTGAACTTGTGCAAGAAGGAAGGAGTCTCCTGCAAAGTCCGTGTTTTCTGAAGAGACACTTTGGGGTGCCCTGGGGAGCAGGGGGCACCACACCTGCCTCAGGTGGGCAGCAGGAACAAACCTCGGGATGCACACCAAGCTTAGTGCCAGGCTGAGCCTCTGGGCAGGGCTGAGCATCCCTTGGCACTGTGGGGCTGGATGGTCCCTGGGCTGGCAGCAGAGGGACAGGAGGCAGCTCTGTGCCATGGGGGTGCCCTGGCAGCTCTCCAGGTGACCCACAGCTCGGGCACTGTGACACCTCCACACAAACCCCGACCACTCCGTACCTTTCTCCCTCACAGCCTTTCAGTTCTTCCCTCGAGAAAGGTGCCCGTGTATCTCTGACCTGTTCCTTTGTGTTGTTTGCTTGTTTGCTCCATTTCAGTAGTAAGATCCACCTTTAAATCCCTTGCAGATGGTTGTTCTGAAAACCTGGAGTTTCTCTGAGGTAACCGAGGTGTTCGTGCCCTCAGCACCAGGTGTGGTGGTTTGGGCTTCAGGAGCAAATGACAGACTCATAGCAAGGCTTGGGTGGGAAGGGACCTTAAAGATCTTCTGCCTCCGGTCTGTGAGGTGAGTGCTGTGGCAGCAGGAGCTGAGGGGTCACCTCACACCTCAGAGGGGTTTGACAGCCCCGACTTGGCTCCCTCACAAAAGGAAACACTGGAATTTCTTTAATTGCAGGCCATGGACTGCTGTGTGTCATGCTGGAAAAGTTGGTGAGGGATAACTTTGAGAAATCCTCAGAAGTAAGAATGCATTTTGTAATGCTCTCAGTTCTTCTATCATATTTGTTTAAACACGCTACTTGAATTACTATCCATTTTTAGGTGGTGACCACTGAGATCATTAATCATTATAAAAGCGTTAATTAAATAAATATCTGATTTGCTGATTTTTCTTGTTCATTACTCTACAAGCATGAGGGTTAGATGAAAAAAAGAGAATTATTCCTGTGCTGTCTAAATCCTTTTTTTCTTCTGTTAAATTGTTTATCTGGCCCTTGTCCTGTGTCTAACTCTGAGGTGTGTAGGCCTGTGATATTGAAAAAGAAGCTCATGGATTTTTAGTTAGGTTTTTGTCATGCCCCAAAATGACTCTTCTGAATATATTTTCTGACCTAGATTCAAGTTACAAGCATGAACTTCTGGCTCAGATAAGGAAAAGTCAGTTTAGGGTTTTCTTTACCATATGATTTTTTTGTGGTTCATAACTGTGCTGGAGAATTCACATCTGGTATTCAGTGTCTTCATTTCAGTGTCTGGAATAAAAAAAAAACACATTTATGTTTATTCAAGATCCTGATGCAAATGCATTGAAGGGAAGTTAGTTTTTTCCCCCATGGGAATTCATACTTTAATTCTTTGACTTGTTCTTTTAGAGTGAGAAAGAGAAATCTTAGTGTTATACAATGAAATAACTCCTGGTACACTTAATGTGATGTAGTAAAACAGTAACATGATATGGTGAATTTAAATAGCTCAAACTGATCAATAGGGGCACCAGCATTAAATGCTCAGAGGATTGACGTAACAAATACGGGATGGCCACTGCATTTCAGCTGAAATTCTGTCATCTGCTGATGCATCCCAGGCAAATTTGTTGATAGACTAAACATTTTGATAGTCTTTCTGTTATTTCTTTGAGCCATCAGCTTTTAATTTTCTCTTTCTAGTTAATGTACTTGTGTATAATTTAAACAGAAAACTGTTCTGTTTCATCATAAAAGATTTGTCTGTTACTTTTGGTGTGTAAATCAAGTGGACAGCAAAACATTCTTGAACTTGTTTTTTGAGGCATTTGTTGACAACAACAGGAAAAGAGATCACAGAGACCGCCAATAAGTGTGGACATCAATTATTTTTTAATTGTATAGGAGTACAGTACACTAATTAAAACTAGTATATCTTGCAATGCCAAAGGCAAAATTAATTATTAATTTTTATTAATATTCAGAAGTAGCACAAGGAATACATTAAAAAAGATTTTGTGGCTGTGACTGAGATCTTGTTTTGCTTTATATTTTAGTAAAAATAGTATGTTAGCTAAATTTGAATAGTTAAATATGCACTGAAGAGATTATATGCATTGAACAAGAATGTTCTCTTTAGACTAGTTATGCAGTGACAGAATATAAGAGGCAGGAAAAATTCTTTAAAAATTCTGGGACTTTGGTTTAGCTCGTTTACTGACAAGTATAAATACACATGTTATCCTGCTGTTGTTACTGTGGGTACTATAATTGTTGGATTGGGTATTTTAGTTATGATATCACAGATTCAGTAGAATAATCTGCTTTCAATTTCTCCTAGAGTCCAACTCAGCAAATTCGATCTGTCCTGCATCAACTTGACAAACCTGATTTGCTTCTGGACAGTTACTCCTCTTCAGCGAGCAAGTGATTTATTTATTTATTTCCCCCACAGGTCAGACTTCAGTGTGCTGTACACAACTCATTGGGAAACTGCCAATCTCTTTTCAGAAGTCTCCCAGAAAGGAACTTTTTTGAATGAAAAAAAAAAAAGGGATGTCTTTCACCACTATTCCTGACAAAACAATAGGCTTTTAATGCACCTGTTCAGCAGGGTAAGTTATAGAATGCAAAAATTTAATTTTTGGAATTCACAAAAATTTTGTGAAAAACTTCTGGAGGAATTTGTGCTTAGGTTTATTGAAGTGAGAATGGCAGGAGGGGACTGTTGTGAAACCATTTAGTGATTTGTAAAAGGGCAGCTTGTGCCTGGTGTTGTTTTGAAAGTTATCTTGAACTGTAGTGAGAGTGGTGTATTAGAAATGTTATTGCAGTAGTTGCACACTGTTGTGAATTTTTTCTAGACTAATGAGTTTAGGATCAGGCAGGCAAAATTTTAGTTGGTTAGGGGTTTTTTGTTTGGTTGGTTTTGTTTTGATTGTTTGTGTTTTGTTTTTTTTAACTGAAACTTGAAAGGTTTCCCTGTCTCTGACCCTTACATAGAAACATTATGAGTTCTTCATCCACCAGTTAGTGTTAATTATAACAAATCTGTAGTCATCCATGCACTCCATAGAAATACAGGCATAGATGGCCACATTTTAGTATTTATTTAACAAAAATCTAAGATAAATATCACATTTACATGTACTTTAGCAGTGTAGAGCAGTACTTCAGAGTTTAGCTTTCACTTCACTCGAGCATCTTGATCTCCTATTATAGCAATACATAAAATATGATTTTGTCTTAGAAACTGGGTTGTGCATGTTTGATTGTTACAAATGCCCAGATCTTTCCTTTCATTTTGCTACAGCAAAGCAAAGTACCAAAAAAGCTTAGTTTCCAATGTTTTATTTGTGTGTTGCATGTAAGTGTAGATGCTGTTCTTGTCCTCTTCTAAAACCAGCAGGTTACCTTACAAAAGTCAAAGTGTGCCCTCCCCTTGAGTTATAATTTAATTAACAAAAGTAAGGGTGATGATAATCAACTTCAGTTTACCATCAGACCTGTATTGCCCATGGTTTCTTACCTCTTCAGCACTCTGTCCAAGGCCTGGAAAATATTTCTAATTCCCATCTCTCTCTGTGTTTGTGTATGTGCATGCATGTCACAGAGCAGGGAAGAGGGGGAGCCACTGATTCGCTTTGCTCTTACCCAGAGGAATTCAGCATATGTGGGAAAGGTAGGCTCTTGAAGGCAAACACTATTCTTCATTCCACTTTGAAGTACTTGCCTTACCAACTTGTCAGTAAAAATTGACAAAGTACAACTCACTTCCAAAAAGGTAAACAAAAACTTTTCAGAGGTTGCCTATCACTATTCTGGAAAAATAGCTCTCAGAGATTCTCTTGGTAATTCTACTCCCTGTCCTGAATGTACTGCTTTCTCAAGTGAGTGCTGTGGCTGTCCAGGAAAACCAGAGAACACCTTATGGAATAACATCAAAGGGAGGCACTTGACAAAGACAAGCAATTTAGATGCTCAGTTCTGGAAATGTATTGACTGAAGATGAAAGCTCTTTAGGGAAGAGACTTTGTCTTCTATTTATATAGAATCTTGCATAATTTAACAAATGTTGGGGACACTATTAATCTCATCCAACTTTAGATGTCTACAGTGTAGCTGTCAATCTTAAGAGAAGATCAATTGCACTCTAAAAGTGTCTGTTTCTCTCCACTGACTATAAAGAGAGCCCTCACAAGTAGCTCAGGTGCAGATGGCTTCATCTCTGTTTGGGCAGATGAATCCCACTCTAAAATACTACCTAACGTGGCTAAATTATAGTAGTTGATATTTTAAAAACATCCTTGGGAATGTATCTTATTCTTAAAGCAGCTAGGAAAATTAATGACGACTGCTGGTTTCGGTTAATATTACATTCTGCAGTGGAATGCCAGGGGTTGGTAACATATCCACAACAGCACCCATCCATTCCTAGCTTCTTGAAACGTTAGTTCAGGGTATAAATATGAAGCCATTTGCTTCCTCAGTGCAAAAGAATAAAGCTGAACACCTGAGTTGTCAATACCATAATAGCAGTTCAATACGAAATGCTATCTCCAATTGAAAAGACAAAACAGTATAATTAAAATCCTTATGGCAACGACAGCAAAAAATATCCTATACTACTGTTGCTGAATCCTCTGGATCAGCTGATACCCTTTTTGAACATCTCAGAAACTGTTTCCTGGTATTTTTCAGAGTGGAAATGCTGTTTTGAGATACGAAAGAACATCATGTTCTTCTAAAGCAGCGCCAGTGTCTTATTAGTGACAAGTCTCTATGCTTAAAAGTTGGCCATGAAGAGTCTATATACACAGTGAGTCAGCCATCTGTCCAGACTTGGAGTGAGAGTGTTTTAGCCAGCATATATGGACTCATATTACTGTTTCATACACTGGGCATAAAATTCATGGCTGCAGCTGCCCTCTATTAAAACACAGTCCACTCAGGATAAATATATGACAAGCTATTTCTGAACCTGCTTTAATTGCTGTATGGGAAAGCAATACAAGAATATGCGGAAGAGCATCATATGGTAAATATATGGACCTGTGGTTAGATGAATTATTATAATCTCAATATACATTGAGCAATATTCCAGGCAGCTGGTTTTGTCTTGCTCACCTCTAAATGAAATTGTAGGAGAGACATGAAAATGCATGTATAAGAAATGGGGGAATTATTGATCTATGAGGCTAAAGAGATTTAGTATCAGTTGGCATGGAGTACATGAATGCCAGAATAACCAAGTCTAGAGTCAGGCTTAGAAAATATGTATCACACCATTTTCCCTAAAAGCTGTGTTTGGAAAGGCTGGAGAGCTAAATGCTTTGTTCTTAAATCTTTAAATTTAAATTATGTGTATCTGAGAAAAATTAATAGTTAATATCACATAGTACTAGATATCTCTAGAATGTACCTACGCCACTCATATTTATCATACTGTGTTTTTAATTATTTCTGCCATAAATAGCTTTTCAATTGAATAAATATTCTTCATTTCTACATAATGCCTTTAAAGAGGGTATGAATAGGAAGTTAAGATAGACTTACTATTCCAATTCTCCCATGATCATCAAGCCTTTAAACCAGCTCTAAAAAAACCCTGTTTGTTCTAAGAAATAAAGTCAGTATGTTTAGGTTTTGAGGGATTCTAATATTGGCTGTCTTGAACAGTTCTGTAAAGACTCTCCATCCTTGTGTTGGAAAGCACATCAGAAATGTACAGGCTGTCCTTTCCAACTCCTACTGGATTTTGTTCGTTCTAAGATGTATTTATCATACCATCCAAGTGAGATGATCTCTTGACAACTGATTAATGTGAGAATAAGTATCAGCCCCGGTTGGATGGGATTTTCTTCAGAAATGCTATTTGCTCAGATCAAAACTGGAAACAAAAAGAAAAGGAAGATGTTCCTGAGGACTTAAGATCAAATCTGCCTTTGGTACAGATGTGACTGCATCAAGTTTTTATCCCTCCTCTCTGCATTAAGTTGCTTTCAGATTTCTTATACCAAATGGTGCTGGCAGTCATTCCTATCTGCAGTATGAGGGAGTATCACTGTGTTTTAACTATTTATAAAAGTTGAGTTTAAAAAAAAATCTGTCTCACACTCATGGACAACCTTCTCATGAACTACTTGATTATTCCTGACTTTAAAATGAAATTTAACTTTTTAAAATGTGTCATAGAAATACTGTTTTAGCAAACCCTTCATCTAGATATATTAGTCCATGCATAACTAACTTCTTGTTTTATTAAAAAAAATATTTTTAACTAGTTTATATTCCTGTTTAAATGCAGTTACAGAAAACCTAAGATAGGCAAGAGGGATTGTATCCATTCTTTGCAGCTTCTGTACAGCTACATACAAGCAGTTAAGTTGAAGAAACCCAGGGAGTAGTTAAGGGCACAGTCAGAGAGACAGGGTGAAGACAAGAACCAGTTTGACTCTCAGGTGGTGTCTGTGTAACTGGCATGCACTTTTACATATGTAAAATGAACACATTCGATTGGGAGTCACAGAAAAAAACACCCTGAGTCAAATGGCATTTTGCAGATTTTACTTCAGAGCAGAAATGCCACTTTAATTGAAGGCAACCAGTGAAATAAATGCTGTATTTTCAAGAGACATCATGGAGTGCAAAGGTTGTGAACAAAGCAGTAACAGCTACAATGAGCCACCAGAAGTAATAGCGAAAACTGTCTTCTATAGCATATGCACAGTTCAGGCCTTTTCTTCACACCTCAGAATGCAACAAGAATATCCATCAAACTCAATCTGTTGCTCTACCAGTGGAGATGTATTTCAAATGAGAGAGAGCAGGCAGTTACCTGGGAAGATCATCTCTTCTGTAAACAACTGAGATCTGTGGGTAGCTCTGATGTAAATTCCTTCTTTTCCCTGGAGTTGCTCACCAACCAGTGAGAGCTACAGGCAGGGAGCCTCTGTTGTAATACTGGGTTTTGATGAGCCCTTCCTTTTAAAATATCTATGAATTTGGATAATTAACCTCTAAATTTATAATCACTGTATGCCTCACTAATTTACATTACTAAAACCTGAGCTGTCCAGGAAAGCCAGATGATGTCTGAGTTTGCATTATGGATGTACCAAGTATTTTTGTCCTTGATTTCCTCTTTTGCATCTGAACCGTGGTGAACAGCTCCTACCTATGTATGCAAATGCCAAGAAGCTTTGCTCAGCAAGTGATCTATCTGCAATGCATATGCCATACTGTTCATTTTACTTATAGTAACTCCGACCACAGTATGCCCGTGCATGAGATATCACATCATGGTTAAGTCTGGGTTTCTTGCCCCCCTGCAGGCTTGTCTGTCTTCTTTGTTGACCTTTTCACCAAATATTGAAAGACAATGCTTGAGAATTTCTCAGCTTTATTTCAGATCCTCCTTGACCTCTGATCTTCTGGGTGTGGACTGAATGTACCAGAGGAAAAAAAAATCAGGATATTTTTAGAATGGTGTCTTAAATACATTCCGATGTAAATATAATTTTATACATAGTAGAGATCTTTAAAATTTTCTTAATTGCTTTGACTTCTGATAATATGCAAACTCGTTGTCACTTGAAATGGCATATGCTATATTTTGAGAAGAAAAAAATGTCTCCTATCTTTGCACATGTTTTTATGCTGATAATCATGGGCTTTTATCTTAGCTTGTTCTTATGTAAGACTGCTTCTTTAAGACTGGTTACATGGGTTTTAGAAATTTTGGACACTATCGATGCTTTTTTTTTTTTCATCACATGAAAAGTCATTTTGAATTTTTTCAGGTTTTGTAATTAATTGAATGATTAGTTAATGTCTAAGTGAGACTTCACACTATTACCTTGAATTCTAAACCTGTTACACTGAACTTTCATGGAAGTGAATTTCTCCTGTGTCAAACTTTGCAAGCACATAAATCATTTTAGACTATGTTCTCTCATCCTCATCTTAATCAACAGTAAATTCCCTTTCATAATCTCTAGTCTGCAATGGTAAACTAAAAAGCAGAATAATTAGAATTCTAGTGGGCAAACAAACGAACTCTACCTCATTGCTGTTTGCATGTGAAGTAGAGCTCTCAACTGATCATTTACTTGAAAGTCTTCAGTTTAAACAGGACATCACAATGTTTTCGTGAGCAACAGGACAAATGAAATCTGACCTCTCAGCTACGTATCCTTTATCTTCTCTGTTCCCCACACCAGGGCTGGGCAAGAGCTGGCAGTGCTGTGAGGAGATGGGAGCTGACTGGCCAGCTGTCTTCTGCTAAGTGAAGGAAGTATTTTATATGCCTTCTCTACACATAGTAGAGATGCTATATAGGTCTTTCTTCATAGTGCTAATTTTCATGAAATCTGTACGGATATAATTACCTCTAATTATGCTGTGTCACATAGGGCAATGAATCCAAAAGCGATTAGGGAGAAAGGGAAGGTTGGGCAGTTAACATAGGCTATAATTTCATTCAGTTTTCATCTTCAGAGTTACTACTTTCTTGCTTCTCATTTTACCTCTGTTTTTTCTTACAACACTCTGCCAAATTTCCAGCTATGTTTAAGTTTCTCTACTTAATGGTCTCTGTTTTCCATGTATTATTTTCAGTGCTTTTTGTGTTCAGAAGGCCCCATCCCTGATTCGGATTCTTGATCCTCCTGATCCTGCACCTCTCTGACCCTAAACCCTCTCTGTTGTTTTAGCAAAACATAAAATACTAAATTCCTCTTTTCCTAAGCCTTTCATATCTCTGCCTTTAAATTTTTTTTTAAACCATTTATCCCCATCTTTACTGTCATTCTTTCCTCCTGTGAGCAGTTTCCTACTAGCACTACTCTCATAGCCACTGCTCTCGTCATACAAGTTGGAATATATCATTGCTGAAAAAGTACTCCTATTGCAAGGCACAGTCATACAACAGGAATCTATGTTTTGCCTGGCCATTCTGACCCAAATTTCCTGTGTTTATTGTACTGCGGCTGCAGCTTTTGGTCCAAGAAGGGTAAATATGAAGCACAAGATAAGGTATTTCTCTGCATACTTGACAAATGTCAGGGCTTGACCAGAGAATGGTTTAAGTGATGCTTTCCATCCTTCTCTCATCCTGAGGTACCTCTGATCACTGGTTGCCTGTCCCCATTTCCACTGTGTAAGAGGACTATGACTGAGAAGTGTTCTTTCTTTTATCAAATAGTATTGACTTGTACTGAGGTGTTCTGATGTCCCTCTTGCCAGGAGCAGGGAGTGGTTGGGTGGCCTTGCTCCTCAGCTTTCTGAGAGAAAGGGAATGGTGAAACCATGGACTTTGAGAAAGGTGGTCTAAACCACAGAAATGCTTGGCCTAGTTGTACAAACTTCTTATTGTGAAGTATAAACAAGCTGCATTGGCCTTGCAATGAGAGTGTGCTGACGATCATGTAGTCCTGAATATAATGACATTCCAAGGACTCCCTGTCCCATTAGGAGAATTAAAAAACCCCACAACAAACAGCAGGAAACATTTACATAAAACCCAGCACATATTAGTCAAAATGTATTCAGAATACATAAAGAGAGCTCAGTTTCCTGGAGTCAGAATACAGTAGTGAAAATGCACTGCTAGATACTCTTTTCATATATTCCTTTTGTTTATAGCAGCCCAGCTCAGGCTGGGCACAGGCTTGTCATAGAGACAGCCCCCCTTGCTGGGGTGGGGATGTCTGGAATGCTTCAGGTCTGTCCACATTTAGCACATCCATTGACCCTCTTACAACTATCATTTGGTGCAAAATACTTCAAGACAAGGAATGTAAACACAGACTGTTCTGGTCATGTTCTGTTTCACAGCACCTGAGAAACAGAGGCTGCTCCCATAGCATCAAATTGTATCTGTGGGAGAAGATGTAGACAGAATGGGGGCCCTTGTTCATATCTGGATGAAGAATCCTACCTCTAGGTTGGTAAATGCAGTTGTAAAATCTGCAAAAGAATAAGGACTGTGTCCTTCCCTACAAGATTCAAGGAAAAATGAAATAAAAAATGAAAGTGAAAAGTCTTTTGGCCATTAGTGATCTGTGGCACCTTTTCCAGGCCCAGCATCCAGCAGCTCCTCAGCTTAGTCAGGGATGCCTGCTGTTCACAACAGGGCTGTTTTTCTGCTGTGTCTGTCCAGTCCTGTCAATGCTGACATAAAAAAGCAGGTTAAGGCATGAAAATAATGTAGTATTCACTGTGGCCAGCAGATTGCATCAGGTGTGTTCAACCAGGAAGGTTCAGCCACAAGATGGGAGCTAGAACCTCATAGTGACCTGATGGAGAGATTGTTGTGTTCTCTTCTGTATCTGGAAAACACGCTGCCATAGGTTCTTTCTCTCCTCCTATTCCTAATGGTAGCAGATGGGCATGGTCAGATGTTCCTCTTGGGGCACAAAATCTCTTGATGCCTTCTGGCGTTCCCAGTGCTTGGGCTACACAGACACTGCAGAGAAAATATGCTAATGCTGTTATTCCTTGCTGAACTGGAGGGCATGTCCTGTTGCTTGGCAGTTCCCTGTGTCAACCACAACTCTCTGAGTAGCCAGTGCAGTGCTGAGGTCTTGCATTGTGAATAAATCTTGCATCAAGGCCCTTGGGGTAAGGCTGAGGGCACAAATAACATGATCACAGAATATTCAAATGTGTGTCTGTACTCAGTTTTAATATCTCACCATGCTCCCTTTACCCCCTGTGCAACTGATGTGTCTTATCCTTCACTGATGTGCTCTTTTCACACTTTCAGATCACTCTAAAGCCAGGAGTTGTGCAGGTAGGCAGGGCATATTTTTGCCATGTCAGATAAGCATGCATCAGGAGCAGCACAGGGAGTAGGGTTTAGATGAGATCCAGGAGTCCCTCAAGGGTTGTAGCTGACATTCAGGCATTGGCAGCCCTACAAAATTGGGTGGTCTGTCTGCTAGAAAACTAAGAAAGGGAGTCTAAAGAAATGTTGGGTTGCCATCCTTTTCTTTCAGCTGATACGACTGCTCCCTGCCAGCAAATCTGTGTGTATGGATGTCAGGGAAGAAATACATCCAACTCTGAGCTGCATAGGATCCCTCTTGTTCCCTCTCAATAAGTTGCTAGAATGCCTGTCTTGGTGTCTTAGGTCACTATCAAAAAGCTCAGATCCACATGCTGTCCTCTTATAGGTATTTATTAAAGAGAAAGGGAATGGCGCTGGGTGGGGCATACAGATATATCAGAAACTGTTGCAGACCAAACCTTTTTTCCCTGTAAGCCCAGGGAGATTTTGGACAGGGGGCTCCCCAGGCAGAGTGTTTCAGAAGGCATGTAAGGATTCATAGGCTGTCCTGAGGCTTCCCATTGATCCTTCTAGCTTTTGTGATGCTTCAGATCTCTATGGATAAAAAATATGAGCTACTGAGGGATTTTTTTCCTTTAGTGTGTTAGGACAATGTAGATGCAATGCTTTTTACAGTTTCCAGGAAGAACAGGGAGGAAGTAGCTGTCTAAACTGAGGGGAAAGTGCAATAGCTGTAAGTAAACCGCTGTAAGTGATGGTGAGGAATGAAATGCCTTCTACTAGCACTGTGAGTAGAAAAAAAAGGATCTCCTATTTGACGATTAGTGACAAATTTGTGTGAGTTGGCAATTCTTTGAAAATGAAATTTATTAAACTTGAAATAAAGTGTTCACCCCTGAATGAACATCTCCTTTTGTGAGGTTGCAAGATTTTGCTCATGGGCTTTCTTACTGCTATTCTCTTGTTTGAATGAATGTGCCCTTAAGGCCAAAATCCATATTGCTGAGTTATTATGAAATACAGACTTTGTCTCGACGTGCTTCTCCACTTAACATTGCTCAACAAATGACACCTGTGTGGTAATTTTGAAGAGTAAGGCTGAGGAAAGAGAGAAAGAGGAGAAAGGTATAGCTGTTGGGCTGCTGTTGTCATCACATGAAGGGGCTGTGATGCAAACAGTGTTTTGTGTGTTCCAGCACTGGTGTGGGTACCATTAGGTGTTTTTTGTTCACGCCATTATCTAAGTTGATATGGATCTTACTTACAGTGTTAGGGATTGGATGTACTTAAACACTTTGCCAACAGATTTTACGTGTGTTTTTAAAATCTGTTAAGGGGAAATGTGATTAGGAAAAAGCAAATTTTCTCATATGGTGAGTTTTTTAATCCTAAAGGTTAAGTTCAAGCTTTCTCAGCATATTGATGCGAGGAATTACCCATTAATTAAATAACATGAGTCATATTCTACCATTGATTTTTTTATATATTTCTTGCTGTTTGATTTTAATTAATGGGAGTTCTGTACATAGAGGATTCAAGAAAAGGTCCAGTGTTTAGAATCAGAACTATAAAGTGAAACATGAATATGGTAGTGTGGTTTGCTAATTGCAGTAACGATTGCCATCAGAACCTCCTACACTGTCTGTGCTCAGGCAAGATTGCCATATGTCACAGGAAGCCTTGCTTGAGCAAGGACAGTCAAGCCCAGAGTTTGACTCACTGTTATTAAAATGAAATACAGCTTTTAATGTCATTAGAGAGCATTGAAAAATTTGAAGTTAGAATGAAGTAAGGTGTGTTTACCTCCAAATTCAACCTGTATTTTAATCAATAGGTTTGGCATTTTCATGGAGGACTACCATTGCAAACATCAGAAATGTTTAAAAGAAGACTCCTTCTCACAGGCTTGATGCACTAAGCTTTGCTGCTTGCTGACTACCGAGGCAGGTAAGCTGTGTTTAAACCAACTTCTGTAGCCCTTGATCAAAAGCAGGGCTGTGCTGTGCTACATGTAATTTCAGTGTAACATGAGACAGTGTCCTCTCCAAAGATCGTACTCTCTGAAATAGTGTTAGTGCTGAGTGTTTGTCAACGTGTGGAGGCTTTTCCATGAGACAGAGCTGTACAGTATGGTTCTTTTCATAACACAATGAACTTTGCTGCTCAGAGAAAGCTTCTTCAGAGCTCAGGAGTCAGGAAAGAAAAATTAGATTGGCAAGGTAAAGAGCAGGCAAAGCCAACATACACTGCTTAAAATGAAAGGAAGTTCAGAGCTGCTGCTTTGGTTATTTCATTGTATTCTTCCTACCCCACTTTGCAGTTCTTTATCTGGGAATACAGAACAGTTGACATTAACAGAAAACAAGAATGATGTGTTTCATGGGGTCAAGAGGTCATGGAGACCAAAACCAGAGATGCCATCTCCCATAAAACTGTGATTCTCCTAGAATGACTCCTTGGCTGGCTCATGGTGTACGCAAGGGGCAAGCTCCACTCAGCCAGCCTGTGGGGCCACTCATTTAGCTCACTCTGACCTTCTGCCTTGAAAAGGATCAGGTTTTCTGGCCTGTATCTGCCACAATGTCTGCCTCTTTTTTTTTTTCCCCCACTAGCTTTAACTGTTTGTCTTGCAGGATCGAGTCCTAGTTGAATAATTATGCTTTCCAGAATTAAACAGATAAATTTGCCTTAAAGAGATAATGTTAACATTTGCTACAGCACCAAGTTCTATATAAATTGAGAGGCATCAAAACCAGTGTTTTTTCTAAACATTTAGTTTCCAGGATTGTAATTTTTTAATGATTTTTCAGAGGAGACTGTACATTCAGCTGAAAGTCAGCAGCTTCCCTTTTCAAAGCTTGGTTCCCTCTGTCTCTGCATGCTGCAAACACACACATTGCAAGCTGTGGATACAGTTTATTCCATCCCATGTCAGAGCACACTATCCATATCTTTGTATAGCTTCTCTCAGTGTATTTGGGAATAAGTTGCACCACAAACACATCCCACTGTATCAGGGAATCTCAGGGGTATGATTTGTTCTGGTATGGCATCGTACAATATAGTCACCACATAAGGCAGAAACAACAATTAAAATTGATGTTACTCGTTTAAATATAAATGATTATATTAAGATTTACTTTGAAAACATAATATGACTGACAACCAGTGATTATTTTAAATAACTTTTGAAGCTGAGAGCAATGGACACTGTGTGTGTGTGCAGGGGTCTTTTGTAATGCTTGGAGGTTTCTTAGCTGACACCCCAAATCAGGGAGCATTGTTTTTCAAACTAATTTTTATTGTCATGCAGTTTATTCTTTTTCTCATGCTGTGTGTCCCTTGTATCAATTTTAGACTAAAACACTGCAAAACCAAAAAAGGTAATGGCACTTTCCACAGTATTTCAAAAGGTTTTTAAGTGGAAAAAGGTATTTAGTATTTTTAATAAGCATCTTCAATACTATTGAGTTGGTTTCTTTGTTCATATCACAAGATTAATTATGCTGTCAAGCACTTTCAAGGCCTGCTTAACAAAGATTCAGTGATATAATGGTTTGCTTCGCATTGCCTTTTTTCTGCATAGCAATCACAATCAGCATTAGACAATTTAAAACCCTTTCACAAGCCGGAAGTTCTGAAGAGCCTTTTAATCAACAAAAGTAATTTTGCAAACAACTAGATACAGCGTTTTTCATATTAACTAACTTGTGTTAAACTCTGCTATGTGCTTGAATCTGTGCTTGTGGTAATGGATTATTCAGATTTGCAAGAGACTAAAAGTGGGGAACACAATTAGCACAATATGCAGTTTGCACCCTATGAAAATTGTAATCTCATACCATTCTCTAGCTTAATATAAACATGGTATTAGTACTTCACTGCAGTTTCATATATTTTAATTTTCTCTTAATATGTTGTCCTTGCATAATCACTTATTTTTTTTTTAAATGCCTGGAAATGTAATTCTTGTTGTTTTAAGAAAGGCCACTGTTTCTATAGGACAGGTTAGAAATCAAATCATAATACACTATAAGATTCTGAAATTCACGTTACAGTAGGAAAATCTGTTTAGAAACACTTGCCTTCTAAAATCATCTAGCTCAGGAATGCTTTATACAGTAATTTTATTGCCATATAGCATTGCAAGAAATCCCATATGATTTAAAACCCGTTATTTGATGGAGAGATTGTAAAAGCAAAAACACACTACGTGATGACTATTTTTTTTTGTCAAGCACATTTATAAATGAAACTAACCTGTTAATGACACCTTTAAAACACTCTTTTTTTTTTTTTTTCCCAAACTGCTAGAAGCATTAATTTGTACCATTGCTGCATGTGGTAATTAGCAACTTCAGCAGTGATTTTCTCTGCCCTAAACCTTCCGTGTTTGACACTATTCCAACCCGGGAGAGGAGTGACCCTGGGATACAGTGCTACAGGACAAGTGGAGCAAATCCTGTCACAAGAAATAACAGGGTCAGAAGACACTGCTAATGAAGTCATAGCAACTGGTTTAAAGAGCCAATCAGAGAAGGCAACAATCTGTAAATGAGGATATAATTAGCAGAAAAAATAACATGCTTTGGTTGGATTCTAGGGGAGCCAGTAATGAAGGCAATGACTGGATATTGAGAGAGATTCCAAAAGATTAGAGCAAACATTGTGCAACAAAGAATACCTAATTAGCAAAAAAGTGAATATGCCTTAATTAGAAGAAACATATATGATTGAAAGACATGGAATAGGCATTTAATATGAATATAATAATGAATGTTAGCCCAAATTTCATGATCAGGGTAAAGTCCTGTCTTCACTTTTTTTAACTTTACCATTTTGATAAATGGACATGAAGAAGATGACTGTAAAGTCATATCATTGCTGGAACATTAATACTATTAAAATAGACAATTTTGAGAGACAGTAATTTAATGGGTTTCCACCCAATTTACACATTTACTACCCCTAACACAGCAGTGCAGACAAAGCAACGCTGTGTCTTTTGGCTGGCCTTAATGTTCCTGTGATGTGAAGAAGGGGTTATTAACAGAATTTCAGGTAGGTGTCCTGTGGCACGGGAGAGCTAATGCTCTGTTCAGATATGCCACTAACAGGGAGAAACCCTGTGTGGTTTTGCATACAGAGAAAGAGCTGCTGGGGCTGAGAGGCCTTGGTTGTGTATACATAACCACTACTCTGCTGCTGCAACTTGCATTTATCTGGTGCTGTTTGGTTGGGCTTTTTTGTTCTTTTTTTTTTTTTAAGTCGGGACTGATCCAAAATTCATTAAATGCAAAGCAAAAGCTTCCAATAACTTCACTAGCTTCTAGATCAGACTCCAAGTGAGCAGAAACCCTGGAAATTTTATTAGTAAAAATTAAACATGTTATTATCCTGAACATAATAGACCCAAATAGAAGAATCCCATAATGGATTGTGCCAGTACAGTATATGTACAGTATTTATGGCTAGCAGTGATGAAAAGTATAATGTTCTACTGCTTATCATTTTATTACAATAGAAAAATCAGGACTCTAACTTGCTAATAATTTTTCACTTTTATAGACATCTAAATGATATTATATTTCCTCCCTTTTTTTCTTTTTACAAAATGGTTCTAAGATATTGATTGTCATTTATTTTTACTCATGATATTTAATTGTCATAATTAGCAATCCATGTCTCATTCCCTATCTTAAAAATATCCTGTCAATTTTATAGCATATTTATAGATTAATTTAAATGTATAATTTAATTTATTACTGCATACCTTTGGTTTGTCTGTAACATTAAAATACTTATGGTACAGAATATTTTAATTAAAACTATTCATCAAATGAAGTCCAGGTAGCATCCTTATCCTTGTTTGCAGTAGGGGGTTCTGGCAGTGAAAGCAAGCAAAATAATGGGTCAATTAAAAAAAAATCTAAATATAGCTTTTTCAAAGATCCGATTGCTTAGTTCAAGGTTAAAAAAAAAGAAAGAATTGAATCATTATTATTTTTTTCCCCCTTCAAGTCATCAACTCTGCTCGTGTCAGGGCCAGAGCAGAAGTAAAACTAGACAAGAAATGGGCTTGAATTTTCATGTGTGACATATCTCAATTTGACAGTGTCTGCAGGAAACTGGGATACTGTTTTCAGAGGGTTCTCCTTGTGAAATGAGCTGTACTATTAATTTTTTCTAACACTGGGAAATTCACTCTCTGTTTATGAGAATTGAAGCATTTATTTACCCTTTTAGGCCAAATGTTTTCTCATATTTATAAAAAGAAAACTTTTAATGATATTTCTAATAAACTATGAGTTATTAGTTTGCTGTGCTAGGGAAAAATACAGCATAACAGTGATCAAAATCCTACCTCTAGTATAACTGAATCAGGGTTTTGCTGCAGCTCTCGGTTGACAGTAAGTCTCCCATTCTTTTACCATGTATGCTATTAATTCACTTTCCAGAACTGTCAGGTACTCTGAGAGTAAAAGAAATATACTAAAAATATCAATGTATTTCTCTTCTTCCTTTAGCTAATGTATCTCCACTGATGCTATTTTAAATTAAGCAGTGAAGTAGTGTTGAAAGTTCTGACTGGCTCTGATAACAAAATAGATTTAAAAAATTAACCAGTTAAAAAAGAAAAATAAGAAGAAATAGAATCAGCTGACAACTTAATTGTTCAGCTTGTATGCAAATATTCTGACAATAATTTGCCAATGCTTTTGAATATAAGTTTAGAAACACATAATTATAACATTAATTGTTTCTTCTGCTTTAATTCTAGGTTTCTGTCACAAAACAGAAAGCTTAACTGTAATTCATGAGAAAATATAAAAAGTATATTCATTTGTATTCAATTAGCTCTAAGCATATTCCAGTGCAATGCAGTATTACAATAATTATTTATGTTAATCTGCAGAGTAAGATATAGTACATTGGCATAATAAATGGTCTTTATGCTGTGTAGCAATGCCTTTTGAATCACCTTCTGTACTCACAAACAAGAGCATCTACTTTACTGTAGTAGTTGTCAGATTGCAGGATAAAGACAATGAATTAGTGGCACGTAGGGAAGATGCAGCACCAACAAATCCACCATTCATATCAATATTTGTGTTTTAAACTATGCTATGATAAAATGGAATGTCTGAGCATGAGTCTGAAGTGAGAAGAGAGGACATGAAGCTGGGTTGGAATTTGGCCTGAATTTCCTATTCTTATTCCAGCTCTGAATGCTAAATAAATCACTCAGATTTATATGAAGGTGAAAGCTACACAACATCTTCATCAAGGAAAAATAGGGTTACAATTCAATAAATTGGGTGGTAATACTTTATTGACTAATGAATATACAGCTCCTTCTAACTGCTATATTTTACTTTTGGGGACTGTAACAGCATTGCAATTACATTACTAGTATTTGCTAAAAATATGTCTGTCTCCTCTCTTGATCTTAAAACATGCTTTGAAAAAGGAAGTGAAAGAAGGCCCAGAGAAAGCAGGTCATGCACCATCCCAGTCTTGTGGGGAAATAAGCCATGCACAGATAATAACAGTGCAAACAAGTTGATGCTGCTATTTTTAAACAAGCTGTTATTATTGACTAACAGAGGTTGCTGTAGGTGGGATGTTGTTAATGACAAAAGCTCTGGAACAGTGGAATTGCTACTAATCCATGCACTAGAGAGCCTGATAATGAGAAACACCTAAATGCAGAATTAAATAGTCCTCTAAAATAATTTCTGCTACATACTTGATAAGGAGTTACAGCATCCTAAGCAGACCCTTTTCTTTTTCAGAAATCTCTATCCACAGAGATCCCATATTACTCCATTCACAAATTAGAGTCATGAGGAAATCCTCAGGGGGTTATTAGTGAAGCTTTCAAAAAGAGAGGATACAAATCACTTTGTGACAGGGGAAAAAGTGTTCTGGGACAAGCTATTTTAGGGCCCACTCAGAAAAAAAAGGAAGGTCAATAGGACCTGAAGGAACAGCATGAAGCTGTCAGGGGAGGTATAGACTGGATATTAGGAAAGGGTTCTTTTCCCAGAGGATAGTTGAATGCTGAACAGGCTCCCCAGGGCAGTGGTCACAGCCCCAACCCTGCCAGGGCTCAAAGAGAGCTTGGACAATGCTCTCAGGGACAGGGTGGGATTTTGGGGTGCCCTGTGCAGGGCCAAGAGTTGGACTTGATGATCATTGTGGGTCCCTTCGCACTGAGGATGTTCTATGACTCTATGCCACAGTCCTTAAGCAGGTGCATGAGTATGTAGCACCTGGAAGTGCTCAGGTGATGGAAGTCAACTGCTGTGTGAATCTTCTGGCATTGTGCAGGTGAAGAGCCTGCACTGAACAGCCCTTTGTTTGCCTTCCTATTTATCAGATCCCACTTCTTTCTTCTGGTGGCTGTCCTAGCCCACAGAGGCGTGGTGTGAGAAGGACCTGCTTGAGGTCCTGAGCAAATTTGCTGGATCATGGGGTCATCTGGGAGCTCGCAGGGGAGCTGTGATTGTTATTTAGTACAGCTCTGGGAATATGTGCCTGCCAATGACATGTCTTCCCAGCAGGGGAGTCTCTCCCCAAAATCAGAGGTGAAGGAACTGTGATGTGCTTTCTTGTTAACACCCATGCAAATCCAGGTTGTAGTCATTTTGAGTTTCTCTTTGTGGTTTGCTACACTTCTTGCTTTCTGTATGTATTTGATATATTTAATAACTGGAAACAATTTAGCCTGGAAATTACTCCAGAAATATACCGAATGTGTTAGTTTAATTTCGTTGGATTTCCTTAATAAGAACTTCCAACACTTTGACATGAGTTTGGGATGCAAATCTGTTTTAAAATCAATTTCTGAAAATTTGTGAGATTAGGCATTTCTTTAAACCATAAACCTCTAAAATCAGAATTTTCCAGAGCTTGAAGTCAAATTCATCAATCAGTCTGCATGAACCCAGCCTCGAGTTTCTGAAAAGATTTGTGAACTTTAACAGCTCTTTCCACAGGCCTGGTCTGCATTTTGAGTTGCGGGTGCAATGCAATCCAAGTGAGATTTATATGACTACACATTTTGTTGCCAACATTCACAGCTCAAAGCTATTACCTGACTGTCTTCCGTATCAGGCCATTTATGTATCTAAGAAAACACTGGCATCTGTTTAATATTTTATTGCTTTAGAAATATCTTTGTTGTTCTGATACAATCTCACTCTAACATTTTCATGAATAGCATCTTTATTCTTTCTGTAGAGCTGAGGACATGTACCCTCATATAAATAACATTAACTATGAGTTGACCCATAATCTGCATTGCAAGAAAATCGTGTAACAAGAATTTTTCCTTCAGAATGGGTTGTGGGCTTGTTTGTTTTTATTTTTTCTTAAATTTTCCAATATTTTCTTTGATTGCAAACAGGAAACATGCAATGCTTTGTGGCACTTTGTATTGAACTTCAAAAACAATACATTAAAAACATCCATAATTGCTTTCAGCTTTAGGCCCTAAGAGTTTATATTATTACTAATACATTCATTCTTAAGAAGCTTGAAATGTGTCCAGGTCTCTCCCCTCATTATTAAAAATACATAACTTATGTACCTTATCAATCCATATACTGTAGATCACTTTATCAAGAAAGGAAATGCAATTATCCCTGTTTTATAGACAAGTTAATGCCACAGTAAGCAAAGTCACAGAGCAAGTAGAGCTCCTACACAAAGAAGACTGACAAAATCAAAATTCTGTTGCCTACATTCTTTTCCATTTTGATTTGCCTCAAATTAAGGCACAGCTAATTTTCTTTTGGATTCTTTTGACACAGGGCTGCCAAAATAGTAGCAAATTCAGTGTAATAAAACACAGGGTGAACAACTTCAAATCAAACCTGCTTCAAAGCAATCTCTGAATGAAAGAGACTGGGACAACCTTAGAGCAGAACCTTAGAGGATAGCACGGAACAGTTTTTCATGAACAGGGTAGAAATAACACATCAGTGGTAGGTAGGTAGATAGATAGATAGATAAATAGGGCTCCCTTTGCACAGAGAGATGGCCCAGTCACCTTGGTAAGAGGTCCATGACACCTGCCTGTCCATGTGTGTGAGGTGCATTGAAACCCAGCAAGTTGCTTGGTTCCTCTGGGTAGAAAAAAGGCTTTAGTTACTGATACAGTTGGAGTACTCACAGCTCATTCCCATTTAGGAGAGGAAAGCAAAGAAAATTTTATTAAAAATCACAAAAATATTTTGAAAAAAAGATCACAAAAATAATTGGTATAAGAAATTAACCAGCATACTAACCCTGGTACCTTGATTATAGGTATTAACACTGTTACGCACAACAAAGGTTGGAATACAATCCAAATGCCAGTTTCCCAGGGACACAGACCTCTACCAAAATATTTGGGGATACACATCTTCCAAAAAAATCAGATGTGTGCCAGTGCAGATGAAAACAATGAGGATTTGTCTGAAATTGAAAGGCTTCCCATGTCTAGTTTTCAAATATGACCAGCACCAGGTGCCTGTTCCTTCAGCCCAGCACATTTCAATACATTCTTTAGAATAAGCAAAGAGAGAGAAGGTGCTCAGAAACACAGACAATGGGGAGCTCTGCATTCCTGCCTGCTTGTCTGCATGTGATTTTACACATCCTTCAGCTAAATCAGAGATCCAAATGGAACATTAATTACTTAAAGACATGAAGTGAATTTGTGACACTCCCTGGAGACTTCGTGCCTATAAAACATCTAGGTAGTCTTTCTTTCCTGACAGATATAAGATATCATTTAAATTTGATGTATACATCAAGTATTATTAAGTGATTAAACAATTATTAAATGTAAATTACTAATATGTTACATATATTTTCTATTTTATTTCTTCTTTATTTCACATCTGTGGTTTATAAACATAAAAAAATTACTAGGGGGAAAACCAATGTACAGAGCGTATGCAAATTTGTACACTTTGCCCATACAGTTTTGTCAATTTGTTTCTTTTAGAAGATAAAAATCTTATAGAAAAAATATTTTCCATTTGCTCTTACAAGTCATGGAAGCTTCAAAGAGGAATAAGCTTACAGGAGTAAAATGAGGAAGAAATGGTGGCATGAAAGGAAAGAGAGCAAAAAACTATTGTGTCTAAATCAAAATCATAAAATATTTCCACAGTTAAAATTTAAATCTAGGATGTCCTCCATGTGAATGAAAACCCTCAGCTCCTGGTCTTTGTTTCTCCTGAATTCTTCCTCCAGAGGTGTGATGGTGAGCAGGTAGGGAGCTCTGTTTGGGACAGAAAGAATAAATATAAATAGACAAACATCCTCTCTTTTACTTTCATCATTATTTAGTGAGGGAGAAGAGGTGAGAACAAAGAATGAGTAGCAGGACAACCTTAAGAGAAAAGGAAATAAAGGTTTCCCCATAACTGTTACAGAGAAATTAAGTTATTTTCAACAATTATTGGCCTAAATTGAAATAACATTGCTGCTCTTATTTAAGAGAATTTCAATGCATACAAATATTTCAATAATTGTATTATTATCAACAAACTTATTTTTAATGCCTGCAAAAATAATTTGTATACAAGTTAATTAAACAATGCTGTGTGATGTCATATCCTGAGTTGTCTCCATTTTGTTTTTTTACCAGTATATCACACCTGTGTTCTACATCTTTATTTGTTGGTCTGTGTCTGTATTCTCAAATTGGTCTTTTAATTCTCACAATTCTTATTAATTCTTATTAATAGATAAGGTGGCTTTACACTGTAGCTGAGAAAGCACTGTTGATTTTTCTTCTACATTTTCCTCTGGACCAGTTGATTTTCCTTGGATGATAATAACTGAGGAATCACACAGCTCCTCATGGGTTTTTTTCTCAATTGAATGAAAAGGACAGATAAAATATGTATATTAATTTTCAAATATTCATTAAATAAACATTTTTATAGATAATTCCCTTCTGTTCATTTTTAACAGAATTTCAATGCTGCCTGTTTCCAGGATTTATAGAGGAAATGGATAGAGAACATCAGGTCCCTCAGCTTTGGCAATATCTGTCCTGGGATCTCACTCAGTAGATGGACTTTGTGTGTGCTGCACCAGGTAAAAAATCCATGTCACAGGGAACAGGGCCAGCATTTTCACTGTTCACATGTTCCTCTTTGGGTTTTACTTTGTGCACAGTTCTTATTACAGCAGCTATGAGAAAATTTTTGTTGCACTAGTTATAGATTAAAAGAATGGTTTTGTGATGTGTGAAATAGTTCTTAAGCTTAAGTCCAAGCAATCCTGAATTTTGAATTCTGACTTCAAATTCAGCTCTGAACTTCTTATTTATTTGCTCAAGTATAAAATGATAAAGGTGTCTGTCCAAGGCTCTAAAAGCATAACATTTTTAATTATATGGTCAATTAAATTAGATTAAACTTTAGCAGAACTCTACTCAGTTCCAAAGGAACTAACCATTCCTTTTCGTCCCTTTGCATCTCAGACTCCCTAATCAAACAGATGTCTTGCTACTTCCCTGGAGAGGACCTAAATGTGGGCTATTTTGAATTATAGGGAACAAGTTCTAGAGTCTCACGGGCTTCAAAGAGAGAGCCATAAACTCTGTCCTGTTCTGTATAATGAGGAAAATAGCTTAGCTGTTTCTGCTAATTGCAGAAGGAAAGAAATGCTGGTGGGCTGGTCCCAGACTTCTTGGGTATCCTCTTGGCCATGTGTCATAATTCATGTTAGGTGAAGGTGCTTGGGTGGAGATGAGACAGCTCTAAGCAAACCGCTGAAGTTCTAGGATCAAAAATCTGATTGTAATGTGATGGAACTGCCTGTTATCAAAGTGGCTCAAATCTCCAGCACAAAACACACACTAATTGTGGCCTGTGGCCAGTGGTGTTGAACGTCTCTGAATTTCCATTATGTCTGTGGGAACCAGTGGGGACTGGCCACTTTTGAAGTCACTTGTTTTTACCAAATTCCCTGCGTGTTCTGTGCTTAGTCCCATACAGAGCAGTGACAGTCCTGTGAAGATTCACAGGCTAGATCCTATATCTGCTGATCTAATTAGCTGGCCTGAGAAGCAAAACAGATTAGCTGTCTTGAGCCAGAGGCACATGCTAATGGAGCCAGGAGATGGCTTTATCTCATCCAGCTGTGTCCTCGGAGCCAGATCCAAAGGTCTTTAACACCTCCAGAAAGAGTCCCATTCACTTCAGCAGAAGTAGGATAAGGCCCCGAGCTTTGGAACTCAGAATGTAATGTACCTTGGTGTCAACCATGGCTGTGCCCCAAGAGCACAATATTAACCTATAGCAACAGCACTTTGCACTTACCTAGCAGCTCTCAAATAATCATTTCTGTGCACTTTAATTAATTAACCTTTACAACAACATGTCTCTGAGGGTTGGCTAAGGATCAGAACAGAGTGACGAGTTTAAAAAATCTCCAGTTATTCATTTATACTGAAACTATTTTTGATTAGAGTGTGTGTCTTTTTTTTCCAGATTTGCTTCCTAGTCACACTGTTCTTAAAAGCATGTTTTAATTATGAGCACTTAATATTTGTCAACCAAAATTGAGTGTTCCTACTTTTACTGTCATACTATTGGGTAACAGTTTACTGCTTCTGCCTTTTACTGCTTCTCCTCTCACTGCAGCTGCTGCCTCTTCCCCCATAGCCCATGATCACTTTCCAGTGTGTTCTCACCTTTCTCTGTTAAGGCAATGCTGATTTTTAAACCCCTTTGTCCCAGCATGAAATCCAAAATATTAATATAGGCAAAATCATTTATTTGTTGCATTGTTCTGGTGGGAAAAAGTGTACACGTGGAGGAAAACACACCAGACCTCTTGACTAACTGTAGTGACTCAGAGTTTTATTAACAGCCCTTTAGGAAGTTGGTCTTAAATAGGTGACAACTCAAAGACATTGATTAATATTTTTTAATAATCAATATATTTAATTTTCCTCTGAGTTTTAAATTTGTTGGACATTATATCAGTGGTAGAATATGTGCAGAATCTAAAAGTCCTGGTAAGTTGTTTTCTAGTCGTGACTTTAAAGCACTCTCTTATCTGTGTGCTGAAAGAATGCAAAGTGCAGATTTGTTCTAGAAGAAAAAAAAATCCTTACTTACAACTGTTAAAGTTTAGGTAACGTCTAAATAGTCTGCTGGAGACTAAAGTTTGGAGTGAAAAGAGTACAGAAATATCAGACTAACTTGGCTCTCTTGGACCTAAACCAGTAACTAACTTTAAAAAAAAAATTGGAGAGGGATCTTGATTCCCCATCTCCCTTTCCTGTGACCTAAAATGTATGAAATTCCTTTTTGTTATGAGCAGATTGCTGTTAAGTTTGTAAAGCAAAACAAGATTCCTTGGGTTTCTTTCATTTGAAATGTTTACTTCCTGGGAATTATTGGTTAATGCTTCTTGAACGATGTTATCTTGTTCAGGTTTGTGGTTGGTGTGATAGGCATGTTCCATGAATCACATGTGCCATCTGGCTGTAGTTCCACTTGGATCATAGTCAGTCATTAGCTGCTAAAAAGATCTATGGCCATTTATCTTAGTGAATCAGAATTGGAGTTTAGCATTATTTTTATATGACACTCTTTTTAAAGACTAATTTTTTAGGGGGGGAGGGGCTGGAGTTTTTTTGCTTTTTTAAAGTTTTTACTCCACACATTCACTTTTAGGCTTATATTTTTAATGGTTAGATTACAAAGATTACATGTTGTTTGTTTGTTTTTTCTCAGTCATTATATAATGACCCTGTGCTAGGATTTCTCTTGAAGTCTAAATGTTCCTTATTGTTCTATTATTTCATTTAAAAGAACAATCATTGGTGACATGTAAATGAGTAAAGTTTTATAAAAATAACTTGGAATAAATTTTTAATAAGACGTATTATTATCCTTTGACTCATAGCAAGTCATTCATAAACACCATTAAATCCTGATAATTATAGCTGTAGCTGCAGGGTTACTACCTTTACAGTCCTCATGCAGACTTCATTTAGAGGTCCAGTGGGGACATGCACACAACTGCTACAAAATGTTGCTATTAATGGTTTCCTTTGGAACAGTATTGTGCTAGATTAAACATTCACTCATGAAACAAAAATGTTTATAGGTCATGTAATAGCTAAACATTCTGTGTCTTAAAGTAAATTCTTTAGTTTTGGGTTCCAGATTTTAGGACTTGCACAATTTTCTTTTTTCTTCTATATACAAGAAATAAAGAGATTCTGTAATGCGGCAAAAAGCTCAGCAATTTTCTCTGAATAATGCAGCAATCACCATTTTCCCCAAAGTAAATTGGACTATTTTGGTTTATAAAGCTGCTTAATAACTTTCACAGTACTTCCTTTTCTTTTTTGCCCTCTTGTTGCTCTGTTTCAGAACTACTTTTTGGAATAGAATGGATGCAGGGACTTAGTGGATATTGCTTTCACCTTCCTATCTTATGAAACACGTTCTAATATATATCCAGGAAATTTCTGGTCGAGACATAAACAAACACAACTCTGTTCTTCTAGAAGATAATCTAGACATCAATTTTGGACCTGTATAGGCTCTTTTGAGTGTATTCTGATATAAATCCCTTCCAGGAACACTTAACAAAAAGGATTTTAGGGAATGTCAGTATTGTTATCTCCCAAAACTCTGCTCTGTCCTAAAGCAAAGATCACCCAAGGTATCTTTAAGCTCCAATGTGCAGTGGAATTTACACCATCTCTCTTTGCTAATACTCATTTCCTTTTTCCACTGCAGTTTACTTTTCCCTAGATTCTTAATTCTCACTAATTAGACAAGCTAAGCAGGAAGAGCAGTGGCAGTTCTGGGGACCCAGAGTACTTATCTCTGATGTTCTTTCATTCAGCTGCTCCACCCCACCCCAGCAGTCCCTGCCAGGGGCTCTGTGCCCTCCTAGATGGGCAGCTACATCCCAGTCCCTCCTTCTTCTTTTCCCTCCCAGTTGCTGCAGTTCCATTTGGTGGTTGATCAAGCAGGACTTGAGCAGGATTTCAGCCTACCCTGCTCCGCTGTAGGACTGACCGTGCTGGGGCTTGATGATATGGCCCTTGTGATGCTTTGGTGCAAATGTCAGTGGTGAGAAGTAGGACTGTATGGACTCTGAAAAGACACCAAACATACTTCAGAAACTGAGTTGATGTCAGCAAGCTACTGCCATGGCACTGCACCACTAGAAACTGCTTCCACTCTCCACTGATGTGACTTTTGCACCATCTTTTTGCAGTCTTCCCACTGCTGCTTTTCTTCCTTCAGTAGGATTGGCTCACTGAAGGCCCCTGACAGAAAGAAGGAAGTGCTCATCATTGCTTTAATTGAGGGCTGAGCCAGCCTTTTAAATTCTGACAGGTGTTAATACTGTTCTCCAATTTTACAAATACTCTTCCACAGTTGGAGGACCCCAGATGGACAATATGACTTTTACAAATTAATGGCATTGTAATTAAAGATATTCCAGCATACCAGAAGAGATGCAGAAATGTTTGTTAAACAGAAAAGGTGTTTTGAAATGTTGTGATAATCTGATATACAAAACAGCTTCTAATTTGTTCTGGCACTAATTGCCAGTAGTCACTAGATAAGATTAGATTGATGTTAAATCATTGTATTAGGCAGTGGATAGTTATCTTTACAGGTGTATTTCTCATGGCCATAAAAGATCTTTAATAAAGAGAGGTGAATATTGTTAAAGAGCAATATTAAACCGGGAAGTAAGTCCTACTTTTTCTCTCTTTTGCTGATGACTCTCACTTTTCCCAGAAGGGTGAAGCACTGTTAAGATTTTAGACATTAGACAGCAAGTCTTCATATAATCCCAGTTCCACAGTCTGCAGAGACTCTTCCTTTTTCTGTGTAATAATATTCTTAACATCATAGCACAAATCCTTCCCACTCATCTTTTAAAAAACATTACCTGAAAAACAGCATTAAAATATTATTTCATAAAAGTTATCGAAAATATTTATTGTGGAAATTTCAGAAAGTATGAGTGGGAAAGGAGAAAAAATTAAGGCTCAGGAGCGTAAAGCTCATTACATGTATTCCTTAAGGCTTCTTTAAGGCCCTGAGTTGGGTACCCAGGGAGCTAGAATATAAGTTTATATGTCTCAGTAAATCAGCATAATGATTCTTTTTAGTGTTTTGGTGTGACTCTCAGAATTTTTGAGCATTAATAGAAAATAATTCCTGTCTATTCCCTTTCTACGTCCCCTAGGGAAAGATTCTACTTTTAAGGCTTTTGCATGTGCATATTTTGCTAAATTTATTTATGTTTTTTTTAACTTCTGCAGATTTTCAGAACTTTTGCAGGAATCTCTCTCTAGATTCATGATACTGGAAACACGGACAGCTGAGGCTTCCCAATAAAATTTCCTATTGTTGCCCTTAAGAACATCTTATTACTTCATTTAAATGTACATGTTGTTTTATGGTATATTTATAGTCACTGGCAAGTCCATTGTTTTTTTATTTTGAGACCACTAATGACAGGCTCCTGAAATCTTCTTGGAAACAGGAAGGAAGTTTAATAATAAATACCAAGTCTACTATGCTTCCTTTAATTCCTCCTGCTTGTCATTTATTAAACAGCAACACAGTGGCCAGCCTGTATGAACTACAAACAAACATTGTCCCTTCAGTTCTTCATCACTTAAGCAAGTATTGGTAACACAAGTGACCTAAAGGAAACTTTAGGGCCTCACCCTCAAGTATAGAGAGCCCCTATACCAAAAAGGCATGGCAAAACATAGCTGTCACATCATCTGTAACCTGCCAGCTCCTTCCTTTTCTGACCAGGCACAGCTGATATTTTCTCTGCTCTGAATTTTAATTAGCAATGGTGTATTTTGGAGATGATACACCCAGAAGTGCTGATAAAGCAGTGAGATGAGCAAAAGAGTTCTGCACATCTACATAGTGACCTCACCTTTGTTGGGTGTTGGACAGTTATTTTTCTCATGAGAGGGAGTTTAAAAACCTGTAGGTGATTCAGTGTTGTTCAGTGTTTCTGTGTGACTTTGATTTTGATATGGTTTTGTTCTTAGTTGGTTTTTCTGGCTTTTTCTCAATCGTTACTGAAAAGGATTTTTTTTTTTTTACTGCTGAATTTTGAAACACGTATTGGTTCACCATAATTTTCCTAATACTGCCTTTGACATGTAGAATCTGGTTAGGCTAAAAAAATAGTAATTTATAGTCTCAGTAAACAGTCTTCACTCGTGACCTTTCTGCACAAAGGCTGTCTGCTACAGACGCCCTATTAAAGACTTGGGGATGCCTAATACAGTCCCTCTGTGCATTGGAACTACAGCAGGTCAAGGAACTCCTTTTAGTCAGTGTTGAGGTTCACTTTGTAGTGGCATTTCAAAAAGGCTGGAAGAGTTGCCCTATACTGCATACATCTTATAATTGCTAATTTCAGGTCCTTTCAGGGTAACTGATTCTGTAATATAAATAAAAAATCAAGGTTGTGTTTTTAAATAGAGCAAATGGAAAGTTTACATTTGACTCAAAAAATACATTTATTAAGACTGAAGAGCAAAACAGAATTTCTGAAATATATTGCTTTTTCTGATTGAAGAAAAAGTATTTTTTCGAGGACTCATGTTATATTTAAGGATGCAAATATCAAGGCTTTATTTTAAACCCCTACAAGTAGTTAAACCTTCATTTCTCTATGAAACAGAAATCATGGCAGAAAATACATGTAACACTGATAAATAATTCAAGTCCTTAGATTTTAAAAATAATTATTGTCATGAAAATAACCATTTCATGTTTGTACAAACATGTAAACACAAAACACCAATTAACTGTAGGGAAAATTCTTCAGAAGAGCCTTCAAAATGTTTAAATTATAATTGTCAAGTAGAAAATTGCAGCAGCATCCATGGAGCCAGAGCAGTGGTGCATTGTGTGACGCCTGTGAATCAGGAAATAAATCTCCCTCATAAACATATGCAAAGAGCACTGTAAGACACTGAGCACTCTGTGTCTGAGGCACTGCAATACATGCTCACCTTAAAAGCAAAGCAGGTGTGTAAGTGCTTTGCTGGACCGGGGCCAGTCCCTTGCAGGAGTGACCTCAGAGCGCTGGGATCCCCTCCTGCCCGCTGGGGGAGCATGACCCAGTGCCATGAGGCAGCACCTCCTCACAAACACCCAGCCTTCAGGTACCATTCCCAGCAGAGAATGCTGGTTTGTCCCCCCATGTCTTTCTGGAGGAGAAGGGTGGAGTGTTTGGCTCTTGAAGAAAAGGTGTGATTGTGCACCATTTGACTTCAGAGGATAGGTTTCCTCATTAGGTTACTCAGATTGGATGGAATGGAATACAGTATTTCATGAACACTAAAAGCAATTGTAGGGGTCCTGTGCTTTAAGCATGTTTGTAAACAAATTAAGGAACATAAGCCAGAGTCCAAACACTAGGTCCTTTTGCTAAAGAAATTTATCATACTCCTGGTTTTATTTTATCTCAGACATAAAATATTGACTATGTAATGGGTCTATTCAGTTTTCTTAAGTAAGTCAGCTAATTTAGGGTTCAATCTTTCGGGTTTGTATTTCCAAAAGGTTTCTAGTTTTAGGGGAAGACCAGCCAATAGAAGACCTCTTAAACAGTCATTTGGACAACTCTCAGCACAGCTCAGAGATACAGGAAATGGTCCAGGTTTTGCATACTATTGCATATTGTTCTCATGGCCTCCACCATATACATCATCATTTATAAAAAAATGGTGGCCAAAAATGCTCAGATTGAATTGCACCACTGTCTAGGGAATAGACTTTAACTCTTTTTTTTTTTCCCTGAATTTTGTGGTTTGTATTTGCACTCAAGGGGTTTTTTTATAAATACAGTTCTATTGGCGTGTGAAACATACTGACTCGTATTAAATAGAGTTTATAGTACAAAAATACAGTAAATATATCTCAAGGCAACAGGAAAAACTCACTGCGCATTGTGTCTAATTGTTATTTATTGGCATGGGGTCCACAGCAGGCCTTACCATTTTAAGAATTGTCTTTGTGAAAATATCTTCTTTTAATATTTGCAAATCACATTTTCTATGTTGTGAAGAATGCAAAGCTTAAGATGATACCCGAAGACTTGACAGTATATTATGCCAGGGAGTGACAATTTAAAAAAAAAAAAAATCCAGTTCCAAGTGTAAGTTTAAAAATGTAACTAAAAGCCTTCATCAAAGTTTAAAGAGCTTCTTGCGCTTTTAGCATCTGCTTATTCTGATTTATTGACAATGACACACCTAGCAACAGTCATTCCTGCTGAAGCAGTGAAGTAATGGACTTGAGGAGAAAAGGGGAAAAACAAGTAGGTGCTGCACACAGGAGAGAGGCCGCTGATTACAGACCACTAATTTGTTATGCACTCTGGCAAATCAGCAGTGATTCATATGACAAATAAGGAGAAAAAATTAACAGCTGTCATGTTGTGATGTGTTAATTTCCTGACAGTCTCTGCACTGAAGCCAATTACTGATTTAAGGGCAGGGAGAGAGAGCCCTGTTCAAGCTTCTAATTAGGCTTCTTCAAGACTAAAAGGATAAAAGCAAAAATAAGAGCAAGAGAATGAAGCAGGTAGCCACAGCTTCATAAAGCATACATGCTTTTAAATCCTCAATTAAATAGCTTTAAGCTTAAGTGTGTTTAAGATAAGAATTTAGAAACATTTATTCACTTTTATCCATGACCCTGTGTTTTAGTCTTTTGTGTAGTAATTGGGAGACACAGCGAGGCTGGGGGTCTGTGCTGGCCTCCTCCTGCAGCCATCCAGGTTCCTGGCTGTGCCGTGCCAGTCATGCCTTTGGTTAGCAGTCCCAACACCTGGGCACCAGCTTTAGATGGAACCAGTACACAGGGACAGCAACAAGTTCCGTCTTGCCCATTTGGCCCCAAGAAGGGCCTTGTAACTTAAGGGAGCCCTAATTGCTGTTTAAGGGCTTGGCTCTGGCTGCTGCCCTTGGGTGGGAGGACCAAGGAAATCAGTCTCTTGGCCCCATATGTAGGGAGCTGAGCTAATTCTCCATGTGCAGAATTCTGAGTGCCTTCACTTTGAAGGTAATTGGAAAGAAGAGCAATCAGTATCCAGCATGGTGGAGTCCAGCGTGAGGCCGGACCTGGAAAGAGAGAGCTGTGTTGAGGAAACACCAAGGTAGCAGGTGAGTCATGCTGTGATTTCAAAAGGACTCAGTCATATGATATGATGTACATTCCACAACTGTCCCTAAAATGGGCAAATAAACTGGGTATGGCTTCAAGCATTCCAGTAAAGTAGCTGATTTTGTAAGAAACATTTTACGTTCCTAATGTAACACTTAAAGTCAGGTTTCCTGTTGACCCACAATTTAAACCTACAGTATAAAACTATCAACTGACTGTAAAGAGGTTTTGCTTCTTTTTCTTTGGCATTTGCTCAACAGTGACGTGTGATATAAAAATCAGAATTAGTCACTGGAAAGGAAGCATGGATTTGCTCCAAAAGGAAGGAGCGATTTCATCCACACAATATTTTTCATTTTTTTATTTCATATTCACATGATCATGGAGAGGGACTTTTACAGGTTGCTACCAAAGTTTTTCAGGACTCTCTTCTGCAATTCTTACCCCCATCTCCTTTATTTAGTAACTGTAGTTAATAATTTTTGTGGTGTCTGAGCAGTTATATGAAGATGATTTTGTGCTTTTTTTCTGTATTTGAAGGATTTAGAAATCTGAGTAAATGTCATTAGTTCTTAATGTGCTAAAAGTGTGTGCCATGGTAGGGCAGATGTTTATTCTTAGTAGTTATTATTAATTTTAGTGTATTTCAATGCAAGTGATAGTAGGTATGTTATTGTAAGAGGCAGTAAGACCTTTCTGACATTGATTTTGCTTGCAACTTCATCCTTATTCTTGACAGGATGGATAATAGTAATTCAGTCTCTAGGCTTGCTCAATCCAGATCTACTATCAATTCAATTGAAATATGTCTACATTGAGTGTATTATCTTTTTCGGAAGGATAACTAAGTGAATTAAGCACATGCAATACTTATCTGATCACTGTCCAAGCTAACTTATACTTTATTGATTTATAGTGCCCTTCATAAGCCTAGAGGTGTTCTGCACTATTTTATGCCCATGGGCTGTTTCAAGCACCTTTAAAATGCTGCCCTTTCTGCCATTAATTTGCTTTCCTACTTGATTGTGCCCATAGTCAACTGCTTGCTCAAAGCAGAGTCTGCAAACCCTTTTCAAAATCCCTTATTGCAGACTCCTAGTTATAGGAGGCCAAATCCTGGAGTCCTTGCCAGTGTGTTGCTTGACTTTGGGAGCCCTGAAACCCTACACAGAAGCATGTTGAGTGTTGATGGTCCTGGGCATGACTCTGGCTCTGTAATGTATTGACTTCTTCCTTGCCAAGTGATGTTAAACTGCAAAGGAGCTGGGGAAGGAGGCATGTGTAATCTCCTGCAGGACCTACACAGATGCAGTAGGGGGCTGGGATTCTTGCATGATCCTCCCAATTTCTGCTTCTGCAAAAGTAAGGGACAATCTGGCTCCTGGGGCATATTTAGTCCTCATCCCAGGAAATCTGTCACTGAAGTCAGTGGGTGTTTTGCCTGAATAAGTATTGAGTAAAGACTGAAGGCTTTGGCCTAACATTTATATCAAATATGGCCTTCCCAAATTCATTAATTCCAGTTTTAAAATTATATTGTCCATATCTCTTTTTACTGTCCCTGACCCCTTTTGCACACTCTCACCATTAACACTCCCAGTCAAAGATATCTGGAAATGTATTCCATCATCAGTAATACATTCAACCTGACTCATATTCATAACCCACTCCAAGGTACTGGTATGAAGAGCATGGCCATGGGTTACTAAACACTGGATTTATAAAATGTGAAGAAAGAAATATGCTGCACTTAAAAGTATCAGAGCACATTTTGCGGTGTGCTTGATCTCTTGCGCGTGGTCTCGTGCCACAGTCTGCATTAAAAGCAATTAATAATATCAACTCCTGTGTGAGGAGCACTGGTGGATTTTACCTATTCTATATATTTTACTTTTCATGTGATGATGAATAAATTAATCCCATTAATATTTAATTAACTTTAAGTTGAAAGGTGACATCTAACTTAGCCAATTTACTGTTCTGTAGCTAGTTTAACTTTGGATCATGTGATTTTAATTCTTTCCATATGACCAGGTGACTAAAGGGAAAAAAAAAAAAAGAAAGAAAGGGAAATGCACAGATTAATTTCATTCTTTAACCTTCCTAATGCATCTGCTTGCTTGCATCGAGTCGCAGACAGCAGATCATCACATGATTTATAGTAGTGACCGCTGCCTGCATCTCTCAGGCTAATGACACATACACTAAAGTCATTGATTTGTATGAATAGCCTCCGCTCTTCATTTATCACAATTTAATGTAAGAGTTTGCAATGCAGAAAAAAATTTCACATGGGAAGCATGGCCCCACAGGCCTGACCGCTAAGCAGTTATGAATCATTTGCTGCCTTTTAATATATAGACTGTTCCATTCCTGAAAATGCCCTGTAAGGTCGTGTTTCTTTACAGAACACCATTACAATTAAAAACCAGAAGTAAATGTTTTAGGATAAACTATGTAGGAAGCATTGCCTATTGAAACCTTCGTTAGTATTTTTGCTTTCTCTTTTTCTTAATACAATGTAAAAAGCCCATTTCATCATTGATACAAGCAGGGACAATTCATTTAACTTTAGCAGAGTTGTACCTGTTTTTGTTAGTCCAAATTTGGCCCATAAAGTTTATTGATCTGCCTCTGTAATACACAGAACTTCAATAAAAATACTGATCTAAAATCAGAGAAGCACTATGAGCAAGTAGGATTTGGTAAATTGTTTTTTCCTCAGATGAAAAGAAAAATAAAATTCACATGTAAGTTAGAAGAGAATGAATATTTTTGGAATTATATTGCTTAGAGAAACTTATAATGGCTGTATTTTAATTAATATTTTTTAGATAAGCCAATACATTGGGGTTTTATTGTCTTTTGACAGAAACTGAATTTACCCATTAATGTTAGCTCATACATAGTTTTGTATCATAACTTTAAAGGGATGTGACAGGTCAAATGTAAATTGAAAGAAATCTTTGTATCTAATACTGCAAGAGAATATAATTCATAGTATAAAGGATCATCTAACCCATTTGTTCAAAATATAGGTAAGAATAGAAAAATAATAATTCTGTAGTAGTGTTAACAAAGCTAAAGTGAAGCACAAGATGTTGATTTCTGATGTATTTGTCACAGAGTGAAATACAACCAAAAGGCTATAAGTCTGTTTCCCTTAGCTAAGAAGAATGGTAGTTTTAATAATCAAGTGTGCTATTTGAAACTTAGAAAAGAAAATCTGCTTTTTTATATCTTACACCATCTACTGAGATTGAATAAATATGATCATTGTTAGTTGTAAGAGATGTTATGTCTTCCTAAGGACAACTCCTCTTTTGATAGGAATTAAAGGTTTAACTGTTTGGGTTTGGTGGGTTTTTTTGGTTTGGTTTTGTTTTAAATTATGAGATAAAAAGCCTATCAGTGTTTTGGAGTTCTCAATACAATCTTGCTCGTCACAAGCCCACTGTTCTCACTGGAGAAGGAAAACTGAAGCAGTGTTTGTGGTTCCAGAAATAGATACTTAGGAAACAATGGTATTAATTTTTCCTGGGAAATACATACCTTATCTTTCATTACTTGCAGCGTGGAGTAAGGAAACCGTAACTTGCAGGAGTCAGAGCCCAAATGATAGATTTTCTTTTTTCTCAGGTGAAAAAAAAAATCACTAGATGAAGGGGAAATATATGCAGTATCACAACAAAAGGGTACCAGGTATCCCAGGCATTTTAAACTTCTGCCTTCATTGCATAAATGTTAAATACTATTAAATTCTACAGTGTTTGGCAATGTTTTCAGATGTGCAGAAAAAGTGTGATAAAGCTTCTATTGTTTCTGCCACTGACACTGCCAAGGTATTTTTCCTTAAAGATACACTTTGTATGCAAATGCATTTCAAAGATTGAAAACTATGAATTTCCTGAACTTTCTTCTTCTTGTATTGCTTGACAGGGACCATGTGTTAGGCTGGCAATATTTAAAAGAAAGAAAAAAAGGAGGATTTTTAATGATCACTCTGAAAATTTGCATTTTGTCTTTAGATACTTTTGTATAACCAATCAGAATTTTTTTTTTCATTAAGCTTGTTGGTCAATCCATTGCCAATGTGGTGTGGCTTTTCCAGGAGCCCCTAAATCCAGTCCTTGCACTGATAGGAGTGGGAGGTAGTTTACACTCCAGAACTGGGGCCAGGAATTCATCCCAGGGTTCTACAGAGGGTCCTCACGAGGAGCAAAATGTTTCCCTACTCATTTCTAATATGAAGATGATATTTATCTCATGTGGATATTAAGATTTTTCACGTTCTGACATGTTAAGCTTTCAGGCTAAAAGTACTTTTCTACATGGTTACTATCTGTGTAGTAATTTGTTGTGTCTTTGTTTAAAATATTTCTGCATTTACAGCTTACATTCAGTGTTTTTCAGATACAAACCAGCATGTTTGGTTTTTGTTTTTTCAAGATGTGTCAGTACTTTGCACAGACTATTTAGCTGCTGTACATGTAATGTATTAAATTGTTTATATACAGTTTATACGTATAGATACACAGTTTATACACATATTCATGACAGACTGAAAATTGTGTTAGAGATTTTTGAAAGAAAATATTGAATTTTTGTTGTAGTGTTAGGGCAGTACTAACAGATGCACCAATATTTATGCATGTTTTATATACCTGTTTTCTCTCCCTTCACTGGGATAATATAGTTACAGTACATTAGTAACTGCCACATCTCATGTTGTATCTATAACTTCTTGGCAAACAATTCAAGAAAAATCCCTAAAAAATAGAGAGCTAACCTATCACAGCCTTCAGCATCTTATTTGCATGTATAAATATATAAACAAAACCTGTTCTACTGCAGGAGAAAATACTTAGAAATGGAACTGCCTAAAGGTCTGCAAGAAAATATAAATATAGGAACTAGGATAGGATTTGCTGTTTTGACTTCATGTATGAGTTTGATATGAGACACCTGCTTAGTTCCTAAACTGTCCAACAGGCAGTGTGGAAACAGGATTAGCCTTACATATTTTTTCAAGATTATGGCCTTTTATCTATGTGGGGAGGCACCTAGCACATTTCTCAGGCTTCTGTCAAATAATAATAATGACATAATGTGGAGTTCTGGGACTTGGGAGATCCAGGCAGGCAGCCTGATCTTATTGTTGAAGAAGCAAGTGCCAAAATTCCCAACAGACTTCTGTGAGAGCAGCGTTTGCATTTGAAGTTCAATTTGAGTGGATGTTTTGTTTCATGGAAGATTTTATTATTTAAAATTGCAGTTGTGTTTTGGCTTCCAGGAAATAAATAAATAATTGCTTTTTAAGGTAATGATATCTATCATCTGCATATTCTTTGTAGTTAGGGAGTAGAGTTCTGAGGTGACTTCTGGAAATGTGAGGCTTATGCTCCAAAATGCTTTTTCCAGGGAATTATAAATCATTTGAGTTGGAGAAGATATTTAAAATTATAAAATATAGTTGCTTTTAAGCTATCCTCTGGTTTAATGAAGCTGCTATGCAATTAATAATGCAAGTTTTAGTTTGTTTGTTGCATGTATAGTGGAGCAACTACATGAAAATATCTGCAAGGGAAGGTTTATTGTTGTTAATGCTGACACTACATTAATTCAAGCTGCTGGATCAAAATGTATTAATGTTGTGGCATCCCCATGTAGCTTCCCTGAAATAAGATATGCTTCGCTTCCTAGTCTGCACTGTAGTTCCATCTTTTCACCCTTCACTTGGAGGTGCCTGGAGTTCATGGTAGTTTTGTGACTTGAGATCATGAATAAATGTAATGCTGTGAAAGATGAGTTCAGGTCTGGTTAAAAAATATTAACAGAACAAGGAATAGCGTAAAAAAGGTTGAAAAAGTCAGAAAACCACCTTTGATTTTAATTCTTTGGGATCTCTAGAACAAAAGCACAGCAGTGTACAGCCCTTGATCTTTAAAGTCATAAAATGTTCTAGCCTATATGACATTCCCTATGAGTTCAGGTTCATGGTGTTACTTCTGAAAGTATTTTAAGAGCTGCAGTGTGGCTGTTAGACATTACTATTAATAGTAGTGAGGACAATAGGTCTGTTAAATGTGGACCATCAACACTAACTTTGATTATTCTGGTGTTTTCTATGATGTTTAAAACATTGTTATCACCTTAGTATCTGAGCATCGTGCAACAATTATCAATTTATTTTAATTTCCTGTTTAAAATACTTACTAAAAATCTACACAAAGCACATTGTTTAGCCAGGAGATTGGAATATTTTCCTTTTCATCAGTTGCATTCTCTTGGGTACATCTGTCTCAAATGTCTCTCCTGAGAATGAACACCAGAGGGTTTAGATTTGTGTTAATTATTTGGGACTTTCAGAAAGCCCTATTATTTACTTGGTAAATGCATATTTCCCTAAGATTATAATCATTTTGGCTTTTTTTTTCCCCTCCTTCTCTCTGAGTTTTTCACAACATTATAATTATTTCTGTCATAGGTGCTTATTACTTTGTGTCTGGGTGCCACTGGTTCATTAAAACAGTTGTTCTAAAAATAAAATAAAAAAAATAAAAAGAAGTTGTTCTAAAACAAAAGAGCCCCAATTTTAGCCCTGATTCAGTGAGGCACATAGCCATTTGGCTGTTTTCAAGCACACGAGTGTGCTCAGCCAGCTGGATTAGCCACATGCCCATGGGCAGCTCTGCCATGCTCATGCCATCTCTGCTTCAGTCTTGTGCTCTGTGTGGTTATGCAGCTTCCAAACTGCTCTTGGCTGGTTTCCAGCTGTGTGGCTCCACACGCAAGCACAGCTGGGATGCAGCTGGCTGCACCTGACTACCTGGGCATGCCCTAAGGCACATCTGCACTTGGGCAGCTACTGCTGCTTCGGCTCCGAAGACCTGCCTGAGAAAGTTGATCTTGGCCATCTGAATGAACACTTGACAGCATGTCAAAAATAGGCTGTGCCGCGGCCTGACTGCCCTTCAGGCTCGTCTGAGTGACAGCCTGGGCAGGACATTTGGGAGGAGGAGGGAAGGCTGCTGAGGTACAGCAGCAAGGTCTAGAAATGGCCCCTGTCCTGAAATGTGGCACAAGCTGTACAGTGAAGACAAGTGCCCCTTGCCTGAGTCCAGAGTAAAGAGGGAGATGTGATTTGTAATGGGAACCCTTGTTCATTCTCTTTCCTTTCTCTGCTGGTACAGCTCCCAGGATTCTGTCTTGCAAGATGATTAGGATTATACCAAAACTGGTATTTTCACATCTTGCAGAGTTCCTCTTTATTTTGATTTTTGAGGTCTGCTACATTGCAACTGGGCAGTGTGCAGGAAAAAGTTCTATTAGTTGTACAATCTCTGCTGCATATTCTTGAATATCCCCTTCTGGTGTCTAATTTACTAGGTATTTATACTGGCTCATTTCTCTTATAGAACAACTCTGGGCAGCTCAGAGTATTTTCTACCTTGCTAGCAAACAGGCAAATTTTAGAAATGCACTTTAAGATTTACTAAACAAAAATAGCATCCTTCAGGAAATTATTTTCTAAAGAGATTTGCCACACAGGTAATAGAAAACTAACTGTATCCATGTAAATAGTCCTTAATAAAATTCTTTGAAGAGCTCCCAGCTGACCAAAACGTATATTCTGGCCTTTCTACCTGCTGTTTTGTGAGCCCCAGAGTATGTTCTCACTGTATAAATGGCAACACAGGAATACTCTAAAGAGGTTGGCTCAGCACAGTGGCCAGCTGGGGTGTTGCACAGTGCTAAGCAGCTTCCACCAGGATAACCAGTGTCCCTGTGCTGAGGGGTGCAGTGTGGGTGTATCCTGATGTGCCAAAGGAAAAAGGTTTCTCTCTATTGCATTATGTTTATGTAGAACCCTCCAGCTGGTGGCACAGAGCATGTGAAGAACCACTGGAATGACCTGGGGCATGTAAAGAGCAGACCTAAATCATTCAAGGGTAGTCTAGAGGAACAGTCATAACCCTTACTGACCAAGGGAACTTAGATTTTAAAGGAAAAGCTGCTAGATAAAACATTCAGCAGCTAAAAGACAAAAGGCAAGGTGAATTTACATATAGTAAACGGTGTCAGATCTTTAAATATTAAAAAAAGACTTTCCATTATGAAGCTGACTGAGAAATGAAAAAAAAAAGTCTTAAAATAGTCTGTATGCACTGCACCAGTCAGTGGCATAATGTAGTACAGTTTGAGCCTGGAGAGGAACACAGGAAAGTTTCACAGGCCATACCTATTTTGCTACCTATATAAAGTAAACAGTCATTGTAAAATATGTAAGTGTTTCTGAATTTACTCTGACATCCCCTTCCTACAGGTTTTGGGTGTTTTTTTCATTCAGTGCCTCTTTCCTGTAGGCCACAGCTGTGCAATGAAATAAGTTCCCAAGAATACTCAGCTTAATTAATCTTGACAACGACAACTTCTTTCTTTGCAGTCATATTTTATCCCAAAAATAGTATAGAACTCTCTCTTAAGGAATACTATCATACCTTTATTCACTTTCTTTGTTCACCATCCTATAATAGTTATTAGTATCTCTTGTAGATGAACTATTTTACTGAACTAGTTAAATGTGTCAGTTTTATACTTCTAGAAAAGTGCTAGCCAGAGGAAAACTTCCTAACATTTTGCTGCCTCACCATCAGTTGTTTTTATAGCCCCTGCTCAGGATACTGCCTAAAGGTATGGAGTCCCCGTCTGGAGTGTAGAAATACTTCATGGAAAATAAGAGAAGAATCAAAATATATTCTGATATCTCGGGGGTAGAGCTAGAAGATATGATAGACACCTGATCTTTTGAGTTCTTAGAAAAATCAGTAAAGACAGATATAGCAAAAATGTGTATAAAAAGGGTAATTTTATTCTTTCACAAAGTATGAACACTGTTATGAAATCAAAATCTGTCAAACACAGCCAGTCTCTCTAGACTTGGGAATGCCACCTGAGATAAGTTACTCAGCAAGGTACAGTTTTAGAAAGATAATGATGTATTTGTCTCACGTCTTTGGGTTTATACCTTTTTACTAGTTTCTCCTCTGTAGTCTAATACTTGAATATAGTAGGTCTCCCTAGGACCTACCAATAATCTCTTCACTGATTCCTTCCTGCTATAGTTTTTCTATGCTACCCATAAATCCCCATAATCTCCAGTCTGCTGGCTAACTTGGCCACCTTTGCTCCAAAAGCAGTAATGGGACAGGACAGCTTCGTTTCCATTTTTTAAGATCATTAGGAAGTGGTGGTCACCTGGATGAAAACACCACGTAACAAGATTTTGAAAATATTGAAGACTGTGGTCACTGTCTGAGGGGAAAGAAATCTCGTCTTTCCCTTGACATCAAGCACAGTGTGGGGAGGCAGTGATGTAATTCCCAAAGTTCTGCTTGTTTTGGTGAGGTTGCATATGGATCCATCATGCTTTGTTTTACTAGTAAGCAAACCTTCTCTAAGAACTTTATAGACAGACTTATATGTAGCAACGTTAAACACTGAAGATTTTCTTAATTAACTTCCCCTACTCCCCCAAGAGACTCATCTTTCTTCAGCCTCAATGAAGAGAATAAAAGAGCAGGTATCTTGTTTTCTGGCCCCTAGCTCTTTCTCTTACCAGCCTGGAGACAAGAAACTCAGATGCCATTTTGCTGTCCAATATTAACTGTTAGGAAAGTGTTAAGAGGGTGAATTAATTGAGTATAGGCTGGAGCTGAGCTGAGTAACATCACACACTGACACACACTGTTCATTAGATTTCTTGATGCAGTGGTGGTTTCTGCCATAATGGTACCTGTGTTTTAATCTTATCTCACAGAAGCTTGGGGAAGGAAGATAGAGCACTCTGCTGTGTAACTGAACTGCTTCATAGGTGCTAGAGTCCTGAGAAATGTTCTTAATACCCTCTCCAGTGGCTCTAGCGCATCTTAAATTGCACTGCAAGCAATTCAGCTTCAATTTCATCACTCCCGAGGTACCTGGTCATTTGCAAAACCAGGTTGGTGTACACCTATTATATAGATTAAAAAACAAAGAAACTGACTAAGTAGGTTTGGATGCATATAATTAACTACAAGGATATTGCTCATTTTCATGTCCCATATAAACACTTTCCTTTTTTTTCTTTTCTTTTTTTTTTCTTTAAATGCAGAGTCCCTTTAAGGGGCAAGGGAAAAACAAAATCAGTTCTCACCCACTGTTCTGAAAAATGGATTCTGTTCTCTTCCTGTGGCAGTGGCTAATGCTTGTCTCAGCTGATCAGCATGATGCTGTAATGGAAGAACTGCTGAAACTGGAGTCTCCATCTGCTTATCAGCAAGAGATTGCAAGCCTGACACCACACTTCACTGGGTCTGTTGGTGTGGAGAGGAGACTGCAGTGGTGTGTGGGAGGAGCAAGAGTCATGGTAAGGAAAGTAATGCTCAGTGAAGGAACTACAGTAAGGTAGAACCATCCCTGAATGTTATTCTGGTTGGCAGACTGGAGTAGCAGCCTCTCTGTGTAGTGGAGAGGAATAGGAATGAGTAGGTGTGGAAGTATGGTAAGGTAAGAGGGTGTTAATGGGATAAGATCTAGTCCTACTTGCAGAAGATACAGAGACTTTGGCAATGCACGTGTGTATCTGTGGGATAGAGCAATGCAAGCTCTATGACTTTAGAGAAATTCGAGTAAAGCAGTTTAGGTAGACGAGACCATGTTAAGGAATCAAAGTTGACTGAACCAGGACCTGGACAGAGAATAACCTGTGAGAGACAGTGAAAGTACAGCAAGGTTACATGGGAGGATGAGGAACATTTTGGAAAGTGCAAGTGTGAAGGAGAGAAACCAAGTGTGCCAGCGAGTTGTGTTGATTATGGAGGAAGAACAAAGATGGCTTTGAAGCACAGGGACTCACTGAGGAACAGTGAGCAGGAAAGGCTGGCTGATCATCAGCATGCCTGGCAGGGGGGTTGGCCAGGGAGCCACGTACCCTCTGCATGCAAAGCATGAGCTCAGTGTTTTTATACCTGCTGAGGAAAGGGATAGAACAATGCAAACATGGTAGAGGCTTTCTTTGGGCCTTTCCACATCTTTTGGACTGAAAGACTTTACATGCTGCCCATGTGGGCAGGGTTCTGCAATGTGTCTTCGGGATATCAAGGAGCAAAGGAAGACTCAGTTTCAGGTTTAAAAGATGACAGCAGGAGGGACTAGGTGCGTTTAGAGAACCTCACAACTTGTACATCAAATTTATCCTTGCAGAGGACACAATGCTGAAAATAACCAGTAGCTTGTAACAATATTACTTTTGTGAATACTTTTAAGGTGCAAGTGTTCATGCTGTAATTCTTGTGTAACAAATCTGACTCAGACTGGAAGATTTTTTTCCTGATTTTAGACCAGCTGACTTTCTATACTTGAGGTGAGAGAAAAATATTGTAACGTTTGCTTACAAGCCGTGCTGTGTTTTTTAAATTCTACAGAGTTCAGGTATCACTATTTGTGCAGTTTCCTGTTAGTACCCTATTCATCCTTGTTTCACAGTCATGCATTTGGTAACAAAGAGAAAATGTGTGCAGATTTATACTCCTCATCTTGTCCCCACCAATCTCATGGCATTGTTAGAGACAAGGATATCTTGTGTATCTCCACCTCACTCTGTGTTTTCCCACTGTGCAGATAACAACTGGTCTCCACTGGGATTGGTTTACACATTAAATGTTTATTCTGTTTATTTTCCTGTTCTTAGTTATGCAACATCACCGTGCCTGGCCAGCAGCAAGACATGGTGAAAACTTCCGAGCCTGGGCCTGCTGTATTTCTGCTTCTTGTGTCAGCCCTCCCGGGTAGTGGCAGGAAACAGTATCTCCCAAACCTGTCAAATCTATCACTCTTCGAGTTCAAATGTTGACAGGCCTTGGTAAAGCGCACTTTAAACAGATCTGTTCTCTGTCACTGCCATGACAGCAATACATGAGTCCACAATCACAATGATTTTAGAAACAGACAGACAACATGAACTGTAAAAGCCTGATCCTGTTAGAGCTTTCTGGGATGAGTCTTTTAGAGGGAATATTTTTGCACAAACATTTTTGAGAGTATTGCATGTCTCTGATCCTGAATCTCATGTTTCTTTTCGTTGTCTTGATTCCTTATCTTGACTCTTCAAATAGTCTTCATTTTTCTTGTGGTTACCTCAGACTTTTTGCTAGAGTTTCAAAGCCCTTTACTGAAGATGTTGCCACACTGTGTCTAGGTATCCAATAATGCGATCAATTGCTACTCTCCCTCCATAGAGCTGAACGCCAGAGTCACAACAGATGTCTGAAAAAAGGCAACATCATTTATTATCACACTGGGCATTAAGGATAGAACCATATTTATTGTAAGAAGAATTCAATGGCAGAAGAAGCCCTTGGATGTTTATAACATGCCATGACAAAATTGAGCTAGAGATTAGTGATGCCAATAATATAAGTGAGCATGGATGGCTGTCTGTATGTGTAATTTCTGATCTGACTGGGTACTAATGCACTTAAAGCACTTACTAAGTCAAAAAAATGTGGAGTTTTTCACTCTCTGGTCCATTGTACACTGTTCCTCATAGGCACAGTCTAAACTTTTGTGCTTGTTTTTGACGCGGTCTCCTGGGGGTTTCCAGTAAAAAAATTGCTACAATTTGTTGTGAAATGAAACTTCTGGTTCACAAGTGACCAAAGGAAACAAGTTCCTATTTGGGTCAGGAAGAACTGTTCTGCTGTTCATCATCTCATGGGTTCAGTGTTTATCAACTAGGCTTTAGTGACTTACCATAGTAGGTTAGTAAATGCTATTTAACAGAACTGATACTGAAGTTCCAGGAGTAGGACTAGTGTCTCTTTATGACTGAGCAGCATTTTCTGAGTTCTCATAGCTCTGTGTGAACTGTTTCTGGCATTGCTGAGGACTTGCTACCTGGAATTGGATGGTTCAATATCTACATGCTAATTGACAGATATGATTTTGTCACTTTTCTGAAAGAGCTGCTTTAAGTTAAACATTGAAACCACAATGCTTCAAGTACAAGGATAATTTTACTCTGAAGATATTATGTTCATAGGACTACGTAGGTTTGAAAAAAGTTGTGGATTTGCCTAAAATTCAAAGAATCCTATAAATTGCTCTCTGCTTCTTTCTGAAGCTTTTAGAGGTTTGTTTTTTGTTTTGTTTTTCCTTTTTTTGTTGTTTTTGACTGTCTAGGCACCAAGTTGAAATTCATCCTGGCCACAGGAAGAGGCAGGCTAATGTCCATATTGAATTATTGAACATTATGAAGTCATTGGTAATGACATTACCATTGTTACCAAAATGCTATTGTTGTTTCCATGTATCCATTGCATTGCAGGCTCTGTGGAGAGGTTGGCATACTTCTGTCTTCATGGATAATGCTAACTTTTCACAAACAAGATTTAAAGGGGGATAGGGTGGCATTTCTTTGCCATTTTCTTCAAATTACCTTAAAATTTTAGAGTGTGTGGAATATAGCTACCAAAAGAGTAACGTTTAAGTTTCTCATGGATAAGCAAATCTGGCTGTTCTGTAATGTTCAGGTGCAGAGCTGTTACATGGTGAAGGTATATTGGCAGTTCCTTTGATACCATAGTATCTCCCTAATGGAATTTTAGACATGTTTAGAACATTAGACATGTTTCTAAACACCTCCCAGAAGGCTGTATAAAATACAGTTTTTCACAATAGTCTTTTCTAGGGTTTAATGTTATCTTTTTTTTTCTGAAGTACCAGTAGACTATATGTAGTGTTTTCACCCCTTTACAGACTGATAATGAGTGAATGTTCATGTGATCTGTTACACAACACTAAGCTCTTATTTCACTGTCTGCAGTTATGTTCAGTAAGTACAATATGAACATCATCTCAATTAACAGAGTACCTTTAGGGCTTTTCTTAGCCAACTATTCTAGCACGCTTGTCCATACTGTCATCAGCACCTAATCAACTAATGATGGCTGAAAATGAGGAAGGCCAATCCCAATAAATCCAAAGGATAGTAATTTTTCTCTTTTAATGCCCTTCTCCCTCCTTCTTCCTTCTTCCTACGGCACATTGCAGTAAATTAATGTCATAGTGGTTATTACAGTAGCACTGCTATGGCAAGTATTCAAGCAACGATCCTCGAATATTTTACCTCAGCATTTATTTGTCCATAAAATAAAACAGGATTTATTACAGTACTCTCTGGTTTGAGGACTGCATGGACAGCAGTTGTGACAACTCCTTATCTTCACTACAGGTAAAGATATAGGGGATGTTTCCCTGAAGCTAAAGAGAAACAAGGAACATAGAAGTCAGTAACTACACAACCACAGTGTTACACAGATTGGTAAAGTAAATAAATATAAGCATAAAAAATTCCCTTGTACCTAAGAAGAACTCTAAGGAAACTAATTTAGTAATTTTGTCCTTTAAAGGTCTCAGTAAATTAAAGGGGTATTCATTGCTTTGAAGATTGCTGTGTCCAAATCAGATATAGGATTTTGAGATTGAAAGCTGGAAAGATAAATGTGAGGAATTATTGTTGCAAGCTCTATTCAGACAGAGCATAAGAGAAGGAATTACAAATAGAAAAAAAAATACCTTGGTCAATACAATTTTACAGAGGTTTATGGTTAGTGTTGTTCGCTTAAAAAATAGATGGTTTTGGCTGTTTGAGAGGCTCCACCTTGTAGAAAAAAGCCCTCCCAGATTGTAAAACATGGGTTCTGAAGCCAGCCCTGTGGAGATGTGACTGCTGGCTTAGAGATATTCATATTTTCAGCTGCATGTAAATTTCTGTGTGTCATTAACATCTCTGAGCTCTGTAATTAGGTCTCTCCTGATCTGGTTATGGTTTCTGTACATTATGAGTGTGTAAGCCTCTCTGGGGAAGCACAAGGCCAGCCTTACAGGGTTTCCCCTTTCTGTTCCACAATTTTGCTCTTACCTTTAGCAAGTACATCCTAGCAACTGCCTGCTTCGAGGTTACACTGAGATCCCAGGGAAAGGCTGTAAAGCATTATCAGCCTTTACCAGTGCAAGTCTCTACCACTACACCAAAGCCAGAGCACCTCCTTCCTTCACAGACTCTTGGACTTCTCCCTACCTGCAACTCCTCATTTTAAGTATATTCTCTCAGTGGTTTTATTCCCCAAATTTCTTTCCAATTTTCAATTACAGTTATGATCTTATTTTTCCATCTCTTTTTTTTTTGGTAAAAGAAACATATTCTTAAAGTGTGAAACATGTATGTAAAACCCTATCTGTGGTTGAAAGAATGTTTCTTCCTGAATAAATAATATTTCATGGAATGAAATATGTAAATCAAAATGTTTGTCCTTCTGTTCCCCTTCTCATTGGGACACACCAGAGAGCCCAAGTACAAAGGGAAAAGTGGTTTATAAAAGGATGCTTGCATTTGAATTAGTTTGTTCAGAAGGCCTTGTCTTGCAGTATTATCTCCAAGAAATGCCATCCACATTATAAGGAAGTGCTCATTCCATGGCCTGACTTTTGACTTTACTTGAATGGGGTTTCTGCTTAGGTATAACAAGATATTGGATAATGAAGATAGAAAACCAATAAAGAGGAAAAAAAATATACAGAATCGCTTAGAATGAATTCTGTGTGTAATTACTTGCATTTTTGCTAACTACTGTATAAACAACACTTTTAACAAGGCAAATTGGAAACGTGAAGACAAATCTGCTTAGGGATATAGCTTCAATTTATTACCAAATGATAACTGAAAACTTTGTTTCTGCTGCGTTGCAGTCAATTTCTACTGAGCTCACACTCTGAATGTGTGATTAATCATATGAGCACTGGGGTTGCCAATAAATACCAAAACCTTAAAACTATAACAACTTGCTCATTTTGTGCGGTCATTCCAAATAGCTAAACAACCAGAAATTGTCAATGTACACCGAGATCAATGCTCCAGGGTCTCTACATAAGATTGATTTCCCTCTCTGAGGATTTCATCTCTCTCATCAACAAAAACATTTTGTCCTCCCTAAATAATCCAATCGAATGCCATCCTCCTGTGGAACAGTGAGAGGTTTAAATTGTTTGGATTAATCTCTGCTTTGAGGTGGCCTGGAAAGTCTCTGTAACTTTGTCAAATATAGCCTGGAGGGAGAACTGCTGTGGTTTGATATGTGCTAAAAATAAACAAATAATGAGAGTGTCTAAAAATCATGTTGTGCTTTAAAAATAATACGTGTGTGAGAAAATATGTTTTAAAGCTTTGGCTTCTAATACAGAATGTAATAATTGTCTGTGTATTCCTTCTCGTCAAGGCTTACAAGCTCCTCTTTGTTGGAGATGGGGAAGGAGATTGGGAACCATGGGAGTGGATTCAGAGGAGAGGACAGAGAAAGGAACAGCAGAAGCCCAGAGGGATTTTCCCCAGAAGGTGAGTGGAGCAAATTGGAGATGAGCCTAAAGGAGCTGCCCGGAGCTCCTCCCTGCTGTGGACAGTGAATGCACAGGTAAGGCTTAATAGACATGTGCTGAGTAGTTCACATTCTGACTCTCTGCATCTCCTTCAGAAGACAATTTCGCCTGTTTGCTCCTGGGAAAGACCAAGCAGAAGTGTTGTTTCAAAGAAACTTTTGCAACCAATCAGGCAAGCTGCAGTCAGGCAGTGTGGAAAAGAGCACTGTAGCACAGCTGACTGCTTCCCACAGTTTTCTTGTCCATCATGCAAAACAGCCTTTCCACAATCTGCATAATGCTGTAAATTGGGTGGAGATTTTGTGATCTTCATCCAGCATGTTCTGGGAAGGAAGACAGAGCACAGACCCAGGTTCCTAATTATTTCTGTGTTTGTTATAGTTAGGGTGCAGTAAGAAGATCAAGTTTTATCCCCAAGTGCATTTGAAATTGCATAGTTTCTTCATTTTGACTTTTTGTGCTTTTGGAAGTGTGGGCCAACAGCTCTCAGGACTGGCAGTCCTGTCCCCATAGGAGAACATGAAGGTCAAACTTTACATCAGCAGGCAACAGTGCATATGGACTGTATTTGGAGGCTGCTGAGCACACACGTGAGTCAGGTCATTCTTGGAATTTTGTGTTGAGATTTCCATAACAGGGGTAGGCTTGTGTCATCTTCAGTAGAATTTCAGGGCTGTGGTGAACAGTTGCTGTTCAAATGTTGGATAGAAGGTGCCAAAATGGTGGTCCCATAGGCCAAGCATGTTTTGCTTCCATTCTGAACTGGTACTAGCTCAGAAATGTTAAAAGATCCGTGCTGAAACTCAACATAACACAGGTCTCTCAAAGTGGAATTAGTTTTAGTTAGGTTGTCTTGGTCTCAAAGTTGACCACCAAAATGGCAAACTGGCTTTGAAGGCATTGAATAATTATTTACAATAGGCCAAGAACAGAATGTTCTGGGTAATGTAAGTATGATCACAGTATCTGTGATCTGAGCTTTGATGAATATGTAAACTTCTTCTGTTGCAAAAAATTCTCCTTTGTAGAGCTATACAAATTTTACCAATGCCATTGTACATACCAGTATACATTCAATTTGAAGACAAAAATATTTTCAGTATGATGAAGCATAAATTTCTCCTTTGTAAACATTGGAAGGGTGGGAAATGTGCATGGGGGGTAGGCTAAGAGGCTAAATTTATTATTAGAAGGGCAAGATGAGACGTCATGGTTATCATTAGGAAACCTCTAAAACATATTTGTACACTATCTTGGGGCAAATACAAGTGTCACATGGTAACAAGAGTTATGCAAAAATACCACACTATGCTGTTATGCCCTGAGGGCCCTCTCTGCTTAACAAGATGATGTTGCAGGGTGCACATGCACACCAGAAATTTATGAGTTCCTTGAAAGGCAGAGAGAAGTATTTTCGAGGCTCTCACTCACAAAAGAATAAAATGAAGCATTAGTGATGTATGTTTCTAGATGACAGTGTCTGCAAGTCCCCTCATGGGTTTTTTTTCAAGTAGATATATAACAATTTAAGGGGTCAGTATGTAACACACAAAGACTCCATTCTTTATAACACATATAAACACACCATAAACAAAAGAATAAGTAAATATCCTATATCTATTTTGGTATTATTTTTTTCATTAAGTCAGAGGGAAAGGAAGACATTTAACAGGCACCCAGTTAAATTTATTCATATGGACTCTATTGGATAAACTAAAAAGCCCTCTAAGTTTGCATCAGAATGGCTAGAAAATGGCTAAAAACATCTGCCAGAAGGCCAGGGGATACTGGTAGTAAAACCACTTTACATCTGCCAGAGCTCAGTCTTGAGATTCTTGCAGAAGGTCAGTACAAACTAATGAATAAATTCTTTAGAGAAAGTGAGCCTGTGATCACACAGTGGCATAAAGGTGAGGTTAAAGATAGGAATTGGGTTCCTTATTTCAAGGGGCATGTACCAGAAGGGTGTTACCACAGTCCAGTTGGCTGCTGGATGGTAGAGATTAATTCCTCAAGACCTCTCTGAAACTGAGCTCTTTCTCACGACATCCTAAAAGTTCCAGCCCAGCCTTGGATCCTCTTAACTGCTCTGTGGTCCTGCTTGCCAAGCCAACCCACCTGCTGGCTCTGCCCTGCCCAGAAAACAGGAGTCCACACAGCCAGGCTGCAGAAATGGGTGAAGGAAAATCATACCCATGTGAGGCTGAAATAGTCTAGGACTTGACAGGTCACTAAATTTTAAAATAGTCATTCAATAAAATAAACAAAGTAAAAAAGCTTAAATGAACATGTGAGTAATTTTATATATCAATCTATATACAAATCTATAATGTCTATATAATTAATTTTATTAATTTTTCAGAAATTAAGCACGATCTATTTGCACAAGAATTTTGGAAAATATTTGAAATTTGAAATATTATCTTGTAACAATCTATAAAATAAAAAAAATAGAAGGGATGTCTCTGTAGCACTTGGAAATTGTCAAGAAAGAAACTGAAAAATCATACTGACAGCACTGAAAAACCTAGAAACACTAATATAATATAAATCACAATTTGAGACTATGAGATTCTCAAAGAAACCAGGCAAGAGATGGGTTTTTGCATGTACACCACATATGTGAGTGGTTAAAGGGTCAGGATCCAAGAACCAAGTGTTTGGCTTTATTTTTTAATAAATCATGTTAAAAAAAATATTTGAGGAAATAAATTTGCAGAATACAAGTTCAGGAATGCTAATTACTAAGAGTTCCTCTATGTACTCCAATGTGTTAAAAGATGAATATTCAGTGTTTTAATAAGTTTATGATCAGTTATGTCCAAAGACAAATAACTGTTGTGGGAAGAAAGAGGGAGAACATCAGTACTGAGCCTTTTAGGATGACTCCTTTATGAGCTAAACTTGTCCTTGAAGTCATCCCTGCAGCCCAAAACTAGGTATATTCTGGGAAGGGGATGACTCAGGGAGGCGGGGATAACCTACAATCCCTACCAAACTCCTGTGGTTATGATTGTAGGAGAAAAAATTGGGTTTGCATGTTCTTCTGGGACAGAAGAAAAGGCAGCTCAGTCATGTCCTGGTGCTTTTAGCCAATATCTAGAAGTGCTTTCCTTGAGTCTCCTCCCTTCTGTAGTTCAATGAATTTAGGCACGAGCAAGGAAAATTTGACTACATGCATGTACATCCCTAGATCCCCTTGTTAAGTCTTGCAGTTGTTAGTTGTTTTTAAGCAATGAATTTGACCTTCTCTTCCAGAGGTTACACTCTCTTTTGGAGTATCATTTAAGTCTTCACCTCATTGTGGCCAAGCTGAGAAGCTGATAAATGCATGAGAGGATGTCCTGATCAGTGTCAGCTTTATGACTGTACTTCTTTTATTACATTTGTCCATAATGTTGCTGTGTTTGTTTTCCAGTATAGAAAGTGTTAGAGAGAGGCCTTTATCCTACCTTTGTCCATATGGGCTCCATAAGCCACACTGGGATTTTCAGTAACATTGCTAAGGGCTATGAACAGCCAAAACATTTTCTGTGTGACAGTCTTTCAGAATTTCAGACTTTAGGTGCCTGTTTTGGGGGGTTATTCATGATTATTACGTCATTATTCATGACAATTCCTTAAATGGTTAATGGTCCAAAACTTGAAAATAGAAATTCTGTGTGTGGGGAATGCTGTGGGGTTTTTTTCTGACTCAGGGTGATAATACAGAGATTTGCATCTGAGATGAGGATGTTTCTCTTCTGACACCTTTCTGTACCTTCAAGCTTGTTCAGGCTATGTGGCATCTGCATTGAAGTTATGGAAACATAGTAACACTTTAAACTAAGGTGATCTGTATAAATATTTTATTATTTATACAGCATTCAATAACGGGCTTGTAAAAAACTTGGGAGTGTGCATTGAAAGAGCGGGCAAACTATTTGAACAATACTTACATCTTAAAATATTGTTGTAACAGCTTATCACCTTGCTGTGGCAGCATTTTAAGCATTTATTGATGATGCATTTTATAACATGCCTTACAATAAGTTATTAAAGGATGTAGTGGCACCAACTAATCATTTCATAAACATGAATAAACCATTTATACAGGGCACCTTAATTTAAAGTGCTTGTAGGAACTTGCATAAAATGTTTTGAACAGCTGACATGCAGTATTGGAACTTCACGTAGTGCCAAAGTGGTGTCATGTCCTACTATGCAAGAGTCTTATGTGGAACTGGAGCTTTATTGCTTCCAGTGATAGAGCTGGGAACTGCACAGCAATTCCAAACACAAAATGCTGTAAATCTCTCCTGAAAGGGAATACAGGGATGTGCATAAGCAATATCCAGGAGGTTTTGGTGACAACATAGAAGCATGTTATTGCTCATTCTATATTTAAATAAAAAAAAAGAAGGGAAAAAAATCTATTTGCTTTTAGCAATAATACAACCTGTGTGTAAGAAAATGCTGTTCAGAGACAGAGTATATTTTTAACACCTTGTCAAGCAATTAAAAGGCCGTGCTGGATGATCAAAATTCAGTCAGCAAATAAATAATCTTTATGTGCCGAAGAAAAATAATCTATACCATCAAAATAGAACTCTGAGACATGTAGAGGGAAAATATTAAGAACAAAAATTTGTACAGTAATGTTAAGATAATTCTAAAAATCAGAAAAAAATATGTCGGGTGATTAAAAATCATATGAAAAACACAGCTGCAATTCTTTCCCTTAGCTATGATTTACTAGGAGCATTTAAAGCAATGCTAAAAAAAATAATGAAGTCATACCTTATTCCCCTCCCCCTGCAGATATAGATTTTATTTGACCTATTGCTTTTAAAACAGGATGGCTTAAAAAGCACTCTTTACATGATAAAACTCAAAGACAAAAGAGAGAATGCAAATCATTTCTATATTACATATATGTTGCTCCATTTGGCAAAATCAAATTAGATCTTTTCATCCCCTTACTGTAGAACAAAAACAGAGCAATATTATGAAATTTTGCAGGGCTTTATTTCTAGGTGTCTTTTGTGTCCAGTCTTTTAAACTCAGGTTTTTCTGCCTTTTTTACTGACAAGCCCACAATTTTCAGAAAAGAAAGCTAGCATTAATTAAGACAGTGCCAGCTGTAATTTTCTTGGGAAGTAAATTTCTGCACAACTAAAGGTTACAGAGACCTTTTCACTGTCAAAATTTACTACAGCCTGTGAATGTTAATGTTTCTAATGAAGACATGTTCTCTGTCCCTGAACTTAAAAGTACCCTGAGAAGAAGGCAAAGAGAAAAAAAACTCTATTTGACGAATGTATCTGGAGTCTGTGCATTAATGCAGGGTTATGCCTGCTGGTGCATATTGTAATTATAGTGTTTGGATAGCCTTGTTTTCTAAACAAGGAATATTGCTATAAATTGGCAATTTTGCATGAAGAGTAGGCTTGTAGTAGGTGCCTTATGTTACAAATAAGACAGTGGTCTAATAAGCATTTAACCCATTAGACTTGGGGATATTCTCAGCTAAGTCTGGAGAGGAGCTATAATATAGAATGTGGAATGAAAATGTGCTTTGGGTCCCTCTATGAATGCAGCAGAGGAACACATTCATTATCTTCTAATGATCATTGTACTTCTAAAGATAATTTTTTCCCCATTTTAAATGAAATCAGCTGCTTTTAGAAAGAAGTATCCAGCTTTGCTCTTCTATTTGTTTGAAGCTGGTTAAACAGTAATCCACTATACATAGTTGTACAGTTTTTGTTGTTCTGTCATTGTGCATTTTCCCCCCAACCCTACAGCATTTACTGTCAGGCAGACTGGCAAATAAAAGGGAAAACTCAACATCACTGAAAGTTGATATTCTTTAGGTTTTGCTGCCATGTGTTATAGTTAATATTTTATTTTTCTATTCTTTGTTGGATTGTTTTCTAAAGCAGAATGATAATATTAAAAACAAACAAAAAAATCTGCTTGTCTTATGCATGAAGTTCTCAAAACAAAAGCTGCCATTGTATGAAACGACTCTTGATTCCATGCAGTATCCTGGTGTGTATGGGTAGGAAAAATATTAGCCCAGTTCATGAGCATGTTGGTAACAAATGGTAAAAGCACAGGAATGCAGGTTTTGCAAAATTTTAGAAATATGATCCTAATGATATTCAGATCATATCCATGTTTAATGTGGAGTTGTTTTAAAATTGGGGCATTAGACTGCAAACTGAGTAATTTTTATGCATCAGAATGTTCAGGTAGTTTTCTTTTCTCTTCCTTGCCCTTCCCCCCTCCCAATTTTCAAGACTTAAGAGCCAAGGTTTGTGAGACACTGAGCTTTATGGTCAGTGAAGCAGCCTCTAATATTTCTTGGGAGAAGGCAGTGAGTGTCACAAGATTGCGAGTGGCTGTAGCGATTCTGCCCAAAGAGCAATGGGATGCCAGATGTGTTTGTGTCAGCCCTTGCAGCAGTGGCAGAGCCTCCAAGTCTGTTGAGGGGTGTTTTTGCCATGCTATTGGTTTGTGTATCAGCTGCATTGATGAGGGTTGGCTTCTCATTCTGCCCATCAGCATTAGGGAATAGGATGGAGCACTGGGACAAAAAAGGGGGAAATCAATGTCTTTGTAAGTATCTATATGGACACTAGGATAATCTATTAAAAGCCATGGCTATCCTATACCAATGGAGAGATCAGATCTCATTACGCATCCAATCCCTTTTTGCAACATGTAAATTGGACTTCATTTTGACTCCCTCCCAGTCCAGCACATGCATGTTACTGCTGAACACCCCTTCCTCAAAGGCATATATTTCATGTCTTCATCAGTTTAATCTACTACATGGTCTGTAGGTCAGAATAATTATTTAAGATCTGTTGGCTAATAAGTCAATATACAAGATACTGTAATTCCAGGTAGTAGCTTGGTATGGCATAGTTAGCAGTCTTGGAGTGCTGCACAATGAGATAAAAATCATGCAGTACTGGCAGACTCTTAACTAGGCAACAGTCACTGTGAAGGTATATTGGGCAAATAATCCTTTTGTGGGGGGGGGGAAAGAGGCATGGCTCAGCAGTGTAATAAACCAGGCTTGTGCATACATAGCCTGGGGTTGGAAGGATTCTCCCAGGGCATTTCAGCTTTTATTTATGGATTGCACATGGATTTGCACAGATTTTTGTTACACTTAGACAAATCACCAGAGACATCATTATTGCCTTTTAAAAAGAGCTTGTTTCCCCTTAATTTAAACCTGTTCCTAATTGACTTGATCTGAGCCCAAATAGTCCTTGTTCAAGTGAAATAAGTACATCACCCATTTCCTACTTGAATTGGTTTCAGATCTGACCTTTAGTTAAACCAGTGTAATGTGGTATGAAGATACAAGCCTTAAGTCTTAAAGAAAGCCTTGAAGGTAGCCTTAAACGTCCTACTGTGAATAAATATATGTAAGCAAAATACCTAAGTGAGTGCTGCCAAATGAAACTCATGTTTGGAAACATGAGCTGGAGAAAGTGCCATACAGGCATGTTACTAAGGTAACCAATCCCTCTGTCTCCATGTGCTTTGAGCAGCTATCCAATGTCCTTTACTATTAGGTCTTGATAGATGAAGGAAGGTATGTAAGGACTTAGAAAAAAGTGTTGCTAAAATTTAATAAGCAACTAGAACATCTGAACTGCTAACAGTTATTTTAATTGTTCTGTGTTTTACTATGAAATACAAGAATATTGAGGCCTTTTTATTTCTTCTGAGGTAGAAAGGCTGCAATGTCATTGTGATCTGTTCTCATCACTTATTCCTGCTGATATGTTATTTAAAAAAAAAAGAATAAAGAAAAAAAAGTAAATTCTGCTTACTCTATTAAGGCAGTATGTCACAAAACCTTTTTGGCTGAGTTGTCTCAGTGAGCAAAGACAAATCAGTACTGGGGTAGGGTTAGAGACAGACAAGGATCTGAACATATATACAGTTGAACTTTCCCCATTTCTTTTCCTTTTTTTTTTCCTCTGTCTCTGGTATTTCTAAAACATCTTGGAGAGGGACAAAATATTTTACTTGAATTCATTTTAGTATATCAGGTACACTATCATTTTCAGAGCAGAAAGTCTGCTATAAGAAAATCTCCTGCTGTGTTTTCTCTTAGATGTCCTCAAAAATAAAGATGGGAAATCAAGAGCAGTGAAAAAAAGAAAATAGGAGCCATCTATCTTGGTTTATTTTCTAGGGCTTTGTCTTATCACCTGAATTTCCAAATGGCACGAATGTCTGGGTTCTGTTTTGTTTTTTTTTTTAAAAGCACTATGAAATCCTTGTTTCTTGCCCGGGAAGGGAGAAATCTGTGGCAAGAGGGTTAAAGATAGTTAAGAAAACTGTTTAGATCAAGGCCAACTGAATAAACATTAAATCTTTGAAATATGAACAAATAGCATAGAAGGTTGATGGAAAAGACAATTCTTTTGAGAATATGGACTGTGGGGAAGGTCCCATGGCCAATGCTATAAAGCTGAAAACCAGTGACAGGATCTCAATTAGAAAAAAAAATCATGTCAAAATCCAAAAATCTTGACATAGTTTGAAACTGAGTCACCATTTTTGAGTAATTATTCTATTTTGTTCCTTTATAATTCACCCCTTCAGCTCCTGAGTCCTGTCATTCTTTCCTTTGTGGTCATATATTTAGTAATGGACAGCAACATACTGAGGAGTAAAATTTCTTTCATGTATTCCTATAGCACATAACACAAATCATTTCACTGGCCTTGAAAGGATGCAATTATATATCTATATATCTGTTTCCTGCAGAGCTGAAATGCATTCAGTAGGTGCTTCCTGCATGGGGCAGCAGTAGTGGCAGCGGACATAGCATGGCAATTAAATCTGTGGTCATCACCCACTTCATCAAAGGACAACACATGGGAATCTCTTGGCTTTTTTGGTGTCTGTACACAAAGACCCCCAAGTGCATTGAGAGCATAAGGCTGGGCTGGAAGGCACTAGAAATGCACACATACAAGGCTTCTGTCCATCCAGAACACAAACTTGGTGGGCTGAATGACTGTATTTTTTTTCCAAGGAAAATAATGACAGCTGAACATACTAGAATTCTGTCTTAAAAGAAAAGGAGAAGAAAACATAATAGTTCCCTTAGTGGTCTTCATTAGTTTGGCACTTAGAGAGGGAGGTAGATCACAAAGCATTGACTGAAACGAGAAGATGAGAACATGATTCACGAATATGAATGTGGGCAGTGCATACTCCCTTGTGACTCAGAATGAGAATTTCACATGTGATTCATAAGGAAAAATAATTGTTTTATCAGATGCATTCCTTGCATATGGTTGGGGTTAATATTCCCCTTATTTAAAATTGAAATTCAACTACTGTGTCAGCACAGTGGTTCTTTCCAACACAGACACTAAAGAAAAGAAAGAAATTGCTTTATTCACTAACATGACACAGTTACTCTCCTCCACACAGAGTATTGATTGGTGTTCTACAAAGGAGCCTGACGTGCTTTTTGCAAGGCTCCTGGTGTATGTTGTTTATTAGAAAAGATTATCTGAATAATGTGAAAAAAGTCTGAAGATAATGTCCATATAGGTTTATGAATCACGTCCTTGGATCTGTTGAACCAAGAAACATACCAGGAGGTTGGCTCTGCATGAGTAGTGGCAGCCTCTGTTGCCTCAGATTGCCAGAGTTCAAATGAGGCCAGCTTGGGAAATGGAATCCTGTCTCATGGACCCCTTCTGATCTCAAGACATGTATCAGGTAGTCCATATAATGACCCTGTTTACAACAAGGTCCCTCAGATATTTAGGGAATGCCAGTGCCTAAGAGCTTACCTTCAGCAGAAGAACAAATATTAAAGAGAGTCACATTGAATATTCTCTGGTCATATTACAGAAGTGTTCAGCAAAGATTAGGGAGGTTTCCATTAAAACTTTTCTGGGCTCTTTTGGCTGTCAGAATGGATGCACAGAAATGTGATCTTCCTTGAGTGATCATAGTTTCCTAATACCATCCAGCGTTCCTCTTTATAATGTGGACATTTGCTTCTCAGGAAATGTATTAAAACTCTTAGGCAAACTGTATCTCCTGACACTAAGCATTAAATCTGAATTGGCTGGTGCAAACAAGATACAACATAAAACTCAATGTGTATGAAGAGCAGGTGGTGGGAAGGAGAGGAACCTGTCACAGCACACAAAGAGGGAGAAGGAAGCATCTGTGCCTGCATATGGGAGAGAAGGGATGTGCTTTCCTGAGATTCTCAGGTGCTCCTTTAGTGTGATGGAAACCGCCCACCGTCCCCGTGTGCATGGTGGGGTTAGTGTTTGAGAGCTTTCTTACTTGTGCTGCACTTAGGGGTTTTTAATATTTTAATTTACTGCTGATGTCTAGTATATTGGAAGTGAATGTCACATAGAAAAGTAACAGCTTGCTTGCATTTTTTACAGTTATATTACAGATTATTTGCTTTTTTAAATGGTTTCAGTATGGTTATGTGTAGCAGCATTGTTAAGTACTGTATCTTGGTCATGGCTATTAGAAAATGTTTTTAACAGTCTGATGCTTTTAAATCCACTACAGTTTTATTCTTTCTCTGATCCTGTAAAGAGTCCGTTGCCATTTGACACTTGTACTTATTTGGTTAATTGCACCACTCAGTGTTTTCCCAGTTAGCTCAGTGTTTTGTTAAAAAATGTTGGAAATTTACTTACAAGAGCATGGAGTTTATATCCTCTCTTAACACTGGTGGTTCGTTTTGTGCTTCCTTTTTGAGTGTAGTAGTCTCGGGAAATCCCTGCATGTTAGTAACAACAGCCGTTGCCTAGTAGAATTCCCAGTCTGGAATCTCAACTTACATGATGAGTCTGAAAGTTAAATACAATGAAAAGAGTGAAAAAACTATTGAGAAAAGTTTTGATTATGTCTGGATAATAAATGGAGCTGCTGGCTCTAAAATGTGATGTAGTTACTGACAAAGCCAGCGCTGGTGCCAATAGCAATGAGTTGAATCAAAGAATGAGAGCTTTCAGAAGGCTTGAGGTTAATTTTAGGGAAAGTGAATTACAAGTGAACTCAAAATTAGTTTCTGCAAGAACAGGATAATCTGGAACTGACCTTAGCAGTCAGTGTTGAAAGTTAAAAGGTGCATCTCAGTGTGGGCTGAAGTATTCTGTTCTGGAAAGGGTGTCAGCTGCTGGGACAACCTGGCTGTTTGCAGAGTTATTGTAATTTAGATTTAATCAGACAGGATTGAAGCCTGCTCACAGAGGAAATTATGAATTTCCAGCTCTATGGATTTCTGCCCTCTAATTGTGATAGTTTTTGTCATTTGAGTCTGGCTACAGCATAAAGATATTGAATACTGTATGAATTTCCATTACTCAAATCTCAAGAATAAAGTAAGAGTTGGAAAAAAATGCCTGGGAGAAATCAACCTCCATCTTTTCTACAGAAGAGCTGGAGGCATTAAACAAAACTTGAGACTGGTAAATGATTAGCAAAACAGTGTAATAGCATCAATAGTTAAATTATGGAATTCATTGTTAGATGCTGCAATGGGTGCTTAAAGTTTATGTGGGCTTAAAGCAAGGCTTGAAAGACATGTAGAAGGGAAACCTATTGGGAATTACAAATGACATAACCACATCTGGCTTACAATGTCCTCTAAGCTGAAAATAGTTGGAGGTTTGAAGATTATTATGAAAAAAATGTCTTATACACTTGTTCATCTCTTAAACTTCTTTAGGCCTCTGCCTATGGAATACAGAGATAGATTAATGTTGGATCTGGCTCAGTAAGGGGGTTCTCGTGAACACACTGCTGACAGTGATCTCTCCAAATACAAGCAGGGATTTAAAATGTTCTGGTCCTGTTGCCAGACTGAGCATGTATCCATCCAGCTGGGATGATCTCCTGTAAGCAGCCCATGCATCTTCTCTGCTGGACTACTGGATTTCAGTCTACATGCATCTAAAAAAGGTAATATGAAGAATTCCTGCCCTTACAATGATCTGATCCCTCGGTGGGACACAGCAAGGGGAGACTGTGGCATCAACTGTAGCATTTGTTTATTCATTACTGGATCTAACCCTGGGTTCTGACTTGCAAAGTCCCCTGTTGTAAAAGATAATGGATTGGGGTCAACAACTTTATCCTCCTTCAGAAGCAACTGTGGTATTTACAGTCACCAGCTAGAAGACCCCAGGTTAACTGTCACGGGGTCGTCAAGAGGGGAAATAGTGTGAGGAGTAGTGCAAGGACGGGTCCAAAGCCTGGGAAACATGCTTGCAGAGCGCTATAACCATCACCTGCCCTGAACAATTGCATCTTTAACAGTGTTCTTTTGTTTTTCTTTATTGAGAAATCTAAATGGGTGTTCTGGCCCAGAAGCCACAGATTAAACTTCAGAGGAAAAAGGAGACTTGCCTGTCCTCACTGGACTGGTCCCAAGGTTTTTCTGTTTTATCACTGGGAAAAGCATTTTAGAAATGCCAGTACTGAGTGAGGGAGAGGGAGTTGCATTCATTTCTGGATATTATTTATTGGATTTTTGAAAACTGACCTGAGAAAAATGTTTATTTTAAAATAGTTACTGCAAATTATATTGTTAGTGCTCTAGAACAAATGGTCAGTTAATAGTTATTTTGTTGGCAGGAGTAAAAAGCCTGGACCCCACACCTGTTCAGCTGTAACTGACAAACAAAACAATCATTCACGTAGAGTGAAAACAAACCAAATGCCCTTGAATTTTCAAAGAAAATATAACTCCTCCATGTAGCCCTAGGACAACACAGTCTGTTTGTTGGGAAGCATACTTAGTAGCGAGCTACAAATCTCTTTGCTGTGAGACTGAACGAATGTCATACATTTTGTTCTCTTTGTCTCAGTTGATAGTGTCTGTAGTACTATTCAGAGATAGAAAATTTGTGCCTGTCACTGTACCTGTCAGAAAGGAGCAATACCCTCTGGCAGCAACAGTCAACTCTATGGAGTTTTATTAGTATAATGAATGAAAGCCCAGTAGCATGCCCTGTAACACTTCTAAACTTTGGATTTTAAAAGGAATCATTATTAACAGTGAAAAACAACCAGCAGCTTGTTTTATGTACACTTTGTTAAAAGCTCCCCATATTTTTAAGAAGAGATTAATCTACAGTAATTTGTCATCAGGCTCTGAGTGAATGTGATACGATCCATACAATTGCAGAAGGTTCTGCAGGAAATTTGTAAGCATAATGCCATCACGTGCTTGCATCTGTGACTCCTGAGTAGCTGAGAGCAGCTGTATAAACTCCTGCTCCTGCACAGAGCAGAGGCTTGGTGAGGCTGCAGCTGTGGATTGTTAATTGCATGGGATGCTTTCCTTGGCCACCATATATGTTAATAACAGAGCTGTGCACTAGTTGCTGTCCCTCCGTTTCTCTTCCGCTGATTCTTTTCTTCCTCTTAACTTTTGCTCCCAAAAGGTCAATAACATTTTCTAAAAGGCCCTGGTTACCTTGCAGCGTATCCTTTTTGAGCTCTAAGCACAAACACATTCAGTAAACTGTGCGGGAAATGTTTCTCGTTTACTACTTCCAGTAAAAGGAAAACAAAATAGCAAAGACTGCTCTACATGTTTTCAAGGTCTTGAGATAATTAGTTTAATAAAAATTCACTTTTATAAGGCATGATCCAAGAGTGTTGCTATCTGAGGGAAACTCCCGCTGACTGCTGTGATTTGGGCCCAGTGGCTTCTCCAGGTTCCCTCTATTGTTTTATACAATGTTAATTTCTCAGCTCACACAAACTTATTTGCCAAAGAGGACACAGAGCATATTCTGTCTTACAGTGGTGGGAGATTGCTTGAAAGAATATATTCAGATAGCCAGATGGTTCTTTATTTGATTTAAATCTTAAACATTCCGTGGCAGTTTGTGATAATCACTCTTTGCTACAGGGCCAGTAGCACTCTTGATGCTCTAACATCCCACATTACAGCAGTAGGACATCTTCCTTGGGAATGTAGGAGTGCTCCAGGAAGCTGATGAATCAATTGACGGGTCACTCATGAACTAAACATGCAGGCCACATGCTGTGGGCTGTGCAGCTGAGATGTCAACACAAGTTCACCAACACTTAGATGGGATGCATTCAAACTGATTCACTCTGAATGGAGATTATAGTCATTAAGACACCGAGTCCAATAAATTCCTTTACAATTCAGTGTAACACTAGACATGCATATTAGCATATTTAAAACATAATAATACTGCTTCTTTTGCTCCAGCACACTATTTCATTTGTTGGTATATATCTGTCCTTGCAAAGAATATGCATTTACAGCTCTTTTTTTGCTTACTGCTTGTCCACAAGCAATGAGTTTCCAGATATCCTGCAACATGTAAACAGTCATCATGAACTTCATATTTGAATAGCAGTAATGGGTACCAGTTACCACATAATTTCAAACACAATATGGCTTTCAAAAACCTAATTCTAGAACAATATTTCTTCTTATATTGTTCAATTGCATCAATTCTACTCATTCTTTCCAACAACACATCCCATGTTTGGTTACAATGAGTGCTCTACCCTACATCAAAAAATTGCTAAGCAGTTTATTTATTTTCTTGATGGATCACCCAAGGTGTGTCTCACCCTAACTCCTCTTCCTCATGGTATAATTTAGATTTGATGTTTAATTATACCAAACATCTCATTATCACTCTAATGGCACATTGCTCTGAGTGACTTGAGGCATGGGAAAACTAAACTAGTTGTTGGTTTAGTAAGGCAACACCTTCCTGGAAACAAAATGCCAAGACATCGATGTCTACAGGTAGTGAGAGAACTTTACATACCAAGTACCTACGTTGACTCCTGCCCCAATCTTCTGCAAATTTTTAGTAACTTCATAGGGATTCTTTTCTCTCTTTTTCCTGCTGTCAAATGAGTAAATTAACTTCCAGTTTCTCCTAGCCAGCTTTGTTGTTATTATTTGGGGTGTTTTGGGTTTTATTTTCTCTACTGAAAGGCCACAATTCTGACTGAATATGTGTAGCTCCTACAATCTCTGTGTTAATGTGCCATAAAAACATTACCTTGCTACAGACATATATCTAAGAAACATGTATTCTTCTTCCTTTTGTCTCATACTCTTACTTCTACCTTATTTTCCTTGTCTTCTTCTTAGAACACTCAGCCTGTTATAAAGAAAAATGCTAATGCTTTAAAGATACTGTCTCAAAAGCCATTGTCATTCCTGCCTTTGCTAGAGAGAAATGAACTTACCTTGGCAAAAATGGAAAGGTTACAGACTGCCATATTCATCCGTCTGCCAGTCTTACCCAGGTGGTATGTAGTGGTTAATACCAGGCCTTAAATATTGGTGAAAAGGTCTATATACCAGCTCACAGTCTAATAGGAGAATTTACCCCTTCTTGGAGATCTGAATTTTCTACTTTTTTGAGAACTACCATTTTGCTAAATTTTGAGCAGCAATATATCATTATTGAGCTGATCCATAGATCTTATAGTAAGTTTATTGGAGGATTCTGAATGCATAAGGGTAAGAGATAGAGTAGTCTCAGTGCAGACAGTCTCTACACTGTCTAAAAAAATGAGAGGGTGGAAGTGATCAAGGATGTGTTTGAAAGAAATTAAAGGTGAGCTGAGGAGAATTTGGTTTTGAGTTTTCTTCCTTCTGAAGGGGAAGGCTATGGAGTACTGGGTTTATGGAGATTATTTTTTTTATGTTGCTTTCTATATAGTTTTCATGTTGTCTTACCATTGTAACTTAGGTTCCTAAAAACTAATGCTAGTCTCTCTCAGAAGTTAAAAATAATACAGAAGGAATGCACTAATAGCCAATACACATATTGAGCTAAGAGTACACGGTGCAAAAAGCCCACAGAAGAAAATAGATAGAAGACAGATCTCCAAAGACACTCTTTCCGCTTAGTCAGGTCTTGCCAATTCTGCTCACAAGCAGGGCCAAATAATGATGCTTCTCCATCCTGCAGCTCTCCCTTTCCTATCAGTGGAGCTTTATAAACTTTGGCTCTTTTTCCCTTTTTTTTTAAAGTAAGTTTTCATCATTTCCTGTTTCTGTGCTTCATATCAGCAGATACCACATTTTGCTTTCTATTCTTGCCAGAATTCTCAGCCCTTTCCTCTATTACTGTTACCTGAGCTACCTTTATTGTTCCCTTCTCTTAACTCTTTTCCACCACCCCTCTTTGAAACCCATTCAAAAAAATTCCTGACCAAAGACTAAATGTATTTTTCCCATGTATTAGAGTCTCTTCCTCTTTTCTTACTCTGTCGGAGTATTAGACTTTAAGTGATGGTGTCTCCAACTGCCCTTGTGGAGTGAGTTTTTCAGTTTAGAGCACAATGTCTGGTGAAAGAGAAGCTGTTCTGTAACTGTTGGACAATCCAAAGACGGATGGGAGAATTCACTGTAGGAGAGTTTATTCTTTTCGCTTGTGAGAGAAATCCTGGGTCTGAAGAGAATTGCTGTGGAGCCAAATAGGTGAAAGTATAGATCTGCCTGTCTTGTCATACATGCAAATAGTACCTGCTTGAGATACCAGTTAAATGCACTGGGAAAGTTTTTTATATTTGCATATATTTTTCTTTAGAACACAGTTTACCTGTGTACATCTAGCAACCTCTTAGGCCTGTACAGATCACTTGCACTGCATACCTCCTCTCTGTCAAGACCTTGAATCTGATTACATAGAAAAGTAGCTTAACTTTTCAAATGCATAATGATGTTCTTTATTGTCCAGTCCTTAAATCTCCATAGTGATCCTTTTGATACTTCAGTGGTAATTTGTTCTTTTACATGGTCTCTGGGACAGTGCTCTCAAATCAGGTGCCTGTATGGTGAAGTGATTATGTGGATGCTTCAACCCTGTCAGTGTTCAACGCTGGGTTGGACAAGAAACCTAGTCTAGTGGGAGGTGTCCCTGCCCATGGCAGGAAGGGTTGGGACTAAATGATCTTTAAGGTCCATTGCAACCCCTCAACATTCTATGGTCTTATTTCTTTCCCAAACCTTCAGTAGAGCTGATGGACACCATGACAGAGAGACCATCCTTGACTTAGCTGTGACCACAGAATGCTACATCCTCTAGTCTTAAATTTTGGTGCTAATAAGCAAGGCAGAGCAGAGCTATTACCCTGACTGCCATGTCTCCTGAGAGAGCCATTTCCATGGTTTTGGGACAGGAAAACACCCGTATTTAAGTCCTATTGAATGGGTGACTCTTTCCTTAGTGTGGTGAAGGTATTGATAGAACCCTCTTCCCTGTCACTCTCTGCTCCACACTGTTGTCAATCGATAGGGCTTTTTAGCAGCGAGGCCGCCTCCTCCGCAGTCACACAGCACGCTCCTAGATGAGCTTTGATGTCAGGTAATCATTGCTGTATATAGTAATAAATGATGTGTTTACATAACAGAATTCCCCTGGCCTTTGATATACTCAGATGTGTTATCAAAGTGGTGCTATGACATCTCGTACAATAGAAACAATAGGAAAGCACAGAACTACACAAATCCAGCACAAGCAAGCTGAGCCCAAATGTATGTTGCCATGCAATTATGTTATTTGCCCTTAGGGCAAGAATCATAGTTGAAGTAAGTTAATATCTATACCCTTATGAAGTCCTCAAGGACTGTTTCTGTGATGCACATGGCACTTATTTGAGAAATCCCTGGAAGTCCCTGTCATCATACCTGTTAATATGGATTAGGAGTTTGAATGGTAGTTCCACTTAAATTTTAACAACAAATTACATTAAGTTGCTTAACATAATTTGTCTCAAGATTCTAAATACAGGAAGTGTCTCAAAATGCTGACTTAATGTTCTCCTATAGGCTTCCTTTTCCATATGGCTTTACTACTCTTTCATATGATTTACCAAAATTCACCCTTTTTGTCAGTTTTCCTTGCAATGGCCTCGCACTAGTCTAGGAGGACAAGTCTACAAGGCTGCCCTGGTCACCTGCCTAGATGAAAAGAAGGGTGAGTTTTGTCTTGTTTCTCACCTTTTCTAAGGCTTTGGAAGATCTTGCAGTCCTTTTTATTTATCCATGACATGACATCATACAGGGAAATAACGTGTGCTTCTATAAGCAGTATGTATGGAAGGTTAATTTTCTGTAGGTATGATGATACTAATTTGCACCAAGAATTATAT
>WBMV01008221.1:512476-563681 GCA_013396655.1 Campylorhamphus procurvoides
ATCATGCAGTGCTCTAAGTGTGTCTTTACAAGTATCCTGAATGCTGCTTGAGTATGGAAATTACCGACAAAAGAAATTAAGAGCAGGAACCCCATGATTAGACTAATGCATTGATCAAGTCAATTCTTCTCTGTTTCACTGCCAACACACCACATATAAAAGCGTCATTAAAGAAACTTTGCTGTCTCTCCTACTAATGGTCTACAATTTGAGCATGCCCAGATGATTGACAGGCTGTGCCAGGGCTGCCTGTGTTGTCTGAAAAAGCCACATCGGATCAGCGGAAGCTTAAAGCAAAGCATAAATTATAGATATATGTCTGTTTCTTTGATGATGTGAGACTAGTAGGTGCATCCCACTTCCATCACACAAAGAACCACACTTTCATGCAGCTTTTTCACTTTGTCACATCACATTTGAAAAAACAACAGTGAAAACATAAATGTTCTATTTTTTTTAACAAACAGCCTGTTCAAAGCCAGTTTTGAAGTTCTTCACTTTCTGAATTAATTAAATATAAACTAAGTGTTAAATTGCAAAGTTCAGTGCAGCAAGGATTGTTGCTTATTTTCTATATCTATTTGTCATTACTGTTAACTGGTATGCATGTTTCTGAACCAGAGCTACTGAACTGGAATGCTCTTAGCATTTTGGCCATTCAAAGCAAAGGTGTTTAGAAGGCACTGAAAAGGGAGATTATTTTGCTTTGGAAATTTTATTGTGAAAAGCCGATTTAATTTTATTGCTGCTAAATTGTAAAATCTTCAGTAATATTGCAACAATGAATTTGGGGCTCAGGATACGGCTTATAATTATCAAGCATAAGTATGTATAATATATTTATAAAATAAAAGAGAGACAGATTGTCATTTTAATCCTACCCTTCAAACGTGAAGAATACTGCAGGCTTATTGTAATAGTAACAGATGAAATGCTACCTAGTTTGTTGGTGTTGTTTCTATACCAGAGCAAAAATCTCCATTATAAAATAATTCACAAATTTGATGGTTGTGGCCAGTAGTCAGCCAAAAATAATAACTCAATAGCTTCAGTCATATAATGATTACTCTAGAAATGCCTTCTGCATTTCCAGTTTCAAATAAATGCTTAAAATATAATACTAGACAGATACTGGATAGATCCATTGCACACTCCTAAGGTACTGCAGAAAAAGGACTTGATGGCACTTGACTGAAAAAGATTGTATCTACTTTAGTGTGTCTTTTTGTTTTAAGTATTTAGTATTATAGAGTTTCTTTGTTGCCATTGAACTTGCTCCTCAGCTGTACTGTAATGTTTCCTTTTATGATTTGCTGATGGCCAGTTTTATTTCCTAGAAATAGTTTATTGAGTAAAGCATAATTGTACTTTGTAAAATACTCATCTTGTATCACTTCTTTTAGAGATCAGACATTTCCTTTTCCCATAAGGTCTAAAGATCTGTAAGTTGACATAATTCTGCACAAATCACTCCGGTAGTGTAACTTAGACTGTCCAAATTCCCCTTGGACTGTGGCCTCTGTAACTGTGCCATCACTCACTTAACTTCACCTTATCTTTAAATAAGTTTAACCAGAAGGGACTTGTTCAACTCACCACCTCTTGAGTAATGTGAATTATTTATATGATCTTCATATGTGTTCGTTAAGCTATATACAGTAAGCCTAAGTGTAAGTGTTTATTCTGTTCATCCATAAGTGCGTTACCCCAAGCTTTGAACTCAGGCTAACCACAATAAAAATCTCTCTTTTTTTGCTGTTCTTTGATGGAAATGGACATCATTTTTTCATGTTGTACAATGGCAGCAGTGTTGTCTCAGACAGACACATTACCACGGGAATGCACAAAGAGACATTTCACATGTTCAGCGTTGTTGTGTTGCTGCTTTCCAGACCACCTTCCCCTCCTGCTTTGCAGAGCTGAGTGTACAGGAAACTGTATCCCACCATGTCTTACAATATAAATATGCCACTGGAATGGCTACTGGGGAAGTGATGACTACAATAGCCCTTTTTTGTCAATCCACTACGTTGCTTGAGGAGTTATTAAGTGCTCTTTGTCTGTAGAGGAATGTTAAGCACCAAGAAATAGAAATTCTGTAAAGCAGTCCTGTTTGCTGCTTAAAAGGACCTCAGCTTACATGGAAATAAACTAAAACAACCCCACTGAAATGCAGTACAATGTGGATTCTCCAGAAAAGCCCAAGTAGTGAAAATTGCATTGTAAGAACCCTGTGTTTCCGTGTGATGCTGGAGAGCTGTGCACATGGTCTGTTTAGGGGCAATGTTTTTGCTGGAAGACAGTGCACTAGTACAATTCTAAAATCTTTAAAAGGGGTTGGAAGCAATAATTTTTCTAACTTATGCTAGTACGCTTCGGTTTTCTTTATTACCTCTGATTTTCATTTGAAATTTGTCCAGAACAGCAGTGTTTACACATGTCCTGTTAGAAGTAATGCCAGAAGGACCTCAAAGGCATGAGTCTTGTTCCATTCTTCTTTGGTTAATTTTCCTCAAACATAAGGTATTTTAACACCTCCATAGATCATAGGATGAATAGAGCCTACAGAATCAAACATTGTGCCTCTTTCAGCATTAAGAGTGCTCAGGTTAGAACTTGCTTAATTTATGAGCTGTGAGGCAGCCATGAAACTATGGGTAGGCATATTGTTAGAACAGATTTCATTTTTGAGAGGGAAGGAAAAGGGGAGAATTTTATTCTGGGTTGGATTTTGTTGTTTATGTTGTTGTTGTTTGGCGTTTGCTTTTTTTTCCTGAATCAGGAGAGGATTTTTTTTCCTCTTTGTTTTTGTTTGGGGTTTTCTTTTTTGTTTTTTTTTTTAATCAGAACTATATTTTTTATTCTTTTTTTTTTCCCTGGGGTTTTCACACACACACACATACAAACACACACAGACACCCCCCTTTCTCTGGAAAGCTTGTATCTTTGTGTACAGCGGGTTTCCTCCTTGGCAAAGCAGTTTCATATGTTTCATGGTTTTCTGCTCTTCTGAACTGGAACATGTTCTTGTGTGCTCTAAGAGCACATGGCTTTGGAGGATCTGCAAAAGACAAGGTATTCCTTGCATTCTTTCTGAGGTCTATTTCTGACAGTCTCTTGAAACCAATTCAAAACTCCCCCTAATTATAATAGGACAGGTTTGTGTCTGCTTCCAGTCAATAAAGCTTTGTTCTGCCTCAGGGATTTTACTTGTACCTGATTATATAATGGAGGATAGAGGAATCAGGCAATAGTAATTTTAATCCCTGACTATCTTTCATTCAAATAAAAGGTGCAAAGAGATTGACTGAAAGGAAAAAATGTGGATATGGTACTACAGAGAATTCTGCTGGGTGGGACACTGAGCTCCCCCTCTATTTTCCCTGTTCTAAATGTTTTGGGGTTTCATATTGGACTAAAAGACTGTGTTTTAAATGACAGCTCTCCTCTATTCAGAAAGCTGGAGGGCACTGCAGGAAGCCTCCAGCTCATGGGGTACATCTTTGTGCTAGTGCTGCTCAGACCATTGCAGTGCTGGTGCAGAAAAGAAGAACCACAAACCCAAACCACTCAGTGCTGTATTTAAGCAAACCTGGGTTTTGTGATCCCCATGTTTCACTTTATAGCTTTCTTGGAGTATTTAATTCTAGACTTGGAAGCCTGAGGTTTCCTTCTGTCAAAGCAGTGTTGAAAAGCTGACACAAAGTTTTAAACACAGCGTGGCAATTTTTCTGTTATTAACATGGATTGTATATTTTAATTTTTTGATAGTATTTCTAAAAATAATGAAACTTACACTGTAACTTAGGAAACACACTAGATTTTTTTCTTGATAAAACTGTTCCAGAAGCCAATGACTTCAGAGAAGACATTTTTAGCTCTGCATGCTGTGAGGAATGCTTGGCTGTCCCATTGTCAGATCTGGATCTAAAGATCCAATTAAGAACTGTAGTAGGGAAGAAGGGGAGCTACGTTAAGATATTGAGGTTTATATTTTTTGCTGTGCAGTTCTAAAAGGAAGGAGTGTTTATTGCTTACAGAGAAATTAATTTCTCAAGGTACTCCACACACAAACTGATAACAACAGATCAGCCTCCCTGTGCTCCTCAAGACTCAGTTCTTCACCCCACAGCTTGGAGTCAGGAGTGGGAAACCAGGAGCAATAAAGGAGCAAAAGCATTCTCCTTCCTTTTTGTATCTGGGCCACCCTAATTGATCCCAGCAGAATTCCTCATGGCTGGACTACCTCAATCAACCCACCTCCATCCTCACCTGCAGGAACCTGTCGCTTTTCCCAGCAGCTGAGGCAATACCTTTGGGGGAGAAAAGGTTTCCTCAGTTACTCCAGGGAAGATTTTTAACCTCATCACTTCCCTATGTGTTGCTGGGCAGTCAGCATCACAAACAAATGACAAAACAATACTTACATCCCCCAACCCACCATATGTTACAGCTGGAGCAGATATTTTAAATAGCTGTATATTTAGTTCGTTTTCTTAATGTTGCATGCACTTCAAAGTCTTTAATGTCTTTCTGAAAAATTTGGTAGCTTCAGCTATAACTTCAATGCCTTTAAAACATGTGCAGTTTTTTAAAGGACGGACCACTGAACCTTTGCTGAGACACAGAAAAAAGTCAGTCTTAACCTGTATAGTAAGTGTTGAGGGTAGAAATTTTTTGTACAGCTCTTGCTGTAGAACTTGCTTGTGAGAGATGTTACATTTCTAGGTGCAAAAAAATCCTAAAGCCATTTAATTAGTATCTTTTGCAGCATTTTAGTCAAGTATCTAAAGTCAACAAGCATTAAAATCTCCAGAAGAAAGATCATGTAATTTTCTGATCATAATTATTGTGTTTGGTGGATCTGAATGATCATGAAAGATTAATTTATTTATTTTCAAACAGCTATACCTTTCTGCTGTATCTTCACATTCATAATAATCTTGTAAGAGCTTTTACATCTGTGTATATACATGGATGACATGATGGTGATATCCTCTTTAGGTCAAAAGGAGAACTGTGGAAACCAGTAACTCTCTTAATTTTTGGTTTTCCTGTCAGAATGATTTGAAAATGGCAAAAAGTGATTTACCACCTGAAAAAAACTTGGTGCTCTATACATGAGCCTGATTTCTTTCTTCATCTATTGCATCTGCTCCTGAAATATCAGAATGCAAATGCATTAGCATTCGTTAGGTCTGCTGAGGTCAGAGCATTTCAGTAATTCCAAATTAAGGATAGTGAGTTATCGTGTCTTTAGTCTGGAGGACCTCAAATGCTGACTTGTTCAACTGTCATGATGTAACACCATTCTGTGGGCTGGATTTGAATACTGAAAATGAAAGTCTGTAGTGGGGCTTTGCTGAGTATTGCAGTGCTCTTTTGTTTGTCTTCTTTTTACTTCCATCAGCAGAGCTGTTTCAGGTGCTCACATTTCTCCAGAGCTCTGGAGCTGCTCCAGCAGTCTGTGCAGTCAAAGGGAGCTGCTGAGCATTGCCAGCAACATCCAGTAGCAGAGGGAAGGGATGTGGGCAGTGCATCCATCCCACCCCACACAGGGCAGCAGCTGCACTGGATGGAGCGCTCAGTCCTGGCTGTGCCACAGGAACTGCAGCCAGTGAGGATTCTTCCTCTGGCTGCCTTGGCATTACTAACATCTGCAAATTTAATGCATACAGATAAAATGTGCAGGGTGTGCATTCCCTGCTTCCCAGAGCTGCCCATTTGAGTCACCTTAAGGTGAAAAAAATCCTAATATTATTCTCAGCAGTTACAGAGCTCGGGATGTGTCAGAATGAGGGAGGTATCTGTGTTTTTGTTGTTTCTGCCTCCAGTTAAGCTTTAACATTTTTGTGTAGATAAGCTTTAACTTCTTTGTGGTTTTGAAGGTTATTTAAGTACAGTGAGCTCGGTTTCACACTACTACAGTTCAGGCAGCAATCCTGTTGAGAAGATGAAAGGCAGAAACAATCAGCTTTTGAGCCATTGTAGCTCTTACACAGTAGTGTAACCAGCTTCTGCTTCAGCCAGGCTGCCACTCAAAGCCAGTAAAAGCTTCCAGAAGAAATGCCCGGTGGACACCTATCCCAAGCACAGAAAAGAGCAGTGACACTCACTAATGCTGCTGCTTACAGCAGCCTGTGAGAGCTTCCTGAAAACTCACCACTCCATATCTGATGCATTGATTCCCTGGAAAACAGTCCATTCTGATGGGCATTAGCTGGAAAGGGATAGTGTAGGACAAATTTGTTAAAAGTACGATTTGAGATTTGGTGGGTAATTCTGCAATCAGAGAAATGAAAAAAAAGGCTTGGTGCTAAGCTTAAATAGTCATTGGAGGAATAGGGAGACACCTTCCCTGCATTTAAATTTGAATAGCAAAAGTAAAGCAAAGCAGTGAGAGACAACTACATATGAAATCAACTCCTAAGAGATAGTATCAAAAAAAGAAAATACAAGGCTGACTTGAGACTTCAGTAGCAGTTCTGCATTATTCCATCAAGTTACTTAGCTGGTTTAGTTTGCTTATCATATTAAATTGTGTGTGTACAGGTGATTAATGAAGGGCAGTATAGAAGGTGGTCTGTTCTAACAAATGGCCTTAGAACATGTTTATAGCTATAAAACCTCTATAGCCTAATGAGCAAAAAGGGAATGGTTTAAAGCATGTAAGGGAAGTGTGTTCGTGATAACCCTGTGTCCCCCACAGAACATCAAGCTGTCCTTGCTTGCTTTCTCCTGATGTCCACCAGTGGAGAGATCTTCAGAGCTCTTCATGCAAGTCCTGTCCACGCTAATGCTGGGTAGGTGCCAACCTGCAAATACTGTACAAACACTGCTTGCCTTACTTCATTTTATTTTCATTCTTTGAAGGCAACATATAACAGTTCTTATAGGAAAATACTGTATTTTACTCCAGACTTAAAGTCTAAAGGGTTTCTAAAGGGTTTTTCATTTCCCTTTCTTTTCAATATATGTTTAAAATATCCTGTCTAGAAATTATCTGGTACTGCTGGTATTTTATTCTCCTGCACTATTGTTTTCATTTTGAAAGTCTTCTTTTCCTTTCTTCTGAAATAAGACCTAGACTAAATACCAAAATTCTTTCACAGCATATTATGGCTGAGTGCACTAAAATATAAAAACCTTGATTTAAGGCTTTTTGTATTCAAAGATCATAGGCAAGTGTTCATTTGAAGGTTCAGTGGCATTTTGAAATGAGAACATCATATATAAAGATGTCAGAGATGGAGCCTCCCACAGTGAGGTTGAAAGAAGAAGAACAGAATGAATAGAAGAGTTTCTAGGTTCCAAAGAATTTTAACATCTCATTACTTAAGATTACTCTACATATATTTTTTCAATATTTTGTATGATAGACTTTGAATGTATTGGTTAAAATTACTTCATGCATGGCATCAATTTAACTTTATTCATTATCTCCCTTAAATAAAATCTTAAAAATAGCTGGCTTCAGTGAGTGAGCAATTTTCTGATAGGTGCAGATTCTTCAGCATTTCCAAAATGAACCTGTAAATGAAAACAGACTAGGAGACAGTAGTCCCTTAGCCTTTCTTGAGCAGCCTGGTCTTAGATGGGTTCAAGGAGTTATAATTGTTACTAAATTTTATTGCACTTTATGCTATATTTTATTGCGTCCCAGATTTTCATAATCCTACAATCAAAGCTGTTGCTACGTGATTAAGTGATGGTTTCTCAGTCTAATGGCAATGATTGTGATATTATAATTTGATATATACAGTCAGCACTTTGACTGGTGTTCATATGTCTTCAGTAATCTGAAAAGTGTGATAGAACTGTGGTTGCCTGAGCTAGGACTGGATTTTGAGTGCAAGGGGAAGTGTCTCTATATTTGGTTTAGCAGCAATCTTGAGCTATACCCAGCAGCGAAACTGAGGTCACCATGACCTCATCAGCCACATCTCGGCTTAAAATTTGTGTCCATTTCTATTTCTCACTTCTGTGACACAGCTATAAAGAGGGGACATCAAATGAATGCCTGACTATCTATTTACTTGAGTATCTTGAGTTTTTAAGAACATCCCATTAAAACATGTACCATATGCTCTCTATCTTTGTACCAGGGGTTTAAAACTGTAATACTTGTGACCTTTAAAAGTAGAAAGCAACTTCCATGTCTTTTCTAGATATCTAAATTAGGTAAATATTACTTAAATGTGTAAAATCTTGGAGCTGAGTATTATATAAACACATACCCAAAACACCTATTGAAAAAACCAAATAAATAACTATGTGCCTTTATTTAAGACAAATACACCCATCTTTTACTGTGTAACCCTTCTGGTATTTGAAAGAGCTTATAAAATAATTAGTCAAACCCACACATGCCTCCCTTCTGACAGTGAAATTAAATATTCCAATTGATTTACATGACTGTTTCTATTTCTTATGCTATTTGGGGTTGTTTCCTAATGCTTGAGAGAAACTTTCTGTTCCAGATACATCGTAAAATTATTCCATATCTGTTGCAAGCCAGTCCTTGGAGCTGAATGGAGAAGCAAAAAGGAGGAAGGAGGTCTTAGAAGATAGAACTGCCTTCTATTTTCTTCCATGTCTGCTGGGTCAAACAGAGATGATCCCCTGTGAGGGGTATCACGAAGAGTTTTCTTTCTGTGAAGGACTGGAAGTAGCTCCCTAGAAAGTAATTGTTTTGTGTCGTCCTAAAGAGATTTTAAGAACGGGTTCAACAATGTCTGTTAGTGAGGAGCAGAGGTGAGATCCTTCCACAGTGCAGGTGGTTGAACAGAGAGTTGGTCCTCAGAAACAGCAGTCCTTTTAACACATGGAGAAATTTGGTGTCTGGTAATACATGAGAAGTTTTGAGAGCTGATATTAATCCATCAGTTCAGAAATATCTGGGAAGCCTTGCAGTAGGTGATCCTTCCAGCCAACCATTTCTGCCACATTTTGATGCCTGCAGGACAAGGAATGTGCTGGGACCCCGTGGGAGTTCAGCACCAGATCAGAGGCAAGAAAAGAGGGAATAGGAGTTTCCCATTTAAAAGAAAATTCAGTGGAATACTCTCACAGAGAAAGAAAGAAAATAATCAGATGTAAAAGAGAAATGGCATCTGAAAAAGTGGGAATGGACTGAAATTGCTCAGGTGTAGTTTAGTCTGAGAGAGACCCACAGAAAACTCCCACCTTGGCACCTGAAAGCTGAGATAGTCACTCACAGCAGGGCAAACCTAAGGAAAAACTGCAGCCTTTCCAAACTGGTAACATTTCCAAACCTTCTCCTCTCTTGTACAGTGCTTTATCCCTCCTCCTCTTCTACTAGCTCTGAACAGAGTTTTGCTTGTTATCAGAGGCAGCATTGCCAGATCTTACAATTTTATCATGAACTTTGAGGTATTTGATGCTTTATTTAAACCCTCAGCTCCTGCAAATGCAAAAAGAATTTTTTTAAAGGTAAAACAAAACTTTCTAGGTCTCATGATTATGTAGGAAGCTTGAAAGTGTGATCCCAAAAATATACCTTAAGACTTAATCCCTCAACATTTGGAAGTCATCATGTGAATATAAAGAACCCAAGTGTGTTGGGGATTTCACTTTCTTGTTTCTTGGACTTTTTTCTGATCTCATAGATATTCTGCCTGTTTTCAGGATTTTGGGAAATCCAATTGATGATTTGGAGCAGTGGATATAGTAAATGAAGATTATAATATTTCTACTACAGCTTGAAGCCCTTGTGAAAAAAGAGGACAGAGACTCCTCCCTGGAAAGCAGTGATAAGACATTTGGCATGTCCTGGCTGGTGCTATCCATTGTATCAAGAAAAGGTAAAAGAAAACAAAAAAGAAACTCAAAGCCATAGAGGAATTACTGTTTAAAACTGGCCATTTGCTTTAGATAACTATGGTATTTTACACTTAGACCGCTTGGTAGAATCTCCAGTGTTTAGCAGAAACTTTACAAAGAGTGTCTTTGATGTTTTAAAATATTTGGATTATTTGATAACTGGAAAACATGAAGATTTTTTGCAGAAGTGTGAAAATGAGTAACAGAATCGTTTGCTGTGGTTGAATTTTCATATTGATTCTGACAATAAATCATTTGCCTTTATTATATGTTTCTTCTCCACCTTGCCTTTGTGATTTAAAACTCTGTTGCTGTGTTTATAGAGGACAGGAGCAGAACCCAGATTTTCAGATTTCCTTTAAGCAATTACTTTTCTAGCCCTTTTTCCTCTGGAAGGTAACTTTGAAAATCCTTACTAAAACTAATTGAGAAGGTTGAAAGCTTGCCTCAGATTTTTTTCCCCCCTAAAGCTTATTCAGAAGCCTCCTAGGATTGGGCTTTGGGGTCTGTGGGCTGCTCAAATCGAAGGCCAAATCCTCAGAGGTGCTGAGCAGCTCCAGCTACAGACTTGGCTTCTTGTTAGTCGTGGCTTCCAGCAACATCTGCAGCTCCTACAGGGATCAAGACTTAGCGGCTCTTTGCAGCTCCCAACAGGCATTTGTTCAGGGCTGATCCATTTTTATACTTCAGTTTCACTTGCAGGAGGATGCTTTCAAAAGCCTGTCTCGTGTGCAGTAGCTCAGACCTTCTTCATATTGCTAAAGATCCTTCTCATGCAGCTGAAGGTGATGAGGATTCAGGGTCTTGCACAGCCACTTAAAGCACCTGATTCTGTTTGCAGTCTTGGCAGTTTGCTTGCTGGGACAGGAATGTATTTGGGAGAACCTTAAGCCTAAATTATTCCCCAGTTTGATGTCTCCTCTCCAGTAGTAAACACAGTTTCACATGGAGTGGTTGACAGTATGATCCAGCACTCCTCCCCCGCCTGTCCTTGTCACAATCACCTCTCTAAATGCTTTATTCATTACATTTTCATTGTCTTAAATTTATGCACTGAGGAAAGTGGGCTCCCAACATTATGAATGTTGCTTTCAGTCTCCTTAGCATGTCAGTTTACTGCCACAGACAGAACTTTCCTCTCTCCCTCAGATGTTTTCTGCTGAGAAGCTTGATTCCAGTTTCTGGTTTTTGATCCACATCCAAATAGTCTCCTTTTTATATCCCCTTCTTATAGTGAAATCTATAAAAAAGTTGCTAAAGCAAAAGATCAAATGTTGTAACAAATACAGCCATGACAACCCTGTGATAGCTGGCTCTGGTCACACACTGTTGTAAGCTGACAATATCAATACCTGGCAATATCAATAATTACCCAAAGTTATATCAGCAGACTGGAGAAGCAATATGCCATTTGATACATAGAAGCTTGCATTTAAAAAAAAAAAGTGATCTGGTTGATAATAATGTAATATATTGGGTTTATATAATTTTTTTTAATGCAGCTCAGTTTTCTAAATTGAATTATTAACTCTGTTTTACAGATGAAGACATAAAGGTGAAATGAGCTGCTCAGGTTTGTGCTGCAGGTGAGTAGTACAGCTCAGAACAGTCCAGTGAACTACTTGGAGAACCCTTTGGCTGCCTTATTATTTACCTTAGAAGTCTTCAAACAGTAAAATGAAAGAGAAGGGGACATGAGAGGAAATTAAACCATATAATGACAACTAGTCAGCCAACTCTTCCTTCTCAGAAACACAAAATAAAAGTTTCATTCAATCCCAGCAAACCCAGATGTCCCTAATTAAGAGCAAAAGTAGGAACAGACAATTCAGGCCTTTTGTTGTTGTTTTTAAAAGTGGCTTTTCTATTGAAGCCATATCCATACATGTGATGGAGATCAGACTAATAATACACATTTTCAACTTCTAGTCTTTCTTTGTGATAACACTCTGTTCTGTGTTTGCCAAACAAAAGCTTAAATACAAAAAAAAATCAAAATGCCAAATGACAAATTCCAGCACTAAGAGATTGAATAAACCAGCAAATCATATCTCGTATCCCATTTCTAATAACGGTGCTGTACATAAAGAAATAAATAAGCTAAGAAGTATTTCCACTCACTTCCAGTGATACTTGACATTCAAGTGTTTTACTCTTTTCAAAATACTGAGAGATAATCAGACTATTTTTTTTTGTGTAAAATGTTCATATGGTTGTTTCATTTCCCTCCTTGCATATCTCTCCAAGTGCCCTCCTGCCTGACTTAGAAAAACAGTATGCACAGGGCTTTCCTAACTGTCTTTGAAAGGAGCTGGGTCTGGATGCAAAAAGCAACTTCAGCTGTAGCTGTGCTGGCTATTGCTGTGCACAGATTATAGGTTCAAGCTCTGGAGTAGAAACTGAACTTTGTTGTAGGCATGTAGTCTCCATGAACAGCACGTGGGGAGACAAGGTGCTTCCCAGGAGCTACAGAAACTCCTTGGCTGCACAGAGTCCCTTGGAGTAATCCAAGGCTAGCCAGGAAAGAGCTGAGGTGAGGGATGTGTGGTAGTGACCCTGCTAAGCTGGTCATCTGAAGGAAAATATATGGGGTGTGCTTGTACATGCTATTTTTCTCCCAAATTTGTCCCACTGCACAGCAGGACCACGAAGTTTGGGCAAGGGAGAGCAAGTGTCTATTCACAGCAACAGCCTGCAGCTTAGTTTAGGCTTTAGTGTGTTGTGAAACCCTTACCCTTTTGCTCCAGAACCCTCACACTCTTATAGCATGGAGGTCCAATGGAGTTCCATCAGGGTAAATTATTTGAGTCTGATCTTGGGGAAGGGTGAGTAGTTCCTGGCACTCAGACATAATGAAACACACACACAGAGCACGTGTGTGGTCATGTGTGGCATTGAACACCCATTCACAGCTTCTACCCCTCCACTGGCCTTACGGAACTGTTCACTCAGAGTCATCCCTCCTTTCCAGTGATAAACCTGGGACTGATTATAGATGGCTTTGCATCGCAATCATGTGAAACTCGTGGGTTGGAGTCGAGAGGAAACGTGGGAGGATCTTGTTGAGATTTTAAGCTCACTTGAATATGAAACTCAGGGAGGGAGAGAGTGAATGCACATGGATCCACAGGAAAGAGTATGTTCAAACTAACCCCTGTGAAATGCCGCTGCCAATGGCTTTAGGAGAAATCCTCACTCAAAAAATGAAACCAAATCAAAACACATTCCTCTCTCCTAAAAGTCTGACTCTTAATGCTACCAAATATCCCTCTTTTCTCACTGGGCAATACCATTTGTTTGAACAAAAAAAAAATGCATAATGTGTTGCCCAATGTTCCTATAGCAGCACTAAAAACAGAGGAAAAGTATGTTTTAATTAATTTATAAACAAAAGATTATTTCTTGCACTGCCAGCAAAAATCCTGTTTGCCGACAAGGTTCTGGCTTCAAACATTATCAGCAACTGGCAGGATGAGTCCTTTTATGTAAATGAATTCATTATTATTAATTTCTGCTGGTGCTGAACGATTTATGAACTGCTTTTCGAATATGGAAAAGTGGTTCATGAATCAGAGGGGAAAAAAATGTTCAAAAAGTCCTGGGTCGATAAATAACAGTAGTCATTCATGAATCCCGCCCATGGTGTCTTTTATCTTCAGTAGGGAGAAGATCAAAATGATAAAATAGTAATGTGCCAACAAAAAAGGATTGAATGGGCAGAGACTAGTAACATTGTCCTCTTCGAGCCTTAATGGGCAGGGATGGATGGTGACAGACTATCCTTCACTAGCAGGCAGCTATACACTATCATTCTCCCAAGGTGAAAATGCCACACAGAGCCAGAATAAGAGGGAGCTGCTGAGCAGAGCCCCACTTGTCCCCCTGCCTGCACAAACACCCACGAGCTGTGGCTGAGGGATGGTGCTTTGCCCTCACAGCTGCTTTTCAAGGAGTGCAAGCCTATCGTGCACAGACATTGCAATTGCAGCCCTGCCCAGGAGCCTCATGCTTCCCCTGGGTCTTCTACACCTCCTCACTGCCAGTCTTCCTGGAACTGGCATGGTACCCAGTTCTGCTCTGCAAGGGAATGTGGCAATTTCCAATTGCATTGGAAAGACTCTTATTTGATGAACAGGCATGAAAAGTACCTGATTGAAAGATCTGGCAACTGCTCACCTTACCCCTGCTCTGTGAGCATACCAGCAGCCCTCAGCAGATTAGAGCTTTCAGGATAGTACAGTGTATACAACAATTTACATTGGCCTTGCTTAATGAAGACATGGATTTTCACCTGTATTTGAAGGACTCAGGCTGAAGCTCTAAATGTTGCATGTACCAGGAGTGAATTGTGGTCATAAAAGTAGCATTTTCTGCTTTAGGAAATTCTGTGATATGCAAGTGGTCGTGAAGATGTGGGCCCAATTTACCCCCAGTATAATTTTATTCAAATCACACAGTTGTGCCCAGAATGAATTTAGCCCACTATTATTTCAATGCTAAATATAGGGCAACTCTGTAAAAGTGGAGAGGGTCATAAAAAACCTGTTCTCTAATTAGTGTTTCTTTGTACAGTTTTGATATGCAAAGAAACTACAACTGCATATTGTGATTGTTTTTTCTTCAATGGCTTTGCTCATCTAAGGTCTTCAAAGTCTTTTCAGGTATTAGTCACAACACGCTGTGAAGTATGAGGGATTCTATTAGCATGAAAGTTGAGGAAAATGAAGGAAAAGTTACATGCACAAGATCTTGAAAAGATTTTGGCAGACTCAGTAGTTAGTCTAGAATAATTGATGACTTTTCCAATGGAACTGATAGTCAGGAGTATCTTCCAGCGGAAGAAAATGAAATGGCAGATTTATAGCTGGTTTTTAGCCTTATTCTTATGTATAATTCAAACTAATATTTTGTCCATTTCTTTATTTCAGATTGCCACAGGACAAAATCCTATGCTTCTGAGCTTAGCAATGAAGTTTTAATCACCCCAACATACATCTTTCCACAATATATATTTTTCTGTCTACCAAAGACATAATGGCTGCTTCTTTTATGGGAAACCAGGATTTAATCCAGTAAGTCTGTGAGAATCAATATTCTTGTGAAATGACACCATGTTGAAGTTATTTTATGTTATGTTGATGGTTAGCTAATTTTGTAATGGAGACATTTCTTCTAGAAGCAGACATAGTATAATTTAGTGGTAAAAACGTCAATCACAAGAGGTTGAACACTTATGTCAGGGCAGAAAGAGGGCAGATTTATTGATGGAAATGTATCTATATACTCTTTGTGGCACTTTGACCTGAAATATCCATTTTGGTTATAATTTTGTTTTGTGAAAATGACATCAACTGCAATCACTAATGTAAAAATGACACTGGAATGCTTTGTTCCAGGAGCCTGATTTAAAAGTCTTGCTGCTGTTTGTTATAGTAACAGCTTCTCGAAGCAAGGAATTAAGGTACTCATTTAACTGTTCCTTTTCTCTGTTTGTAGGATTTTGTAATAGATGCTAGTATCAGAAAAAAACAGTCTTCTTTTTTCGTACTGTTTAATATTTTTAAATGATAAATATATGGCACGTTTCATAATGACACTGAGGTAACAGAGGAGACACAGTGCTCTGGCTGGTACTGTATGTGGATACTGTATGTATGGTACTGTGTGGCTTTTCTTCCTAAACCCAGTTCACCACCCAGCCAAAACCATGAAAAATAACAATAAGAATGGGTTGGAGAGGATGGAATAAAATAAGTACAGAGTTGAGAAAAAATAAGTGGCAAGGAAGGAGATAAAGAAAAAGCACAGAGCAATATACAGGGGGCATAGGAATGTCTTGTTTGTGATTTTTTTACAAAATCCTTATCAATTCAATGGACTAATTTATTATTACTCCAGATTTACAATGGTGTAACTAAAACCAGAAACTGGCCAACCCTCACCCTAAAGAGGAAAACATCATTAGGAAAAACATGAAGTTTACAGAGAACCTGTGCTATAATGTGAAGTACTGGCTATTGTCTCTTTTCTGCTGTACTTTCCTTCCCCAAAAGAGTGCCTTTTATCAAATAATATCATGACACCCAGACTAGTAAAGGCTTTATCTCCGGGCTAGTCCTGAGAAATCTGCACTTCAGCATCAAGTAATTCTAATTCTAACACAATTGAAATTTTAGTTTAGAATGAATGAGGATGGGATGTTTTACCAGCTAGCACACAATCTATTCAAGCTTTCCCACCTTGCAAGACTCTCATGCACAGCTAACAGCTCAGTTTTCTATAACAGTCACATTTTTTTCACTGAGATGTACAAAATTCATAATCTGCTTTGTAAATCTTAATTCTTGGCTCCTTTTCAGGCAAACAAAATGACAGAATCGGAGACCATCCAATGTCCTGCTCTGGTGAGTCATAATGATTTTATCACTTAAATATAGAAACAGTTCAGAGTCTGGGTTGACCACAACTTTCCAGCAGGACTAAAAGTGGGGATTTGTCCTGTAGTTTAAGGCCATGATCCCCAAAGATGTTTCTTTTGAGTGGTGTTCTAAGCTTTCTGTACACTTGATTGATTGGAAAGAGTCCTCAGACAACTAAAGGCTGCTCCTTAGAGAACGTAGAGCACTTCTCATAAGATCCCTGCTAGAATAAATCAGAAGGTACCAACAGAACAGCCTATTTGTTTGCACACTATCAAGCACAGCTAGAACGGCTTGTTCAGAGGTTGCCTGTCATGCATCTCCATGTGGACTGGGAGGCGGTAGGGCAGGAAAACATCCCATCCTCCCAAAATGTAGGACTGCTCATTAAGAGCAGTCCTCTTGTGGTCACTGATCTACACACTGAAGAAGAATCAAAATAAGACAAGTCAGGCTCACTTTCACATTTTGCCAATCAGATCATGGATAGTTAGTACGCACTGCAGAGAAATTCTGACTGGCAGGAAGATTAGAACAAATTCATTATTAAAATAAGAAAAATGTAGCTAATATTTTGGTTGGTTGATTCTGTTTGAAAGCAGAATTGTTGTTGTTTTTTTCTTAACCCTAGATATTTTAGTCCTGCCCATTTGCATAGGTAATATTGCTATCATATTTATTCACACTGCTCATAAAAAAGCACATCACAAAAGTGCCTGGAAAATAAAACTCCAATGAGAAGGGACCCATCAAGTTTAAATGGAGGTTTATATTGCAGCATTATGAGACAGAGGCTTGCACATTTGCAGCTCCCATGGCAGAAAGTGAAACTCTGAACAATTAAAGCAGCACAGACATCCTGCCCTAAAGGACTGTAAGCATTTAAAAAAGCAACCATGACCTCTCTTTACTGGGCCTGTTTTCTATTTAATTTACAGTCTTTATTAGCCAAGAAATCTTGGCTGGGTCTTAGTCAAAGTGCTGAATATACAAGCATTTTGATCTACAATTTGGGACACTTCAAAGTATTCTTTACTTTATGATCATTTGTAATCAAGGTCAGAGCTCTGGTGGTAATTTGGATACCACCTAAACATATTTATAACACAAAAATTGTTTTGCAGTAGCATGGATACTGTCCTTTCTATTTTTGGTCATGGTAAGATTGGAGTTGCAAATGCTCAAGTTCTCCAAAAGTTACATGAGTATGTGTAAGCAATCCATACCTAAGGTTCTCTTGCTCAGTTCCCACCATGACACACAAAAATGGAGCATATATATGGAGAAAGAAATGGTTTGTTTTCGTCAGTTTATTTATTGAAATATGGGCTTACTAACCTTCTAAGGAAGAAAAAAAAAGCCCCCCAAAAGCCATAAAACCTCTGAAGAGGAGCTTTTGTTCTTTTTGTCTTGTTTTCCTTGATTTTCCATATACTTCACTCATGCACCAAAGTTTCAGAAGTGTTCCCTTTTTCAAGTACAGGGACCCTCTTTCATGCCAGCAGCATCTTGCAAAACAAAAACGAAAGATGTGACCACTGTTTAAATGCCATCGTCTCAGGTTCTAGATCCATTTCTTCCTAGGTATTATGTCTTTCTAGAAATCGTGTCTTTCTACATCCTTTTCTCTGGATTTATACTTGCTAGGACATGAGGTACTGACAGATCAATGTGCTATTTGCTATATTAGCAATATGCTAAACTATTCACAACAGATTTCATCCCCAGTGTCTTAAATTTTGAACTGTACTCATTTTGTTTTCTTCTGTGAGGGTCCACTGCTATAAAAATCTGCCAAGCTACTACACTTGCCCTTCTTCACATCCTCCCTTAAAACCCTTGTCTGCTGTGACACCTTAAAAAAATGACAGTGGTTAAGCAGCTGATGTGCTGTGACTGCATAGTGATCATAATTATCTCCCAGTTACCTTGTCATTTCTGCCCCTCTCCCCATCTGTTTGCTGTCGCTTGTCTTTTGCTTAGATCAAAGGCTCTTTGGGGCACAGACCATGCCTGTATTTCCTGTGCATTTGGCTACTGTCCTGCACAAAGAATCTCGGGTTCCAGGCACTACTGCAGTGCACATAAATAAAAATTACTGTTTCTAAAGTAAAATCCTCTGCATTTTTATATGCATAAATTAGAGCCACATCCTGTAATCCATTTTTCAGGCTAAACAATTGACTTCAATGGGAGTTGAGCCAGGGCAGGAGTTGGCCTATAGTCTTTACTCAAAACAAGCAACATAACATATTATTAATCACCTTAAATAGAGACTATCACATTCAGTGATGCAATCCCACCTGTGGATAAAATAAATACCTTTTCAGAAACCTTATGAATTCTCTCATTTACACTAAGCCAGGCTGCTTTTAGGAAAACTATTGTTCTGCCAGGGATAACAAGATTGCCGTGACTGAAGGTCATAGTTCCTTCATGTTTATTGCTTGGAGGTTGGCAAAAGGGTGGTGAATACCCAGCAGAGTCTTCTATGCCACCCTATCTTTGCCCAGGGGGTCTAGAGGTAGTTCTTCCTTCCCAATCAGAGTTTTTATCTCCCACTAGAGCAACACAAAGCCATCTTATGAGGGCTGTAGTTTTGAGTTTTATTCAGAATTTTGTTACTATCCTCAAATTTATCCATACTGCACCATAGCTCTAAAGCTGCTAATTCACTGAAGTCTTGGGGAAACAATCAGCTTGGCCAAGAGTGCAGCTTGAGTCTCAAGCTATTTGTACATGCCTGCATCACAACTGTTGGTGGGAGAGATGGTTGCAGAGGCCACTGTCTCCTGTCCTGTTCTTGAGGAGTGACAGCTGTGTGCTTCCTCCCATGTAACTTGGACGAGCTGCAAAGGAGAGGAAAGCCAAAGCCAAAAATAAAAACATGCGCAAAAGCGATGAGTAAAATCTGCCGGATTCAAGGAGCTGTTGTACTGCTGGAGGTGAGCCAGAAATCTGTGGAAGTCCCCTATTAATGCAATGGCTGGGTTGCAATTGCTTCTCTCCACACCCTGCCCCTTCCTTCCCCAGGTGAATCTTGTCTTGCCTGTATAAGACAGACTGCAAAAAGCACAGACACTGTTTTTTCCACAGTTATAATGTTTGTTTCACAGACTTTCTGCCTGAAAGTATATTTTTCTCCTCTTCTCTTGCGTATTTTGGGGCTTCCTAAGTTGCTGATGTGTGATAATGAGACAAACCCTTACCATACTCAGTAAATCCAGTCTGTATATGCTTACTTTCTACTCAAATTGATTGTTATTTTAACAAAGTGTTAATCTTAAATAAATATTCATAGATCAGGTTGCTTTCTACTTTCTGCCAATGTTTGGGTCATTAGATGCTGGGCTGTAAATGAACCATGCAGATAAGACCTAATGTTAAATATCTAGGACTTCTTATAAAGGGAAAAATGCAGGAAGGATAAGAATCTCTTTGTTTCAGGCCATAAGACAGTTATTGACTTTCTAGCACTAGGAAGGAACCTTCTGAAGCATTTTCTGTTTGCCATCTTCAGGAACAAGGTGCTGAATTAGAAGCACAGTTGATCCTGGTCTGATTCAAAAACCCTGTTTTCATTGGCATAAGGGAAGTGCTTGTAGCAAAATTACTCCAGTGGAACAAAGCCGAGATATGGAAACAGAAGTAAATTCTGAGTTCCTCTGTAGCCTTTTACAAAAGGACATAGCATGTCTTTCTAGGAAAGGGAGTTATGGTTTGTGGGTTTGGTTTTCTTTTTCCCCCAAAGGACATAGGAGTTGCATAACTCTATACTGAATTCAGTTTTTGTAGTATTCTCAGTAATGTGTCTCTATATACATATATTTTAGGGCTTCTTCAGTCAATTCTTTCTGTTATTGGGGAGAAATTTATCTAAATATTTTGAATGGAATACTATGGTATATCTGAAAATTGCCTGTTCTTTCCTATCTGAGAAAAGCATGCAGTACTGAGTGGATAAAGCAAAACTTCATATTTATTTTAGATAATTTAGTCTCTAATTATACAAAAGTGATGTGAGAGAGATACACAGAATCTGACCCAGAATTATGACTAGAAAATAATAACATTATCCTAATTAAAAACCATATAAGAGTTTGTTATCCAGCCTCAACTCCCTGACAGACTTGTATGCTCAAATAATCGCAGCATTTGCAGGCTAAAGACTTAGTAAAAGTTTCATGGCAAAAAAATCCCTAATGAATTCTCAGTCTTTTTTAATATTGTGCCTCTTCTACAACAATGATGGCTTTTGGGGACTCTTGCTCACTTATGGGACATGTGGGTCATTGGAAAGCTTGAATATTCATTATGAGATGAGCTGGAACTGGATGTGCAATATGTTTGGAGGAAAACTAAATTTTATGTAAATTCTACAGTGATGTTTTCTGGCTCAGTTAGAATCCATTCTACTGTTTATCTTTATACTAATAATGGTCTCTAGGGCTTCTTTTTAAGCCTCTCTGTATACTTTTTTTTCTTTTAAAATGAAAGATGAAGACCCAAAGAAAACAATTTTTAAAGATAGAAATAGAAACACTAGGTAAAAGGAATTAGCAATGCAATCTATGCATATATTATGTGGAAATCTACTGCAAAATTGCAGCTTGGAATTTTATTCCTAGGACATTAACCATTTCGTGTTTGAACAGTATTGCTTCTCCAGTCCCCCATTTTTCTAAACCCCTTTGAATCTACTTTTTGTATCTATTTCTGGATATTTTTGTAATATTTATTAAAATATTCCTGCTCTGGAATGGTAAACCCAGTTCTCTGGAAGAAATAAAATCCATGGCATAGCTCTGAAATGAGAATTAACCTTGATTACTACAGTAATTTACTAATCAAAACTGGAGACCTGCTAATCAAGCCTGAATTACCAGCTGCTTGATTTTTATAGTGACATAACCAAAACTGAACATTTGGTAAACAAGAGTCTTATTTATGAGGGGGGGAAATTGGCATATGGCCATATTCATCTTAATATATTTATCACTATATTGTGGAGATTTCCTTATCAGCTGATGTAGCGATAACTTCAGCCTTACCCCGGAAAGACGAACACTGAATTTTAGATTACCCTAAAATTAGAGCCAGAGCAGACTATTTCATATTTTAAGGGGCTTTCTGACCTACCTGTTGTTTTTGGCCCCAGGGAGGAGAACACCTAATATATCACAACAGCCTTTGTGTTGTAGAGCTGGTTAGAAAGCACCTTGGAATAAAGACAGCAGAAATGAGAGGAATGGAGATGTGCCAGTGAGCAGGCAGCTGGGAAAAGCTGCAGGAGGAAATGGCAAAGAGCATCCCTGGTGAGCCGAGGGCCAAGGGGGAGCAGGAGGCTCTGGAGAGGCAGCAGAGAGGGAGAGGAGCCCGGGGAATGGAGAGAGTGAATCACCGAGGGCCTGGCGGAGGAAGCCACCGACCGCTCCTGTGAGTAAGTGCATCGCTTGTACAAATGGACAACGTGCCAATTATTGCAGCCTCTCTGATGGCTCTGGGGGTTTTTTAAGTAGTTGTCTGGTTTCCATAAGTGCAACTAATTTCATGTTTTTAATCATTTTCTTTTCGGTCTGATTTCTGTTCGTTTTTTTCAGCTCCCAGATGGCATCCTGTATCCACTGACACAGAAAATAATTTCCCAGTATTTTCTTTAATGAATGACCTGTTACGAACAAGCAGGAAAAACCCATATTGTACAATTCTTCCATAGAATAACTGATCATTAATATAAATGGAGAGCAACACCCAAAATGGAAATAGTTTTTTGTTGTTTGAGCTGTGTATGGTATTTTATTAAGGTGGCTTGTGTGGGGTTTTTTAAATGTCTTGTTCAAATGATATTGTCATGGGTAATTGTGCTGTTAAAAAGGTAAAGAACAGAAACACAAAAAGATTATTTCTAGAATAATGTTTACAGCATGAAATTCTCAGCTAGTCAGGCTTTTTCCCATTCTCTGCATGTTACTTTAGACCTAATCCCTCATTCTCTCTATTCTTAGCCTAGAAAATATATACTAAAGCTAGTCCTGCTTCCATTTTTTCACTATCTTATCTCACAAACCTGAAATACTGTTTTTTACTTTAAGTCTTGAATGTACTTATGCCTAACAGGAACGAAGGAGCATAGGGTTGAATTAAAATGCATGAATGGTTTATAGCCTATTTAAACCTTGAAAAACACGTGTGTGTAGTGACTGTATGCTGAGACACAACCTTGCAAAGCTGCAAGAGGCCCCAGCTCAGCAAGTGCAGCCCAAATTAGAGCATGCTGGGATCTATGGGCAGTCTTCAGAGGGGTTTTAGGTGTCAGGTAAACGTGAGCAACCACAAGGTAAACCAGAGTGCTATTCCTAATATTGTGTACTCTTGGCAGGAGGGACATCCATGAGGATAAAGATTCCGGATTTTAGGGATGGATCCTGTAAGTGCACTTGGTAGGTAATGTCTTAGAACATTTGGCTGGCCAAGGAAATGAGAGTGAAATAAGTGGCTTAGAGTTAAGGGGGGGGGTGACATTTCCCCCGACAACTGGAATAGGACTCTCCTCCACCCCAGTTCGCGTCCCTGCTTCTCCCTAAAGCTACATCTGTGCCCCCAGAAACTTTCCTCAGTATTGCCTTACATATTTAGGATGACCTTCACCCACCATCAAAACTTCAGAAGCCCAACAAATCCAGCTGCAATTTGAATCCCTTCAGATGGCACTGGAAGGTAACAGGAGCTCCACAAAGAGAAGGAGCATATGAAGTCACTGAGGAAGGAATACTTGCAAGGAGGGAATGATTGCTATGGAGGAAGGATAGAGGAAAAGTAGAAACAAGAGAAGTAGTGGCAGAAAAACTGGGAAGAGGGAGCAAAAATTGTAAAGTGACACCATAATGCTTTAATATCTCTAAAGCAAGGGAAAATTACAAAAGCATTCATTTATTCATTTTCAGTCAAAGAAAGAAACTACAGCATAAAAAGAGGGGTGGAAAAGAACAGAAAGTAGAATATATGAAAGAAAAGGGCAAGCAAAGAAAGAGGAAATTAAGAGAGAGACGAAACAAGTGCTGCAAGTAAAGGAGTGGATGGGGAGGGAGGAGGCAGCACAAAGAGGTCCGACGTACAGGGCTTTTAGGTAAGTGAATTTTATTTGTATATGTCATTTCCTACTTTTTATTGCATTTCTTTGGCAACCGTCCCACAGTTCCATAACCTGTGGGTGGGTGGGAGGAGGTGGCTAAGAGGGCAAAATGGTAGTTTTTGGCAGAATATTGACATGACTCGAGTCAGGTCATTACTTGCGGTTGTCATTAGACAAATAGTGAAACTGGGTTAATGGGGCAGGTGTTTATGAATCCTACAGGCTAGAGAAGGCTCAGCTTTCAAAACCTGACTCACACAGAAAGGGAGAGGCCCAGATGATTCAGTGCAGTGAAAGCAATGGTGAGCTGTCACCTCAGTGCTGCAGTGCCACAGGGACCTATTTCAGGTTTACAAGATGGTTCTCAACTCCGGGATGTCTCCCAGCAGACTTTGGAAGGTGGACACTGCATTTCTGTATTGTTAACGTCCTTTTTTGCAATCACAGGATGGAAATAATTTCTTTTAGTGCAAAATGAGATCCTGAAGCACAGCTATATGGCAAAATATGACTTTCACGGAAAATGTTCTGAACTGTGTCTTTTCTGGATACCTTTGTTTATTTTCGCCCTCTGTTTGACTCTTTACAGGCTTTTTTTTTCCTAATTATCTTGATTTTAAAAGGGAAACATTTCTACAACATACAGTGTCAAATAACATGAGTTAGGATTTTTGAAGTCTTTAGAACACACTCAGTAGCTGCCATCCTGAGTCAGGCAAAATGTCTGTGTAGACCAGTGTTTTCCCTCTGAGAGTGAGAGGAGCAAATGTCGAGGGATAAAGTGTATGAACTCTGATATATCGCTCATATAGAGCAATCCTTCTTCCCCTGTGTGCTCCTGCCCTCTGAGGATCAGTGTCAGAGACATTTTGATTTGGAGGCTGAATCTTGATCATCATGTTTAGTAGCTAGTGATGGATTTCGTTTGCATGATTTCATGTAATCCCTTTTATGGTCCATTTACACTTTTGACCTCCACACCATCCCGTGGCCATGAGTTCTGTAATTTCATTATGCGCTGTGAGGATAAAATACTTCTTTTGTTTGTTTTAAGACTGATGCCTGGTCACTTAATTGGGGCTCTTAGTCCTTGTATTTGTAGGAACTGTTGAATAATGGCTCTATATGTTAGAAATTAGGTTTTTGAAATAGAAAAACTCTCTTGCAATTTTAAAGCCTTGTGATTAGGCAAACTCCTCCTCCTCCTCTTGTGAATCCTTCTATGAAAAAAGAAAAAATTCCCAACCCCAACTGCAGCCTGATGAAATTAGAATTAATTGAATAAAAAGTAGTTTTACACTGTTCATACAGAACAGATAAGTAGACTTAGACTTATTTTATATGTCCTATATGGTTTACCTCTTATGTCACATCATGGTGCCCTTATCAGTTCCATAGGATATGAAATTGTCCATTTGTAATGCCATGATCTGTGACACAAGTATTAAGTCCTAAGTGTAGTAATGGCAGAGTATGTTCATTGAGTTCTCTGCAACAGCAAGAAGGGGAAAGGCCTGGAAAGTCAATTAAAAAAAACAGAATTAGACTTTGAACAAGTCACCTGAGCACAGACAGACAGCAGTGTACAGTGGGGTGGAGTAAGGTGTGAACTTACAGCTTCTCAGAAACTGCTCATTTCCACATTCACCTGCCAGCTCCCTGGCATCTGATGTAAATGGGATTGTTCCTTTCCCACCTGCATCTCAGCTGTCTTGCTTGAATTTGGTGCTGAGTGAGAGCCTGTATTGGCTGCTTGCTGGGGGGCAGCTGATGTGCTGTGCTACCCTGCAGTGGCCTGAGGCAACCTGCTGGTACACCTACACCTCTGGTTCCTCAGCCTCTGTGGTCCCTGCCCAGGTAGAGAAGGAGCCAGTAGCTCTGTGGGCTGGTCTGGCACAGCAACAGGAGAGGTGGCCCTGAGATAGCTGGAGGACCATCCTGTGTGCAGAAAGCACTGTGGAAGGATCTGTGCTTTCCCCAGCCTTCTATATTTCACCCTGTGTGGGGCAGAAGGTGGGGAAAGACTCGATGTGAGGCAGAACCAGTGTTTCCATCTTCTTACAGCTGGTGGTTATCCAGCATCCTCTCGGCAGCATCTTCCAGTTCTGTGTTATTGTGTATCATTCCAGTCAGATTGCTTCAGAGAGAGACAAAGAACAGATTCTGGGATAAAATCAAAACTGCTCCAGAAATGCACTGTGTGTGGCAGTATTTGGAGCAGTGGTGAGAGGTTAAAAAAAGAGTTTGACCCCAACCCACGAATCAAATTCAATGTCAGAGAATTTAATGCAACACAAGGTGTGGTGGAACAAAGACTATTGGGGGGTCTCGTCTATATTCGGTTATGACAAGCAACATTCAGCACTTAAAAAGAAAGAACAGTGTAATGGTTTTCACTGAATTGTATGAAGAAACAGGATAACTTTAACAAATATCACAAAACATGTCACAAATCAATTGTATTGAAAATATATTAGGCTTCTTTAAAAGAAAAGATCAGAAAAGGAAGCAGCACAAGCAGGAGGAGAGACAGCACACAAAGATTTACTTCTGAGTGCTACAAAATATTGAACTAAAAATAACATTAAAGATGAAATTTGCAATGAATCTCAAGCTGCTAAATTCCCAAAGGCTGGGTCTGCCAAAGGCTCTGTTGGTTTCCTCTGTTCTTTTCTGTCTTTATTTAAATATTTTATACAGTTGTCTATGTTCATGTGTAGCGCGAACTGTCATTTATATTTCAGTCCACTCTAAAATGGATCTTAGACTATCTCAAGCTGTGCGCTGCAGCAAGTAGTTTTGAACTGAGAGGTAAGTTGAAGTGGTAGGGACAAATGCAGACTGATATTTAATGTAGTTTTTGTGTACTCATATTTTGCTGTCATGTTTTTTGCCTTAAAACTGATTTGTAATTTTCTGCATTTTGTGACATTATGATGAGATGTGATGTGAGTGTGGTTTCCATTTAGCAAATACATTGATGTATTTTTGAGTCACAGTGGCTGAGTTCTGAATTCTGACCTTAGGGTTTAATGTTTAGCAATAACAACATGCAAGTTTAGATCTGCAGTCTGAAATGCTCCTCCTTATGCTGTGGACTTGCCAAGGTAAACTTTTTAAAATGAGACAGTCTTAAGCTTATTTTAGATTCACTTCTGTGACAGGCCCACAGGGTGCTTAATATGCTCACAACTCCGTTGTCTTAGGAATACAGGGCTCACCCTACCCAGCTCCACTCATCATGGAGCTGAATCCATCACCTTGGGAGAGAATCTCCCACCCTTCTGGTGTTGAGGAAGGAGAGAGGGACCTGTTATATCCTCGGTAAAGACAAATTGCAGCAGTGGTGGTGGCTGGGGCACAATGAAAGCTTCCTAATTGCTCCCTGCAGGGTGGGATACCCCCGAGCTGGGGCTGGAGGGGGCACAGGAGGCAGAGCTGAGCCCCCAGCCCAGCACTGTCAGCAGGGCAGGGAGATGGCACAGACGTGCTCCAATCCCAAAAGGAGAAAGAATTCCCTTAAGGAATGGTGCCACTGCTGCGTCCTGACCTTAAGTCAGTCCTGTTGCTGATACACTGTTAGATTAGGTAAGAAATGTTAAGATATAGTAAGGTGGGATTCTGGTGAGATTCTGGTTTTGCACCAGCCTGAGGAGGGATAAAATTAGTAATGTTGGACTCCATTTCATCAATTCTTATAAAAGAAAGAATTCTTAAGAAATTATGTTGCTTTCTTGCTTCTGAACAGTAAGTCATACAGAATCAAAAATTTAAATAATGGCTATTAGATTAGGAAGTCTTAGAAGCTTTTGCTACTTGGGAGCTTTGACTATTAAAAATTGATAAATTGCCACTGAAATACAAGCAGCTCTGCAATATGATAGATCAAAGTTCATTTTTTTCCCTAATGCAGAGTTAAAATGAGCAGACTTACTTTTTGCTCATCTTCTTTGCTGATCAAAAACATTCCTTTCTTTTTATTTGAGTGATCAGTTTACTAGAAGAGCCGAATGTATATGTTGTGACTGTAGTAAAATTCTTATTCACAAGCCTTAGAGTAGTAATACAGCATTTTGGCATTATGAAAAGCTCAATACATCTCAGCACTGCTGTCCAAAGTGGATAGTATGTCTCCTCCACATAATACAGATGTAAAGGTAATTAATTATGGTTCATGAAGTGATATTTCTTAAAATATTTTGACCACATTAATCAAAAGCTAACTCTTTTAAGTAGTGCTTCTGGTCCAAGTTAGCAGAAAGACTGCAGCATCTTGTGTTGTAGTGGACTGTATTCCATGGAAAGGACTAGAATGACTGAAATGTAAACCTTGGAAAGACACTTTGCTCGGGGCTTTCTAAAAATCTATCAATTGCATGTCAGCATAGCTATATGAGTTTTTCTTTTTTTGTGTGTATTAAATATCTGTTATTTTTTTAAGTATTTATAAATCCACTCTGTGGTAATCTGTATTTTCTAAAACCTTATAAATTAAGTAACACTAAACTCTGTAATGAACATGCAGCATTAAACACTTTTAAGGGCAGCAAATATGATGATACCCTTCAGAAAATATTTCTAACATGTGTGATTTCCAACCCACTAACTTACTTGTAAACTGTGTAAAAGCTGCAGTTGATAACAAGGTCTTGTGTATCTGGATCTTTGGGTAAACAGTGTCTGCCAGTATAGCTGGAGGAGACAGACATTTCCATTTTTAAGAGCAGCTCTGTAAAGAAAATCCTTCTGTGGGTGTCCACAGCCTGGCAGCTGAGCCGAGGTCGGGCACAGTGTGTTCACACTGCCACAGTACCCTTCATCCAAGGGGGAGGGAAACCTGCCTGTGGCCCAGGGAGGTTCACTGCAACACAGCACTTAAGCACATAATTAGTTTTAAACTCTAATATATAAGTTAGACGTATACTTTGCTGAAAGATGCAGGATGAAAAACATATATTCCAGAAGGAGCTATATAAAGCAGGAAAATAAATTGTATGTGAAAATATTTAGAGATAGACAATGATGGAAGCCTTTTATTTCAGCTCAAGGAATAATTATATTTACAATGTTTTATTTCACATTAGTCCCTCTACCACAGTCTATATCTGGCCACGAAATTTTTGTCTATGTAGTGTTTGGAACGTAAAGATTTGCCATCTCTGAGCCTGATTTGGCTCGTTTTGGCATTGATGACAGAAATTTCAATTTTGCTCTCAAAGGGCATGATTGGACCAGTAACATTTATTTCAGCCTTGCAGAAGGACATATTGCTGATTTTATATATCAAGTGTGCCAAAATAAGATTAAGAGACTTTATGAATGTAGCACGGTAAGTCATTGGCACATAGTCATAGAACTAAAAATTCCTTCCTTCCTGACGCTCACTTCCTTGTTTTATACTATACTTTTGATAATGTGTCTGCATTCCCACAGCAATATTCTTTTGGCACATGATAATGCAATAGTTCTGAAATATGCTTTTCATGTGATGTGTGAAAACATAAAATCTATAGATGTGCAGTATACATGGATAAAAGAATTCATATTACAATATGTAGCTACAAGCATAATAAATGGAAATTGATGAAAAGGGAATCTTTCTACTGCTGGGATTTTAAAGAATTAGACAAATGTGTGTAGTTCAAATAAGGCAGAATTTCTGCTTCTTGTCACAGGAAGAGTGATGCACATGCATCAGAAGAGAAAATCAGCTGCTGCTTGGTAAGTACCCTATGATTTTTCTTGACTGCTGCCATTTGGGCCCTACCAAGTCCAGGACTTACTGTCTAGATCAGGGCTGCTGACCTCTTTCATGCTCTTCTGTCATTTGAAAAGACAGTCTTTCTTAGAAAAACTAGAACCATAGCAATACAATACTATCTCTTCAGAAATATTTTTATTAATTCAATTGCATTTAAAGTAGGAGCTAAACTTAATTCTTGGTCCAGTCTTTTCATCTTGAAGGCAGAAGACAATTCTGGAGAAGTGACATTGAATGCTATTTTTATAGGCAGGCATTGCATAGTGCAAGTCTTTGATCTAAATATTTATGCTAAGTGGTTTTAATTCTTATTATTATTGTTGTTGTTTAATAGTAGTAGCAGTGGTAATAGCCTAAGTGGGAGTATTCCTGGAAGTCCCTCTGTAAGGCTTTGCCCAAGGAGCTCATTAAGGGCCAGCATTCGGGAGATTATGTCCTATCCACCGGGAATCAGCAGGGCACAGGGACTACGTCCCATACGATGAATAACAAAAGAAAGGGTAGTTTACATTCTTTGATACATTTCTGCTCGATTAACCCCCAGTGGGATTTTACCCCTCCAGTCACGTTTTTTGTTCCTCTAATCTTCTTTTGTATTTGTTCACTGACCCCAAGCATGTATTTGACTTGTGACCCTATTCCTGTTAATAAAATACAGGCCATCTGACCAGCATTCACACCCCTCAGCTACAAGGTGATGATTACCTCATTGTAAATGCTCTGAGTTGGCAACTCACGGTGTAAGGCTGGTGGTTGGGTGGGCTGGAGATAACCAGTGGAGGCAACACGAGCATAATCTGTGATTTCAAAACCAAACTACAGATAATAAACTCCTTCAGAATATGTAGTTCTGTCCATGGAAGAATTGTATATCTCCTTATGTATTGTTCAGCTATTAATTAGTTGATAATGTTTAGGGGATTATGGCATGACAAAAAACAATTATAGCTGTAATGTGGAAATTTTCAGTATCTGTATGGGTGGTAGCTTATAAAATCAAAATTATCCTATTCCCATTTTGGGTTATCAATTATAATTATATGCCTCATGAAAAAAATACATCAGCACTCAGTGGTAATAATTTCAGTATAATGTGTTGAGGCTAAATTAACACTTGAAAGCATAGGTGAGCTCTTTCCAAGCAAAGTAATACTTGTTTTTAAAGCACTAGCAGAAATGTATGATGGGGTTTTATAAGAAAAGGCATGGTAATGAACTTATTCATACTTTCACCAAATCCTTAAACCATGAATCTTATGAAAAGCACTGTTAATTGTGTGTTACATGGAAAAATCATGCCAAAGCCATTTATCAGGTATGTAATCTGTGTCTCTGTTTTGTGACAGGAAGCCATTATTTCCACTGAAAAAACAAATCCGTTAAATTTGAACTATTAGATTACAGCAGGGTTAAGGCTGCTTCTGTGCTGTAGAGTCACATCAGGGTCACAGCCCAGTTCTGGAGATGTACTGCAAGAGCTTCATATCTGATTAAGACAAAAAACTGATAAAAATGTAATGCAGGCTAACAATATGGAATTATCTGATGCAGTTTGGGGGGATAGGGGCAGGGGGTATAACATCATTCAGTTTATTTGCATATGTTTGTTCTTTCTGCTGAAATCAATCTCTTTGAAGGAAGCAAGAGAACTTTAGAAAAAGAAAATATTATTAATGCTGGTAAGAGAACACAGAAGAAAATCTTTAGTAAACATTTCTTTTCCAGTGTTGATTATCATTCTGTCTAATGTTTATTTTCATAGTTTTCTTTGATCCAAACACAAATAACAATAAAGTTAGCTTCAGTTCTTTGAACTAACAAAACTATATTGTGGCCAAATTTGGAACAAATTTTTAAGTGGCTTTTTTGTTTTCCTTCAAAGCCACATACCAGATTTATAGAGTAGATATTTGCATAACTCACACCCTCTCCTATACAGGAATGTTTCTATGGGCCATAGTAATTTACCTGCTGTGGGCCTCCTTCTGGCTGTATTGTATTGAGAGCTGTGAATATTTGGGCACGTACTCAGTAGTGGTCCAGGGTGCACCAGTGACCAGGGCTTTGGGTCAGGGCTCAGCCCCTCGTGGTGTGAAAGTTGCCACAGTTTGTAGGGGTTGCCTGTGGCTCTGTGGGGTGGCTGGTGGGTTTCAACCCAGAATGGAGTCAGTCCTCCCTTGCTGCATTTCCTAACCAAGCAGAGGGGCAGGGCAGGGCTGGCAGAGCACCAGCTCTGTGCCCAGGGGGACCTCTGCTCAAGGGGAGCTGCAAAGGTGGTGTTGGCATTGCTCCTCACTGCTGGACCAGGGCCAGGCACAGGTTCTGTCTTCACAGCCTGCTCCCATCAGAATCTGACAGACAAGTATCTACTATGGACTTAGAAACAGCCACATTCCTAATATAAATATTGTACAATTGTAAAATGTGTACTACAGTATTTACCATAGTGCTTGAAACTAAGCCTGCATTGCTGGGGGAGTTTTAGTCTGTATATACTTTAAAACTCTGCCAAATCACAGATCTGCTTAGGAGATCTGCCAGTACCTGCTGGGGCAATGGTCAAGAGTCCCTATCTGTGATGGAAAGCATGTATGTCACCCTCAGATTACAGCTAGCATGCATTCTGGCCATTCTGTTCAGCCCTTCTGCATGCAAAGATTGTCTCTGAAATTGGTGAAAGTTATGCATAAAGACCACAATGGAGCCACAACCTCAGTCAATCAGCTATAGAAGAGCCATATGCTGGGGAAACTGACTGCTTTAAGTTTTTTGAGGATATGATACAGAAACATGAGAGATTCTCAAGGTCTCTAAAACTCAGCATATTTTGCTCTTCCATTATATTCCCATGTTTGTCCCACTGCTTAGCCTAGCTGAAACAAGGACATCCAGTCTAATGATTGATTGCCTCTGTGAGCAGGTCCAAGTTCCATTCTTAAATCAGCCAGCATGTGGTTGATGACAGGGACAAAGCCAACCCTCATCACTCCCCAAGCAAATCATCTTCTGCTTTACTGTACGCTTCAACTACATTATGATTTCACCATTGAAATAAGTGTCAGCATTTCCACCAGCTTCAGATGGATTTGGATTTGACTATAGGCTTCTAGGTAGAAAAGGCCTCTTAAAGGGCTTACTTTTAAATCAGGAGGTGTTTAAGTGCTTCAAGAAATTATGAAAATAATAATGAATGCAAATAACATGAGATCAGGTATTGCTAAAAAGTGTCATTAGAAAATGGACATGTTTAAAGTTAAATCAGAACTAAACCCAGCGGTTGCAGGTGACTCACACTTAAGTAGGAATGAAAATTTGGGTTCTAAACTGTGTAGAAGAGTTTTGGATGAGCCCTTTTTAATTTTTTTGGGGGGTTGGGGGTGGGCAGGGAGGTGAAGGATTTGTTGGTTTGTTTGGGATGGGTTTTTTTTAATATGTATAAAAATGCCGAATAGAAAATAGTTGTTAATTTAGTAGTTGGTTCCACTCAAAATAGAGCACTTCTGGTCCTGGAGGAGGGAGTTCCAGAATGGTAGCTAAAGGCTCCTGCCTAAATGTGCAGAGCCCTTCCCTGTTAATGAAAACCATCTCCACTACAAACACAAGCAAAGAAGGTTTTGTGGTGCCTGGCAAAGGGTGCAGGTGATGTCCTGGCCTAACTACCTTGTAGGGCATGTCTGACTTGAAAATTCCTCTTCAGAATGGAGGACTACTGTGTTCCTCACAGCTAGGAACTGAAATACGAGTTGTGCCTCAAAGCTCTTATGTTATATGGTAATTCCTCTTCCTGTATATCCAGTAATTTTCCTCTGCTGGGTCTGGTCTGTCCCTTCTGCTCAACTAGGCTGGGTTTGTTCCTTTTCCTTTGTTCTGTTAATTTTCTCATAACTACTATCTATTATATTCCATGTAACATCCACTATCAAGCTACTAAAACAGAGTTCAAGTATATTAAATTCGCCATTTTAAAACAATAATAGAAGGGGGTTACTAAATAAATACATAGATCTCTTAGATCATGCAATAAGGAAACTGAATATAGAGCTAAAGTTCCCAGAACTTGGGAGGACAAAGGAGCACTTTACTACAGAGCCTTTTCCCAACACTCAGAGCCCTGATAGTCCTTAGAGGAAATAATAAATCTTTCTCTTTGTCACTCTTCTCTAGGTTTCTTTTGTTGTTTAGGATTGAAAAAAATAAAAAGTGTAGGTACTACTTACAAGGCAGCTTCCTTGATGTTTCTGGCAGTCCAATCAAGGGACAAGATTGCGTGTGTAGGAATGGGAGGTGAACAATTCATCCTGTAAAGGAATTAAAAACAAAAGTGGAAATCCTTTTTAAGAAGAAGAGTGGTGGGGATTATAGCTGCATGCTTTCACTAATGACTTTGCAAACATTTAGCCAGAGATAACCTAGAAATCCGGTTGCACTTTATTTAATATTCAGATAAGGACCATTCACCTGCTGTTAAGCTACAACATCTACAATCATTCTTTGAATACTGATAATTATATGAAGCAGACTCCCCTAGAGGCTGGTAGTCTAGTCTGGATTCACCTGGAATACAAAGATGAATAATATTGCATATTACATGCACCCAAGTAGTTGCAATTTATAGAAATGTCCATTTATACTCCTGAAAAAAAGATGTGTATTTCCCTAGGGGATAGTATATGGTGATAAAAACCTGTGTGGGGGACTGTTTGGATTGTAACTCCTAGTGTGCCTGTTGCTGATTAATTAATAAACAAATAAATCATTATATTTATCCAGATAACTCACTGCAAGCCCATAAAAGAGAAAATGTTAAAAAGGAATTTTGTGTGCCTCGCCATAAGGAAGGGTTACTCAGAGACACATGAAATGAGTACTAGAAGTGGCATCCAAATGGCTCAGAGTGGATGTGTGTATACATTTTTAAAGGATGAGTAGCATTATGAATATGCTCTCTTCGCCCCCTCCTTTCCTCCTCTTTCTCCCATCAGGTGCCTTGTCCTTGTTCTCCCCTCTCATTTGCTGATGGCTGATAACACCTTATCTCCACCAGGGAAGCAACCGGGAAGTTTGCTCCTTCCTCACAAGACTGAGGGTATAATTAGAACCACGCACCTGCTCAGTCCTCCGGTGACTCAGTTAGTCTACATCCATGTCAAAATCCATGCTGTGAGGGTAATTTGATCATCTCACTTACTTTTTTCATATACTTTATATGAATAAACCACCAGAACAAGCCTCCGTTGAGTTGGTTCAGTTTAATCTCACAAATTTGTGTCAACTCTTTGTTGCCAGAAGAATTTTATCATTTGATCTCATGGTTACACTTTAGTAGACTTTAGCAGATATTTTATTTCACTCTCCAGAATATAAAATTCCATTTTGTGTCAAAATCATCTTTTTGTTATTATCAATTTATATTTCTGAGATCCTTACAGACTTCAGCTGAGATCAGGGTCTTGTTGTACGAGACAATACAGAAACATGCAATAAAAGAATTCTAGTCCCAGGAGCCTTGTAAGCTGAATAAAGGCCAGGAGAAAGGAAATATTACCCCCTTTTTACAGATGGGAAACCCAAGGTCTGACAGTCTTTCCATACAATGCAGTGCAGTGGCATACACTGATACTGAAGGGAGAGTTATGGAAAAGCAACAAAGTCCAGAAACTATGCAAAATAAAGGTGAATTTAAACCCTTTTATACCTGCAAGCATCCATGCGAGTTCAAGTGAGTTATAGACGTACACTAGTTTCATTTGCACTCTGAGCATCCCAAAGCTCCCTTGGCCTTCTCCAGCCTCATTTGTCTCCCAGACCTCCCTTCAAAGGTAGACAATACCATCTTTTTGACGCTGTCTTAGACTCCTAAGAGTTTGCCACTGCTTCCTCTGGCACTTAACAAAAATGTACCTCCAGCCCTGCGATGCCACAGGGGTGTCAAATCTCTCTGACTGCAGCAGCTTCCAGGCTCAGCAGAGACACATCAAGGGTCTGTTAGGTTCTTCTTCCCAGCACCCGAAGGGTAATGTAATCTTTTTGTCCTTGGACAGAGCCTAGAGTCTCCTGCATTAAAATACTTTGCTGCTCCCAGAAGGCCCTGTAAGATCCCAGGGAAGCAGCAGCCCACAGAGGATATTCACTAAAGACCAAGCAGCAGAGCAGCACTTTGGTATTCCCTGAAGACAGCAGAAATGAGAGGAAATTGTAAGTTCACTGTCTGCCTTTCAAAGATGAGTCAATATAGCAGGGGAGACTACCAGGACTGGGGGGATGGGGGATGTAGGGGTTTTTACAGAGGTGGTTGTGCCCCCTCCAATCTGCTGGGTTGCTGCAGACACTCACACATCAGCCTGCTGAATTTGCTTTGCAGAACTCTGTGAGCTAAATTCTTCACCATTCTAACTGTGCCTCTATAATACTGCCTTTTGACTAAAAACCAGTTCAGACTAATTGTCAAGGATCAGATAACAGGAAAATATTTCTATTTGACAGTCTACTATTTTTCAATTGTTCCTCTGTTACATATCTAAGTAAACATTTGTTCCACTTATCATTTCTGAGCAAAAGACATGAATCATTTGACTAGTAAAACCACAACGACAGCTGTTGCTTATTAGAAACAGTCATCTTGTTCAAGGGCCTGCTATGGAGGAGTTCTTCAGGAAACTGTTTCTCCTTTTAGTGCTTTACAGTGCAATGAAAGCAAAGTTGTAGAAATTAGGGCATTTTTGTTTCACTTATGTGGTTGGCAAAACACCCAGGTGCACACACATGGAACAATCATTACAGCTGAGTTAGAAACCCCCAAGAAACAGGGAAATACTCAATTAAGAATGCTACTAATGATATAATACTTATGTTCTTCGACTTTGTGGCATTTATACAGACTTTACATTATAGGTGAAACAAAACTGGATTTAAGGGTCCCTTGGTAAACAGGTTGTAGTGTTTGGGATTTGGGTGTTGGATACAATATTTATACCAGTTATTATGCATGTACCAGAAGTATTTTTCATCATTTATGGGTTTTCCAGCTCTCAGGAACAAATTAGCCTTGGATTCATAAAATCCCTAGAAGCCAGTCATCAGTGGTCACTACTACATGGCTTTCAGAAAAAGCTTTGATTTAAAAAAAAAAAAATCCAGGCAGGATGGAAAAAACAGTGAGGGCAACAAAATACTTTTTAAATTAATGGAAACAAAATAGGAAACAAAACCTGGACTTCAATGAATTCAAGAACAATTATGTGAAACTATGGTTAGACATAAAGGTTTTTTTCCTTCCTGGTGTGCTGATTCAAAGGCTTTATAGACTGTAAGGGCCAAAATCTGTTTCTGTGAGCTGTGTGGAACAAAACTGTATTAAACAGAGGCTAAGAGTTAGGCATTTTATCAGACAAAATCACTGGAATGGTATACCCTGTATGATGCCCTTATTGTCAGCTTTAAAGGGAGAAGCCAAAGACTAAATGAGCATAGAGACTGCACTTCTCCCAGCAGAGCAGAGGGGAGGATCCTTGGCAGAGCAGCATAGAGATGCTACCAAGTAGTGTGTTCTGCAGGTAAACAGGAGAGGTTGTGGCTTTGTAGCTGTTATTTACATACCTTTCAAAACCACAACATTATTTGCAAACATTAAAGATGAAAGAGTGAAAAAAAAATCATTTTAATGCATTATTGGATTATGGGGGGGGGGAAAAGGGAAAGCAGAGCAGTCAAACACTGGAGAGAAGTGTGTCACTGAGCTGAGGTTTATTATGGGTTAGAAATCTGCAAAACTGTCACCAGTTCAATAATAGTATTCAGCAAGGTTTCTAGAGATCATATCCTGCCCTTCATTCACCCTCACAACACTCGCTGATGGGAGTCAGCACTTTGCTGCAGCTGGATATTTAGAAGTCATTTGTTCTGTGTAACATGCCTGTTCTTACTAATCTTAGTCAAGTAAGTAGTCCATCCTCATGTGTCATCCCACGGAAGTCAAATGTGCTATTAGCATAAGTGATGATTACTTATCTGTGTGAGGTCCTGGGAGGTTGGGTCTTTCAGCTTTAGTATACTTGACATGGTAGTCTTTCTATTGTAATTTAATAAAATGGGGCCCAATTCAGTTCAGAGGTGCCTTGAGGAATAAGCTGGACTTAAATGGTGCTTAGGCCTTTGACTGGACCTCTGCAAACCCTTCATTCATTGAGCGAATGCTAATTAGTCAGAAGGGGGTTATTAAATTACAGACTCGGTTCTTTATCTTTGCTTGGAGCACGATACCTTTGCAAGAGCAAAGTACTGTAAATCTGAACACACTCAGAGGAAAGTTCAGGTACAATTGCCTTCCTTGGTAGAGACAGGGGCTGCAGAAATGTTGTGACAGAGAATTTGTACACGCCAATTCTAGAAGAATGCAAAGCACTAAAAATGGGCAGCATAACACAGTGTGGGAAACTGCATTTCACAGGTGCCCTGGAATGGAAATGTCCCCTCCAGAGAGGTGGATGGGAAGGGCCTAATCCAGAACCCTGTGCAGTCAGTGGAAAGCTGAGTTTGGTGAGCTCTGAATTAGGCCCTTCCTAAGCAGGCACTCTTGGGCACCCTCGATGCATCCGAGTTCTGGATGATTGGGAGCAGTAACACACTCAGTGCAACATCTGTAAATAGATCAGTTCCCACTAATCAACTCCTCGGTGCAAGGAGGAGTCAATCAGTTCATTTTCTGTGCCGTGCACCTCTCCTAGAGAGCAGCTCCTAATTGCTGCATGGACAAAGCAGGAGAGAGATCAGCCATGCTAAGCATGGGATTTGAAGGGGTTACAGGTATTTCCAACAGCCGAGAATCTCTTTGGATTTCTTGTATTTTTTTGTTCTTCATCTGATTTCTGAGCAGCTACCAGTCTCAGAGTGGCTCTTGTATTCTTTCTGAACCTTCATTGTAGGATCCTACAGCTCTCATAGTTTTTATGTGTTTTGTGAATACTGCAGCAATTCCTTGTGACCTTTGTGATCATCTCCTTAATTCATGGTTTCTCTTGACTCCCAAAGTGTAATGGATATAGGGAAATTTCAGATGATAATGTCCTAACCTGCTAGCTCTTTGCTCTACTCTTTGTTACATGTGATCTGCTGTAGCTGGAGAGCACATCTTCTATGGGACACCACAGGAGTTTGAAACAAAAATAAGCTATTAAACCCAGTTTTAATCAGTTATACAAAAAATATTGCCCAGCTGTTTGATCCAGAGGGTTTGGCAGAGTAGATGACAAACAGTATACTCATTCTAACATCTGATCTTGACCTTTGCTGGCTGTATCTGTTAAAACAACCTGCAATTTGTGTACTACTGCACTTAAGCTTTCCAACCAGGTGTTTGTGAAGAATTGCATTTATTAATTAGGACATAAATGCCTGCCAGATTATGTATCCTAAAGGCATATATGCAGGTCAATCCTGTACCATCACACATACAAAGTGCAGTTTGCACCATGCATCACTTAGACTTCTGGGGAAAGACTGAAATAAGAACAGTAAATGGCAAACAGATCCTCACTAGATTAATAACAACAAAGAATCATCATTGTCAGTATTCATGAAGCAGTGCTAGAAAAGCTTTTTTTATTGCTGTCTGAACAACATAAGGTTTTCTCCTACTAGATTTGTAATCCAGTGCAGACATTTTCAGAGTTTAGAGGCCTTTGCTGTCTCATGACCTTGTACAGCCCAAGAACATGCCTACACTTCAGCCAGCTGTAATCCATATGAAGTCAATAGCACTTTCAAGTATGACAATTAAAAACCTTGGAAAAAGTTTGCTTAATCAGTTTTTGAAAGATTACAAGATCCGTACACATCCACCATTACATTTAAAATAAGCATTTTTTTATTTGCTAGCCATGCAAGGACCTGATTTTATTTCATTTTCCCATTAGCCTGGCAGTTTAGCCAGTAGAACCCTTTTATTCCTCCCACTGGAGCAGCAGAGAGAAATTCATTTGATTCTAGTGGATAGTAGTTGATTTCATTATCATATTATAGAAAATAAAGATTACAATTCCAAATTATTTTGCCTGCAGTCCCCACACTAACCATGTAAATGGCAATATGTGGAAAAGTTGACTGCATCATAAAAAATTTACTTCCTGCAAGGATTTTCTTGAATTGGTTTCAAAAGAATCTGCTGTTTGGCATCTTTCCTGTACTGAATTTCTGGAGGGTAATTGCATTATGTGCATGTAAAACATGCAAAAGGAAACATTCACTGAACTCTTTCTTTCTGCTACCAAATGTAACTGTAGCACATTGTTTGTGTTTAAAAGGCTTGCCTGAAAGCAAAACTCTACAGGCATACAAGGTTAGAGATGTGTGCATTGTAAGATAACCACTAATGGAAGGTGAAATACTCTTCCCTTTCACTTGCTGGTGAGTAACAAAGGTTGCATCTAATGATAATTTGAATATTCTGCCAACAGTTAGGGATATTCTGCCTCTGCCAAAATAAATAAATAAATAAATAAATGCTTCCAACTCCCAGAGCAAATGCCCATAAGTCTATAGAAAACAAATTAGGAAGGCGTTATTCTCAATGAAAAAAGTCTCCACAAGAGCTATAATTTTATTTTTTTGTAGTGCACAGAATAACATAAATCAAAAGAAGCAATAGTCTACCTTGTGTTTTGACTACTTTGACCCTCTTCAACCCCTGCCAATTTTTATCTCATTTTTGTTTAACTTTGTACATCAGAGTTTAATTTTAAACCTGGTCCTGAAGACAGTGATGTATAGGGTACATCAAGTATAGCTTAAATTACCCTCTCCCCAGTGATTTGAAGTTGAGGGGAGGGTCTTACTCCGCAGCAGGGTGGGAAAGAGAAATGGTCAGATGTTGCCCTTTGAACCTGACCACCCTCAGCTACAGAAACATTTATGCCAGAACATCATTTATTGATTTTATTATATTTTAGGATCTCTTAAAACTGTTGATGAAGTTTACCATATATTAATTTCTGACACATGCATATAAAAACAGAAATATGGGTTGAGCAAAAACTATAAATATAGACAACACTGCCCAATAAACTTACATCCTTTCACTTATAGGTTTCTATTTCAGCTGATCATTCCGAGCAGCCTGTCTTTGAAAATAAATGTTACCCCTTTGATAAGCTAACCAATTTGAAGATTAAAGCTGCATTTGAGGATTAAAGTTTTTCTTATTTGATTATTGTTGTGTCCTGTAACAGTAGAAGATAAATATTAATAAAATACTACAGTCCAATTCTGCTCACTTTACTCGTGTGAGCATTTTATACCAAGAGACTGAACAAATTATGCAGGATTTGGCCCTTAAACTCAGCATTGACTGCTCTGTTTTCTCAGTCCACTAAGAATAAGTCTCCCGTGAAATGTTACATGTACCCAGCAAACTCCTGAACCCACTGCTGCCACAGAAAACTCTCATTGATGGCTAGCTCTGAGAACTCACCATCCAATTATGTACCACAGAGCCATGGCTGTGTTTTTATTGAGGAGAATAAAAACCACAAGAAGCGCTCTACAACAGACCACAGAATGGGCTCGGCACCTGTGTGTGCTCCGAGCCGAAGTTTGGGAGTTGTGTGATCACATGGCCTGCTGACCCCAGGAGAGCAGGGCTGACCTTGTCTTACACGCAGGAGTCTATTGCTATGACTCCCCTGAGAGCACAAACCAGCTGCAAACTGCTGCAATGATTAACCCTTATGTGCTGTAGATGTAACACCGAGTCATGGTAATAAAGCTTTCACTGCATAACGGATCTCTTGCTTTGTAAATTGTTGCTCTTATCAGCTGCACTGGAGGATGTTATCCCTTTCCTGTGAAGCATGACTGCTGTGTTGTTCACTGGAAAAGCAACCAGATCTATAGACTCTGTGATATTTATTCAATTGCCTTGAGAACTATACAGAGAATAGACTTTGTTTAAGCTAAAAATGCAGTGTGTGGAAACAAAAAACCCATGAAATACTCATACATATGAAACAATATATTAATTAAAATCCAGAACGCCTGTAGCAGATTTGAATCTGGGAATGCCAGATTTGCTATAACAGACAACTGTGTTGTTCTGTTGCGTCCACGCTCCCATTTGTGGGAGTAATTTATACCCATCATTTTGTAAAAATGCAAACTTGCAGCCTGGAAGAGTTAACTGGACAAGCACACAGTTTTGCTGTTTGGCTGGAAACAGAATGTTTGTAGCAATCACCACTCACCTCCCCAAAACATAAGCAGGGTAAGTCTTACTTTGTCATGCAAACAAAATAACACCAGACCAAGTTCTCTGCTGTCCCACATGCCCAGAAGCCAGGGGGGTTCTGAGTGTGTCTCAGCTGTGAACAAGGCCTTGCTTCCTCAGAAATGTGGTGCCTTTTATCTCAGTGTGCTTCCTACCCTTGCCAAATGTATGGCCACGTCAAGGCTGTGAAAGCAAAGGTGACCTTAATATAAGCCCTGGTATGATATGATATTATCTGCTTTAGTCTGCAAAGACCAGAAACACTATCTGAGAGATGGAGGCTGTGTGTGTCACAAGGGCTGTCACTGCCCATAGTTGCTGTTTCAGAGGGACTTTCCAACATCCCAAGAGCCAAAAGGAATGAAAAGGATTTGTTCAGTGTATCCACCCATCGAAGCAGCAGCTCTGTGTGGTTTAGGGGCACAAGAGTGTGGTTCTTGCTGTGGCTCTGTCTCTGCAGCTCAGAGCTTGGACAGACCAAGACCATTGCAGGGCTCTTTCCACAGCTCCCAGAGACTGCTTAGAGGATTTACACATAACCCCTTTCAAAGGATGAAACTGGGTTCCAGGTTCAGGAATTAAGAAAAAAAAAATTCCTTTAGTATAAACAGTGGGAAAAATAAAGTCAATTTAAGGGAAAAAAATTGGTTTCCCTAAAAACTCTAAGATCTTCAGAGTTTTGGGAGATGATATTGTGAAAGGCTTTACACTTCTTGGAAGTGCAGTACACTAAGGTCATGAGGTGCAGATTGAGAAAGGGTATTGGGAAAACTTTTGCAGCTCAGGAGTGGCAAGTAGGAGGGAGGCTGTAGTGAGGATGGGTTTTCTTGCAAGATTCCCAGGTGTTCAGAGGCAGAGGGTTAGTGCCCTTTGATAAGAGGTAAATTAACACCTCTCTGTAGTCTGTGACTCATCCCGTTCTCCAATCTTTCAATCACATTGCCTCAGCCTGCCCTGCAGAAGCAGAGGCTGATGTGCAGGAGCCCTGCTCAGGCTGGCCTGGCCTGGGGCTGCACCAGGTATTCCTTATTTCTTACCGAGGAAGAAGCTGCTCTGGACTAATGATGCTTGGCTGTTTGGTACCTGGATTTATCTGCTTGAAAAACACTGCAGATAGTTTTATTGCAGAAGTTAGGCTAGACAGGGTTGTTCCTTACTCATCAGCATGGGGACTGTTTTCTTACAGGGACAGCAGGTGAAAGCAATGAGTTTACTCCTCTTTCCCCACCTCTACCTCCAGGGCCACATCAGTGCTCTTATTTTAACACCAATAGCTATAATTAAAAAAAAGGTACTATCAAGACCTCTGTGAGTCCTGCTACAGAAAATACAGGTAGAAAGACAGTGACCAAATAGTTAAACTACAAAACTAGCAGAAACAGAGAGAGGCAGTAACTGCCCTTACTCTAATCAACCCCAGCAGGTCCTGTTTTTCTCTGAGTAGCAGCTGTGGTCTCCCAGGTGGAGGCTGTTGGCCTCTGAGTTGAGCAGAAGTTGCCTTTTCCCTCTTCAGGAGGATGGGGAGGAGTCTTGTGGTGGTGGTACCTTGTGTCTTCCTGGCTGCTGCAGGTGTGAGTGGCTGGTGAGGAGGAGGTGGCAGTGGGCTCTGGCTGCTGTGGGACTGTGTCCTTTCTTGGGGCCCTGCCTTTGGAGACTGGGGAGGCTCTGTATGCCCTTTCACATCTCATCCTTCTTCTGACCATCACTCCTGTTTCCAGCTTCCAAGGTATTGTTCCCTTGATATTTGGTTACTCAAAGGGGAGAAAGAAGCACCAAATTTACTGAAATTATCTTGATATTAGTTCTCTTGCAGGGTTTCTTGTGTGAAGAGGTTATCTATTAACTCCCATTAATATCAAACTTCTACTATTAATAGGATTTGCATATGGAAAGGAAAAGGACTGACCTTTAAATTCATTAAATAAAGCAAATTTAAAAAATAATTTTAGTTAAAAGCATTAGTGTGATGAAAAATAGAAGAACAAATACATAGACATCAGTATTGGGGCTTTCATTAACACTAACGAGCAAATTATTGCAAGGGAAGATTTGCATCATTGGAATATGTATTCCAGTCTCCATACTGATATATGTGATGCAGGGTTATCTTTGTATGGCTCTTTCAGAATATATTTTCTTCTTAGAAAATAGCCTCTTTTTAATTCCCATTGGGGACCTCCTTATAAATGAGGAACTGGTCCTCAAGGGACTGGCCTGGCTAGAAAAGTGTGTTATTAAAAAAAAGTGCATATTATAATAATACTAAGGAATCTAACTAATTCATTTATTTGTTTTTTTTTAGAAAATCTTAAAAAAGTGTATAGACAAGTTTAATTAAACATATTCTCTCGATGTTTGAATTGTGTAAGAATTAGAAAATCCTGTTGTATTTTAGAGGGAGTAGTTGTATCAATTTAAGGGTTTTGCTCTAATCCCCAATATGCAGTCAGGTATCATTGCTGCTCTTGTAAGGCAGGTACAGTGCTGTGATTAAGTGTTGTTTGCCCACAGAGCTGTGGCCACAGGCTGCCCCTGGTGTGGACATTCTCAGTCTATGAGTGGCAACAAAAATATTTATCTACTAATCTTTTACATAGGAATAAACATAGGTTCTCTATACCAAAACTGGCTAAATCTGCAGATTCAAAATATTATTGCTCCTAATGATAAATATTGATTTACACGTGTTGAAAAGCTTCTGTTGCCTTCACAGCAAGGAGTCTAAAATATAATTAGCTTAGTAATGTTTCTACCACAAGATTGCTTTTTGAGGCTGATTTTTGAGCCACTAATGTCCAGTGGTCTCTGGATCTCCAGCATCACTTTGCCCTTAGGTTTTAACCCATCTGTGTCTCAGCTTTCTGACACAAAGCCCTTTGTAAAGTACTTTGAGATACTTGGATCAAACTTGGTAGTATTAATCAGTATTTTGTGCTATCTTGTTATGCAGCTCAGTCTATAAATCCAGCTATTTATTCTGATCCTGTTCTACCTCAGGCCCCCACAAGTGGGAAGAGGTAAAATGGTTCAGGTTATTCTTCTCAGAGCTCAGCTAATGTCATCTGCTGAATACAGCTCTAAACATCTGAAGCTGGTGAAATTAAATAAAGTGTGATCATCCTTTGGTCTGGAGCTCTTTGCCTTTAAAACAATTACTCATGGTAACCTTAACAATGGTATATTAAGAAAAAAAAATCCTCATAAAAGAATGTAGTGTTAGGATGGAGCTCTGCCTGATATTAGAACAATTATGGAGCAGATGCATCCACTCTGAACAAAGTGACCTTTTCATCAAGTTACAAAACATTAAAGGTTAAAGAATGTTTGAAAGGAAGTTAATACTTTTAAAACATTAGGAAAAAATTGCCATTCTTTCAGGACCTGACCAAAATCAGCGGGAAACTATGAGATGACTGTTTAGGCACATCCAGTCATAATTTAAGCAAGTCTTAGTAGTGAAGGATGTAAGCTACTTTATATCGTCTGTTTTATTTTAATATTAGAAGTGCTTTTTCGGAGAAGAAATAAGATTTGATAGGAATAAATACCCAACGACAGAAACCTGCCATAAGCTGGTTAATTGCAATTTTAAAGTCGCATTTCTTCCCCTCCATTGTGTACAGAGGAGAACAAAGAGAGGGAATCAGTGGTGGTGTCAGATTTTCATAGTTCCCACGTTTCACCTGACCCGGCCGGTGCAAACCCCAGTGACCAGCCGTGGAGCGAAGCGCTGCGGCTGCTGCCCCGCACACGGCGGGGCCGCGGCTCCTGCTCGCCGAGGGCTCCCGGGAGGGGACAAGTACCCGGGACCATCCCCGGGCTGCGGGACAGGAGCGGGGCGGCTGCCGCCCTCCCGGGGCTCGGGGCCTGCTTGGCGCCCCGCACAGCGCATCTCTCATATTTCCAGCAATTCTTGCGGGCGAAGGGCTGAAGGTGGGGGGTGCCGGGTGCCGCACACCTCGTTGGACCCCGCACAGGGCCCGCAGCGCCAGCGCCCGCCGTGCGCGATAAATTCAGCGCAGCCCCCCCGAGCAGCAGCCGCCGGGCACGCGGGGGAGTGGGGACTGCGGATTTGGGATTTACGACCCGCCGGGGCTGTTTTTCTATCTGTGTCCTGGCGGCCCCCACGGCCCCGCTGCGGGGTCAGAGCGCGGGGGAGGAGGAGGAGGAGGAGGCGGCGGCCCGGGCTGCGGGAGCCGGTCGCGATGCTCGGCCCGATGCTCATCCCCTCGGGGGCGCCGAGCTCCGTCCGCGCTTTGGGGGCAGCTGGAGCCTTTCCCTTCCCTTGGCGGTCAGCGGGCCCGCCTTCGGGTCAAGGTGCTCTACGGGCAGATAGGCAACTTCTCAAAGAGAAACTCCCACGTTTTAGTGCAAGCGCTATGTGCACAACACTAAAGACCCGTCTGGGAAAGAAGTTTCTGTGAAAAGAAGGGAGATTTTTCCTCGGAATTAAGCTTTCACAGCTTCTCACTTCAAGTAATTTTATTTTCTTTTATTTAAGTGTATCTGTGCACAACAAAATCTTCATTGCGCTCGGTCACGGGCGGTCAGCAGAGGAGCAGCCGTGTCAGCTGTGCGATGGGAACTTTGAGGTGATGCGAGAATTAAGAGGGGAATCCCTTCCCCTTCGCCGGGATCCTCCAAATGCCTTTCAAATTAGCCAGCCCTGAGGATCACTGCCAGGCTCCACGAAGGCGTTCCCGAAGCCTGCAGCCAGTAAAACTTTGTGTAGGTAAAATTAGCTAAAGCCCTTCTGCTGAGACAACAGCCTTTGTTGTCACATGTGGTGGAGTTCCAGGATCTGTAACTATTTTTCATAAAAGCTTTTCCTACTGCCCCAGTGAATGCATTACGCTACAGTAGCTCTGAATGGTATCGCTTATTTCCTTCAAAGCAGCAGCCGCTTGTTTCTTCAGCGACCTTAAGTCCTTTCAAGGGGGAAGGAAAAAGTGATAGTTGAGAGGGGACCGAGTCGCGCCGATAGATCTTATTTTAGCAGCATCATCGCCAAAGGGCGCGGCCCCCGGGAGCGCGGCGAGTGCCGGGGCGCCGAGGCGGGCGCTGGCCGGGCCGAGCGGGGCTCAGCCCTGGGGAAACCCAGCTGGAACAAGGGAGAGCCGGGACAGCTCGGGGTCCGTAGCCCTCCACCGGCTGAGGGGTCGCGCCAGAGGCCGGCTCTCCGTGGGGAGGGCGGCAGCGGCGGCATCAATCCCGCAGAGCAGCGGCCGGGCCGAGTTTAATTGGGAAGTTGTTGGGACCCGGAGGGGCGGGGGGGCTTCTCCTCTGCGGGGCCCCGCGGGAGAGGAGCCGCTGCCTCCGCGGGGGGACGGAGGGAGCGCCCGCCGCGGGCACCTCCTGGCTGCGGGCACCCCGGACGGGGCCGGCCCCCTCGGTGCCTCGCAGCGCCCTACGGCTCCCTCGGCCCAAGTGTCCAGCCCCACCCCTGCCCGCTGGGGTTGGGGTTTCTCTTGGGGGATATGTTTCTGGTGTCTGGGATTGGGTGGCGAATTACTGTCAACTCTAAATGGAAGCGAATCGATTCGGACACGATTACCTACAGCTTAAAATAAGGCTCCCAAATAGGAAGGCACTGGGAGTGCTTACACTTTCCTATTTTCCCCGTGTTCTTGCAGAAATGCCTGGTCCTGATCGCAAGGACACAGCTATCCCAGTTCTGATTTTCTGGGGCTTATTGCATGTCAGAATTGTAAAAGTCCTCTGGACAATTTACAGACAAAACATCTGGTTCGTTAAAGCAAAGCTACTGGACTAAGACAAACAAACTTTGCTGCTGTGTAAATTCACTTACCCAAACAATTTACATTCAAGAAAAGATTTTAGCCCGAAGAAAAACTTTTATTCATTTGTATTGAGGAGGTTTGGGAATTCACAGGCATTTTAAAATAATTTTGCTCTAATAAAGTTATGTAGATATTACAAAATGTCTTTGTTCTCTTCTCAGATCATTATCGCTGCTATAATGGTTATTGACAACACTTTGTATTTTACAGAAGCGCAGTATCGTTTTCGGGCGTGGGCAGTGGGGTTTTTAAACAAACTTGTCAGATCCATATTCATCCGGTCCAGCCTTAATGAAAGCTGCCGCTTCTTTGTTCTTCGCCGGGAGAAACCGAAGTACTTCCCGCATTTCGATGGTGCCCCCGAGGCGTGGGGCAGGAGGGGCGGCTCTGCCCTGGCACAGAGGGCAGGGGGTGCCAGGCGGGGCCGCCGCGTTCTCCGCGCCCGGTGCCAGCGGCGCCTCCGCGGGGCTCCCGCAGCCCGAGGTCCGCCCGGGCCAGGAGGGACCCCCGGCCCCGCAGCCCGCGGCTCCAAAGGCCCCGGCTCGCTGGTGCCCAGCCCTTCCCGCGGGGCCGGGGCCGCTCGGATGGCGAGGAGGACCCGCGAGTTCCTGCCTGCTCCGCTCCAAGCGGAGGCGGCGGCAGAGCCCGGCCGGGGCTGCGGCCGTGGCCGCTCGGTCCCCGGGGCTGACCCCCGGAGAGCGGTGAACCGGGGTGAACAGCGAGGGAGGGCAGCCACACGGGCACCTCGGCACACGCCGCTCCCTGCCTTGTTTGCAGTGAGCAAGTGGCGAAATATCAACACACTGCTAGGCAGAGAACAAGGTTAAAGCCCGGTTAAAACACGCCGGTTTCTAAGAGGCAGCTGTTCCAAGTTTGGTAAACTTCCTCGCTGATCCTCCCTGGCCGTTCCCATAACCAGCAGTTAATTCCAGGGGTCCCTTATCGGCTCAGCCGCTGTCTCGGCTCGGGCCGGGCGTCGGGAGAGGCGTCTCGGGCAACTGGTGGAGTTTTGGTGTAAGAGAATGAAGTGAGCAGTGAAAACGTACACCAAAGAAGAGCACTAGGCAGTGTCCAGTGATGAAAGATAAAACATTCTTAGCTGATGGAAAGTTCAGGAGTGATGGTTATCTAATTATGTGACTTATAAATAATGGGTACCTTGATTTAAAAGTGCTGGGAAGCGCGAGCTTAGGGCTGAGCCTCGTGTGCTGAGTCTTTGTAGATGGAGTCTGTACAGCCATTGATTTGATGCGTTATGTTTGGAAATGTTACACGTCCTAAAATTACGGGTTCCAGCTCTCTGTATAGACTGTGACCCCCAGAGAAGCAGACACACATGAAGGCATCTGCACTTCCCTCTGTAAATCGTCTGCTAGAAAGTTCAGTAGACCTTTTTTCCCCTCTTCCTTTAAAAAAATGAATATAATTAACAACCAAATTATTCCGCAACTTCCTGAGAATTTTGGCACTGAGAGTTGCGAATGTGTAAGGGCAGTGCATGTGTCTGTGTGCACGTATATCTGCTGCCTTTCTCTCTCACACACACGAGAGTTATTATTTCTAACTCAACTGAGAAAGTTCCTCCAATTATTGTTTACGGAAAGTTTCACTTATTTCCCTCCCCCCTTGTCCCACCTCGGCGCACTGGTACGAGCCCACCGCCCTCCACTGCCGGCGCGTGTGGGCCGCCCTTTGCAAAGCCAGGTAAGCGCTGGTTGTAACACAGATGTCCCCACGCAGCGGGGCCGGGGACTGCCTCACGTGTTTGTGTTGGTGGAACCGCTCGGTTGCTGAGGTGCCACCTGCCAGCATCCTCCACGCAGGCTGTGCTGCGGGAAGCGGAGCTCTGCTTGGGAACCTGTTCCAACACAAATGCCACCACGCACATAAATCCACGCACGCGTGTAGGCGAGGGCACCCGCGGGAGGAGGCTGCGCACCCGCGCCGGGTACCCGGGCCGAGCCGGGCGGGCAGGGGCTGCCATCCCTCCGGCGGGCTAAGGGTGACACAAAGGCAGTGAGAGAGGAGCAGATTTAGGGAGAGGAAAGTGGAAGGAAAAAAAAAAACTTCTTGCAACTTGCAACCGCCCCGAAATTCGGGATTGGTCGGTGCACCGCGTTCCTGGGGATGCCCCCGTAGCCGGCTGAGGAGCATCGGGATCGTCCCTGGCTTTGGAGAGGGCTTTGGCACATTTCTGACCAGCCTTTACAGGACTGCAGTGACTACACGCGCCGTATCATTTTAATTTTGCTGTAGTTTTCAGGGCGCTTCACCAGCGCCTGGTGGCAGAGTGACCTTCCTTCCCCGCGCTCCGTGCGGCAGGCAGGGGCAGAGCCGCCCGGGGCTCCCGGCCGAGCATCCCAAAGTTTGTTGCAGCCTCTCCCGCTCCAGAGCTCGGAGGAATCCTCCATGTTGCGCGGCTCGGCCAGCAGCCCCCGAGCCCGGGGTTCGGCTCTCGCCGGCTCCGCGCTCGGTGCGGTCCCGCCGCAGCCATCGCCCCGCGGGGCCGGGAGCGCAGTCGGGCTGAGCGCGGAGCGCACCCCGGCCCCGGTCCCTGCCCCGGCCAGTAGCATCCTCCGGGGGGGCGGGGGGCGTGAATTATTTAGGTTTTCCATTTCCTAATTCCTGCTTAAAGGGGGAGGAGGGAGAGAGGATGAACGAGCTATTAACCGCAGCCGAGCCGCGCTTCCCGAGGCTGTCTAACATTTGTAAATACTTATGCTGCGGCTGGTCCCCTCCTCCCCGGTTAAGTTGTTTAGTATGTCGGTTATTTGTACCGAATCCCGGTCTGTGTAGTGTCTGATGTGTTGTCGTTGCAATGTGCAGCCGGGGTGACACTGATGGATGCGCCAATGGTGAGACGGACAGATGTTAGGGCGGATCTAGCGGCACGCACCGCGGCGGCGGCGAGCCCGCCCGCCCGCCCCGCCGGGGCTGCCCGCCGCCCGGCCCCGTCCTGCCGCACGGCTCACCCACACTCGCACACACTCACACACACAGGGCTTTTTGGGGAAGGAGAGCAGGGAGGGGGGAACGTCTCAGTGTCGTCTCTTAAGCAGATCTGATCGCTCCTTCTGTGAGCAGATACTGTAACTGTGAGGAGCAACCAGCGAGTATCAATGAGATGGAACTGAGCGAGTTTGGCAGCAGAAGCGGCAATTGACAACTCACCATTTTCTGGTTTGCAAGAAATGTTTCGTTTTCCCCCAACAGTAGCAATTTCCCGGGGACTTTAGGCGACTGCGATTTTTTTTTCATCCTAAAGATCAGCTTAGAAAAAAAAAATCAACTCATAACAATAATAATCCAAAAAAAAAAATCCCAAACCTTCTCCACCCGTCATGTAAAGTGTTTGAATTTCCTGCAACTTGAAAGGGAAGCGAGAGCCCGAGAGCGGCACGGCGGCTTTATAGGATGTGAAGACGCAACAACATCTGCACTTAGTCAGGTATTTGGAATTATCCCAAATCTCGAAGAATGGGGGCGAGAGTGGAGATTTTTTTATTTTTTTTTAAATCTTACCGTAAAAGCGAGCTCAGCCTTTTTTTTTTTTTAATTCCTCCCCTTGAACTTAAAAAAAAAAAAAAAAGCGCTACTGGGCTGGGGTTTTTCCTATTTTTTTTCCTGTTTTTTTTTGCTATTTTTTTCCCTATTTTTCTCTATTTTCCCCGGTGTGTGGGTGCCGGTGCTGCCCCCCATCCCACCCCCGGTGCGGTGTCGCGGTGCGGGCGCGGCCGCGGTCCCTGCGCGCCCCCGGCCCTGCCCGCGCGGCCCCGCCGCACAGGGAGGCGCAGGGGGTCCCGTGCCCCGGCGCGGCGGGAGGCGATGGGTGCGGGGGCTCCGGCGGGGAACGGGTGCGCGTGGGGGCGGAAAGGGAAGGGCTGCGGGAAGGGAGCGGGGCGAGCGGCGCGGGGCCCGGCGGGCTGTGCTGCCCTGCCCTGCCTTGCCGTGCCCTGCCTTGCCTTACCCTACCCTACCCTGCCCTGCCCGGCC
>WBMV01008221.1:563775-573925 GCA_013396655.1 Campylorhamphus procurvoides
AGACCCCGGGCAGTCCCAGGGCAGACCTCGGACAGCCCCCCGAGCAGCCCCCCAGGCAGACCCCCCGGCCGCCGCCGGGCTTGGTCCGCGGGCGATGCGCGCACAGCGAAGGCGCGGCCCGGGGCGGGCGGCGGTGCTGCCCCGCTCCCCCTCGGCGGACCGGTTTGAGTGACAGCGCGATCATCTCGTTTCCCTTCAAGCTTCGCCTGTTGCCGCCGCCGCCGCCGCTCCCGCGCCGAGCCGGGAGCCGGGGGTGGAGAGCGCAGGCTGANATCTCTGGGGCTGAGGCAACTCTTCCCACCCCCGCGCCCCGGCCGCCCCCCCGCCGGCGCCCGCAGCAGCCCAGCATGCCGAGGAGGAAGCAGCAAGCGCCCCGGCGCGCAGCAGGTACGAGAGCCGCTTCCCTTCCTTCCCTGCCTTCCCTCCGCGGCCGCTGCCTTCGCCTCTCGCTTCCCTCCGTCTCTTTCATAAGCGCTGCCGGCGGGCTCCGCGCCGGGCTCCTGCCCCGCTGCCCGCCCAGGGCTTTGCAGAGCAACTCTGGGGCTGGAGGCACAGCGTTGGGGCGAGGGGGGTTCGGGGGGTGCTTTATTTTTTTTGTATTTTTTTTTTAAGCTTGGGGTGGGGGGCACATGAAAGCCCTTTCCGCACTTCGGTGCCCACTTTGATTTATTCCGAACTCTGCCATTGCCCGGCTCGGGTCTGGGGGCAGCACGCAGCGAGGGGCAGGCGGGTGTGTGCGGGCACACACTGCACGGGCACGGATGGTCGGTGTGACTCCGGGGCTGGGGGAAGCGAGGACGCGAATTTTGTTCATTTCCAGCCCGTACTTTGGCACCTACTTTGCTTTTCCGCCTCGTAGTCTTCGTTCTTCTACATCCCTTTCCCTCAGAGGCAAATGGTTTGTGAAAGCCAGGGAAAATACTCTTTTTAATTAATTTTTTTTTCCCCTGTAAAAAAGAGATAGGGTGTGCATGAATACATGGCACGCTGCGAATGAAGTGTCAGGGACAAAGTGATTTGGAAGGTTTGCAGTGTTACTTGAAGATCCAAGCACAGAACTGGCTCCTTTGCCCAACTTTTATCTTCTCTCTCCTCTGCGTGTACTGCACTGGAGATGTCTCTGCCGGACAGACAGACAGACCCACCTAGTTGGTCACTTTCTTTGGTAGCCTCTTCTGTTAATCCTATTGATTTCTTATTTATGAGTCCAGATGAGAAGCTGCAAAGTAAACCAAAGGAAAAAAAGAAAGGAAAAAGGGTCTGTGTATTGTCAAGTGACTGGCAAATGTTTCTTTACAATTTCCTCCATATTTTTTTTTCCTTTTAGAAATACTTTTCGAGTCTTTGTGCTGGTGAGGTTTTTTGTTTGGTTGGTTTGTTTTCCTTTTGCCAGAAATGTCAACTCCTGTTAAACTTAAGCAGTATTTTTTTGGAAAAGCCAAATTGAAAAGAAAACAGCAAAAGAAAAGCCCCACATAATTTTACAGTAATCCTTAGCTGGGGATATGTGGGCTGGAAAAGGTTTCCTTGGCCTGTTGCCATCCTTGATTTGATGTCTGATTGATCGCCTGTCATCTGGCAGCCTTTGATCTATTCATTCCCGATAAACATCAATAAATCACTTGCCATGGTAACGCCAGACTCGGTGACGTCACACGTGGCCTGTCAACTCTCTGTTAGTGCAACTTGAGGGGCTCTTGGCGAGCGGAGCCCCCGAGCCCCATGGCCCGAGCCACAGCCTGGGGGGCACGGCCACAGCCCCGAGGGGCCGGGCTGGAAGTGTCCCAGGGGCTCTGGCGGCGCAGCTGGGGTGGTGCTCGGGACAGCTTGGGCCAGGTAGTCCCGCAGCTCGGTGCGGGGTGTTGGCAGAAAGCGGGCGCCCAGGAGCGTGACAGCGCTTTCACACTGCCTGACAACTTCTGGGAGTGGTGTGCTTTGAGTTAGGGAACAGCAAGGGGGCTCGGGGAGTGATACAAATTGTAAGTAAGGATGTCCACGTTTCCTTTCTTCTCGTCTGTGACACACACATGTGTTCAGCTAGTGCTTTTGAAACAGAGAAATAGACTTTCCAACAGTCTTACTTTGTATACTAACAGCTAGAAAGTTTGGAAAGTTTCACAGTACTGTACTGATACAATCTAGCAAACAATATTGTAGCCAAACACTTCATGATAATATTTTGCGTTTCTGGCCTGTGTCATCAAATAACAATTTTAAAAAGAAATAGAAGAAGAAGGTGAACTTTTCCTAATACTTGGGAAATTCTATTTTGTAACATGAGTATAATTCTGTCTCTTCCATGTACTTGACTCAGACTCTGCTGTGTGCTGAGCACTCCATAGGCAGGCAGAAAATGTTTCTGCTCTAAACACGCATTCTGAGATATCTTTCTCTCCCTCTACCACTCCGTCTCTCCCTCCTTTCTCAAGTGAATCATCCATGATGTGCAATCTATCTTTCATATTTAGCAGAAGTGTAATCTCTTTAAACTTTCAGCTTTTTGATAGCCACATTAAACATTTAGTATTGTGTATAATTGCTTCCCACTGAGATGCTGTTTTATTGGTCACCTTGGAAATGTTACTTTTTGTAATAGCAGTAAAAGCAAAGCTTTTTTTTTAAACACCTTAAAAAACAGCTGAGAAATAACAGGTTAGTTAAGAAATATTCATTACAAAAACTTGACTGCAGGACTAATAGGAGATGGAAGAATGGTTTTGCTCTATCAAAATGACCCGTCAAAACGACTTTGTTTCATATTTGATTTAATTGTCTCTCTCCTGACAGGCACATTCATCAATAGCTTAATGGTCAATCAGAAGTTGGCAGAGTGAGTGCTTTCATTCTTTCCCATACACTAGCTTTGGCTTTACTTTATCAAAATGCCTCTGCCTAATGGATATGGGGGATGTAGAATGACTGAAGGGCTACTTATTTGACAAGAGTGAAAAAACAAGAACATTTATGCTGTTGATAAGTGCACGAAGATAAATAAGTGAGCTGTATGAGGCGTTTTATTTTAAGACAGAAGAAACTTACTTTTTTTTTCCCTTTTTGGCTTGAGAGCTGAGAGTTATAAGGTTCATGACTGCTTTTGTGGCATACTGAGAGTGATGACAAATTGATTGCTTGGTACTGAGAGAGAAAAAAAGGTGGTGGGGGGAGAATTAAAGATGTCTGCTGATTGGTAACTCAGGAAATCCAGTCCCCAGCAACCTTGAGAATACTCGAGAATTTTTTTTCTCCAAACTGAAAGGTCCGCTCAGCCATAAAAAAAGAAAAGTTGTTTTGCCAGCTTCATTAGTGTTCACCTAATTAGCTGTAAACCTGATGGATTCCTGACAGCTTTAATGATTGGAGATGACAAGCTCCACGCAGTGTCATCCAGCAGAATTAGGTTTGCAGCTAGTTTGATGTAATCAAGTTGATATTACACAGTCCTGGTTGCCTTTAGTTGTGCATTAACTCAATTTTCTGCTGCAGGTGACAAATGGGCTTTGGTACCTGGATAATCATGTCATAGGAATTAGGGCCCTTTTAATGGTCTGGAGTAGAATAACAACAACAAAGAACTCTCAGCAGCACAGAGCTCGCAGACATAACAGACAGGTGCACAAATTCTTTATGTCTAGCCCAAGTGTTAACACCACACTGTGGAAGGCTAAAGCTGTCTCTGAGAATCAAGAATCTGTAAAAATGATAATTTCACTTTGTTTGCTTTGAGACTCAGGTGAATATCATAGATAAATTTTGGAGGAGGAATCAGGGACTGCAATTTTATTCCTCACCTGTTAAAGCAAGAAGATAGCCAGAACTGCTGCTCCAAAGACTCCTGTCACTTAAGTTAGGAGGAAGAAGGTATTTAGTAGTTGGAGGGTACTGTCTGGAGAAGCTAAGATACTGTATTAATAGAGGCCAGTCTTGTTCATGCAAACAGTAATTATCTATCCTTAAATTATAGCTTTCACTCGCAGCTTTTTTAGAAACCTATTTAAAAGACCAAAAAAATGTACTTCCTACTGACAGAAACAACTTAATACATATTTTGTATACATATCTTCTGGGGAGGGATTGGGAACTCATGATTTGTTGAAATATAATTTACTTTGCTTATTTATTTTGAAATTGAATAAAACTGTAAGATCCAGACAACTGCACCGAGTTTTCAAGCCTCTGGAAAAAAAAATCCAAACAAACCTGGGCCTATGGTATTTTTTATTTTCTATATAGTATGGTTTAAACCCTCGAGATTGCTGCATGCTTTTTATGCTCTTCACAACTTCTGCGCTTATGTTCAAGAGATGCACCTGGTCAGTGTGAGCGCTGAAATACATGAAATTGATTTTTCAGAGACCCGGAGCACTTCTACTTTTTAGGGACTTGGGTGCTCCTGCCAGTTCTCAGCACCTCCAGAGCAGGGCTGGGGGTGCGCCACAGCAAACAGATGCAAGATGGCACGCAGGTTGTGCTGCCAGATTTCCAGGCAGCTCTGACTTCGGGAACTTGAATGCTCGCTTTAATTTATGGGAATTGCTTGCAACTACATACATACCCCAAAAGTAAATGTAGCGATAAAGTAGACTACCTATAAAGGTACTTGCAGTGTCAGCCCTTGGTATGTTATTTGCCTCCAAACCTGCCACATATTTCTCTGTTGGACAGAGATTCTTCCTAGCAGCAAGCTGACAAAATGATTAGTTATGGCTGTCCTCTGCTTCTTTTTTTTGCCTTTTTTTTTTTCCCTGCAAAGTGCGAAGGAACAATGCAAAAAAAAAAAAAAAGGCATAAATATAAAAAGGCTTGATAGATTCCCCTGAATATCCGCCTGGAAAACAGAATTTTCCAGAATCAGCTGCCATTTCTCCCATTAGCTTGACAGCTGTCAATTAGGACTTCAGTGCTCTCCTGGGCCACAGTTTATTGCGTGCGGTTGATGTTGTCATTTTGTTCTCGGTTTTGCCTTGAGCACTATCATGAGCAGGAGTGAAATAGTCAATAACTGATGTATCAGCAGTTATTTCTTAAATTGGCTTACAAGTCTGCATTTTTCCTCTTTTTACTAAAGATTGTTTTGTAAAGTGATTAGAATGAATTGTGACTGCTGCAGGGTTATGGGAAATGCAGTGAAGCTAGGGTGAGTTAGCAGGATTAGAGTGGGTCCTTTTTGTCAGCTCTGCTTCCAGGATTAGTGGAAACTGTATAGAAAAGATCACCTTCAGGGTGAAGTGTGGGGTACATTTTTAAGCGTGCTACGTGCACGGTTATGCAGAAACATATGGTGGTACAGAGTGAATGAAAAGAAATAATTTGCCAGGACGTAAAGTAACCTACGTGTTATCTTTATGAACAAACCTTGGCACTGCTGGGTTTACGGTGTAGTAATCCATGTTTTAATCCAATGTTGTGACCGTTTCCTAGAGAATCCAGATACAGATTGTCAAATTTGAACACAGCCCTATTCTCAAGGTGCTGCTAGTGGATCAGGTATTAAGATGCCTGAAGTGTTGCATTGTCAAGTAGGAGTGTATGTGTGTGTGTGTATGGTTATGATACAACACCAAAAATAACAGAGTTGCTGAGCAATCGTGTGTTATCTTATCTATGAAATACTTCAGCATCGTTTACTAAACAATCTACCTCAGGTGTTTTAGTCTGATTTTTCTTTTCTTCTTCTCTGTGTGTTTGGTATTTTTTTTTTAAATTTAGTTACGCCCAAATTGTGGTTTATCAGCCTTAAGTTAAAAATGAAAGGTGAATACAATATATTGTATTTGGTAACAATGATATGGACTGGTACATCCAGACAGATAATATGCAGTTGTAATTAGAGTGAATAGACAGGCATTCATTTTTAAATTCTTTGACACATGCATAAAATAGTCATATAATAAGATAAGATGACAATTTTATGTTAGGTTGATAAAGTGTCCCGATACATGCATTTAAATGTCTGTAAGCCTTTTTTTATCCAGACAGATTAATTCTAGTTTCCAGCATTTGCAGTTAGACATTAAATTAATTTTAAAAATCCCACTAAACAATGGATGCGTTGCTTTTAGTGTGTGTGTGTGTGTGTGTGTGTGTGATTACCTAAAGCAGGAGGATTGAAAAAAATTTGTGCAATTGATTTTTCTTGATTTCATCATTAAAAAAAATCACAAAAATTGGCTCAAAGGATTTAAAGCATAGTCCATGAGAGATTGTATTTTAGTTTTCTCAAGTATAATAATACGCAGTAGAACATTGTCAGAGCTTGAAATTGTTTATTATCATTTTCATAAAGAGAACTGAAAGAGTTGAAATGAGTAGGGCTTAATTTCAGAGACTGCGAGATTCATCCTACTGCATTTGCCTGATTTTGCGCCTGAAAGATATTTTGGTCATCTCAGCAGAGAGCCAATCTGCAGAATTTAAACACTTCTCATTGCAGGCATCAACTTTAAGATATTTCTCAGAAAATGTTCAAAGGGTTTTTTTCCCCGGGGGCGGAGGGAGAGTGGGGAAAGAGTAACCAGAGGATCATAAAATATCAGCAAGCTCTTTGCCAATGCCATTACCTGGCCTCTTCAGACAGTAAAGGGGCAACTCTTCAAGAATAATCTAAGTTCGTATTTTAGACTTAATTATAAATTATTAATTAACTCTGTCAGGACACATGTTATTAATTATGACTCTCTTTTCTTCATTCAGAGCAGCTGTTGGGAATCGTGTAAGTTGACTGTATTTGTTGGTGTAGGAGTTTACCAGTGAAGAGCCCTCCATGCCCAGCCTGCCTTCACCTCCAGCTCCCATCCCCTTCCTCCTGGGCGCCGCTGCTGGCCAGCTAAGCCTGGCAGCGCTTGGAATTAAGACAAGTTTTGAGGCGACCCAGCGTGCTCCCAATGAGGGATCGTTGTCATGGAGGTGGTTTTTAGGTCCTGTCCAGAAAGTCCTGTTTGAGGCAGCCCGTGTGGTGGTGGGGAGGTGGGAAGGGCAGCAGCCAAGCCTGAGCCAGGGGAAAGCCAGGCAGTTTCCGTGCCCTTCCGCTAAACTCCCGCCAAACTTCACACGTTGTCGTAGAGGAGAGAGCTGTTTCATTATTCGTTTGGAATGATCCAAATTCATTTACTTTTGATATTTCCATCATTAAATTGAGCCCTCTGTTTCAGTTTCTTATGTGTTCTTTGCGGAATGCATGTTGCATAAAATAGGCAATTTTTAATGAACAATTTAATGTAAATGGGCTCTGAATTTAAATTAATATTAATGAAGCTTTGAGTGAATTTATTTTGCATACGTAAAGGCTTGTAACTCTTTCACCCATACACTCTTGTCTTTATGTACTAACACACTGGTTAGGTGAATTGGCTAGTTTCCATATTTCGTGATTAAAAAACTTTAATGGATTTTACATGTATATTTGTGCTAGCGCAGCTTTACGCAGGTTAGAGTCGCTATTAGAAATGTATCTGCCTTGATATTCGGATTTTTGGAGTTAACATTTTAGTGTGTTACCCCACCGTTTCTGTATATTTCTACTTTGGTTTCGCCTTTATGCTTGGAGATAAAGTGCTTCCAACAATAGTCACCACAGTCAAGATGTTTTCTTTCTTTGGCTTACCTCTAATGCATTATGTATTTAGGAATGATGGGATGTTCTGTAATTAATTCTGTTAGATGTAATTGCTATAATCACTTTGATGCTACACATAATAAAAATAATATGGTAAGCATACGAAAAAATATAAACACCTTATTGTAATACTTTCTGTAAAATTCTTTTAAAAATCTTATTTAGAGTGGAACCTCCGCTTCTGTATTTTGTCAGAGCTAAGATTTATTTTTTTTTAAAGTACATTAGTTAGTAAATGAATTAATTTTAGATATTGAAAAGGTTTTGACTGGCGGGTTGTCTTGTGTGTGCGCGCGTCTATCCCTGGCTCTCTGCACTGTTAAGGATGTAGTTCATTAAGAAGCCAATCTTCAGTGTGGCTACAAGTGAGACATGAATATCACTGTATATCCCATGAAATAAGGGACAAATCTATGCATTGTATCAAAATCCAGGCCATGGGAAATAACACAGGAATGGTACTGTGGAGTGGAAAGCTTCTTTGTAGCGCAAAATTATGGGAAATATAAAAGGTATGAAGGGTAGCATGGAACTAGAGGGGGAGTTTTTCAGGCATGGTCCCAAGTGGGAAAAAGACTGTAGAAGGTGATGTCCCTCCCCCTGCCCTTTTTTTTTCTTTTTTTTCTTTAAACAAGTAGCTTTGAGTTATTGTTTGCAAGCACAGTTTTTGATAGAGAGGAAATGAAAAAAATATGTGCAGTGGGTTAAGCTGTGTAGTTGATATCCTTGATTCTGTAACAAAAAATGTTAATATGGCCATAGTTCTTAATTAGTTGCACACCATACTTAATGCTGCAAAGGTCACTTGGTTTTATGGTCCAGCTTCGCCTATGAATTTGTAGGTTTCCCCCCAAATTTATATTTCTCTCTCATGTATTTTCTAAGCAATTGAGTGTGCAAATCGTGGTTAAAATGCAAACTAGAAACAAGATTAGAAAAACGCATTTAGGGTGGACAAAGAAGAGGGGGTTTTTTTGGTGAATGTTATTTTCAAATAACGCACAGCCTTTGCGTGGCGAGCAGCAGTATTACATTTAACTTCTGTAAGCTGAACAAACAAACCCCGACCAACCTCTCGCTGGATTGTTCTGGGGAAGAACAGAACAGGGTGCTGTTTCTGAGTGTCTCTGGGACTGGGCTCGCTGCCGGCAGCCCTTTCCCTGCTAGGTCAAGCCTGTTGCTGGAGGGCCAGATCTCAGCAGGGGCCTCCAGGAGGCTTGGCGAGGCTGCTCCAGACTGGCAGCCATCAGTCATCCATCTGTGACACAGAGTCTGTTTTTGATGGCAGGGATGATAAAAGGCCTGGGAACTGTATAGGCCCTTGTAATCAGGGCCAGTGCTGACATCCTTCTCAACTTTGACAGCTTCTTCCTTTTCTCTCTTCACCGCCAAGACTGTCTCAACTGGATTTTTTTTTTTCCTCTCTCTTGTTTCATGTACTTGATCAGTCTCAGATGCTGGGAATTATTTTTTTCTGGAGGGAGGGGGAGTGTTTCTTTTGGTTTGTGGGTTGGGCAGGTGTGAGAGGAAGTCTTTTTTTTTTGTGTGTGTGTTTTGTTTTTTTTTGTACTGTAGGCCTGTTGCTAATTAATGTTCCTCCATAAGATTCTGTCGGAGTTGAGTAATGTTTTTGATCTTTATGCCTGATAACTGCATACTTAATGAGATTTCAAAGCTGTGAGTGCAGCTCCCTACAATTATTGACAGATGCCTTTTCTTTGCCATTGGGTTCAGCTTCATAAATCCTCCTGCAGTAATGAGGTTCAGAAGTGCCACCCTGCCAGTGAGCTAATGAAAGAGGGGGGGAGGGAGGGAACAGCTCATGCCTGCCTGACACATTTTTTTCCTTTAAAATTTACTATGCAGATGTCAAGCTGTGGGACGATTACTTCAAACATGCTAATTTTTATCTTGCTTTTGTGTCAAGCCTGCATGCCATTTTTCCCCCCCAATAATAAATAAAAATAGAAACCTCAACCTATTTAAATTTTATCATGGATCATAACTATTGAAGACTTTGATATATGTGTGTTCTTTTGCAGTTTCCAGTCAGTGGAGCAGTTTTTTGAAATCCGAAGGGCAGAGAGAGGATAAAAAAAAAAAAGGGGAAAAAAAAAAAAAGGCAAGNNNNGGGGAAAAAAAAAAAAAGGCAAGGCAGCAGGGCTGCCTCGGCCACACATCAGCCTGCCCTAACCGTGCACTTGAAACATCGGAGATTTCATTTTAGAGTTCTGAAACTAAATCCTGGTGGAGAATAGCCGCACCATGCCAAACAGTCGATTTCCTTTTCAGCAGAGCCATACATCACTGACCCACCCTTCCCTCCCGACAGAATGACATGTGTCATTTATCACCGGGCCCTGCCAGAGCGCGGGGGGTGTGGGGGCAGCTCCAGCTCCAGCACTGCTGGATGTGTTCCGGCCGGCCGGGGACAGGGACGGCAGCGCCTGGGCGTGCTGGGGGCACTGCCAGAGCCACCGAGGACGTTATGTGCTCTCATATTATCTGCTAAGTCGCCTTGTGAAGCCCCCGGAAGAT
>WBMV01008221.1:573949-596449 GCA_013396655.1 Campylorhamphus procurvoides
TGTTTTCTTTCTCTCTTTTTTTTTTTTATTATTTCCCCTTTTTTTCTTTTTTTTTCCCCCCTTTTTTTTTTTTAAGTTTGGCAGTTGGGACAAACTGGCTGACACGTATCATTCAAGCAGCACCAGCTTGCTGGGGGTTGTGTAAATGAATCTGGGAGCTCTTGGTTTCACATGATTCAAACGTGCATTATTGAAGATGGATGTTCCTTAAAAAAAGATTGATGATGGATATCAGGCTTATAGTGCCATTTATCATTTTGAATATTATTTAGACTTGCCGTGTAAAGCTGTAACTTGAGAGTTGGATGAGCTGGGACAGAATGGAGGCCTCGGCGTGCACGTTGTGATTGATGGCTTTGCTTTCTCATTGTTTGTTACCAGATACTCGCCGGTCATTACAGGAGTGCCTTACAATTGTTTTAGGGGCTGGATTTCCGTATGTGTCTGTGTGTGTGTGTTTGTACGGCAGGGAGAGGGACGGGCAGAGGCAGAGTTAAGTTTTTCGTGAGAGCGTTTCAATAATTGTAAAGAATGTAGACAAAGCCGTGGCCCGTGCAAGGATGCAGGCAGCCTTTTGCATGAATACAGAGACTTGCTGTATGGAACACTAAAATATAAGCAGGACTGTATCTGATCCAGGGTAACATTGCCAGGCATTGCCAGTTACAGTATAAAATTGTGCTTGTGAGCAGATTAACACACTCCAGCTTCCTTTCGCTAACAGGATGCCCTTTTTTCTGGGACCCATAATGGCAAAGAAAACAAAGTTTTAGGACATAATTATTTCAGCATTCCCATATTTCTTTTCTGGCCACCCTCCTCACACAGGGCTTGAATCTCTGAGTCTTGGTGTTTGCTCCCAAGTGTCCAGGATGCTCTTGGAGGGTGGATAGCCTGGTTCTGTAAGCAGTGAGGGCAATCCCTTCCCTCTTTGAAGCACTTTTGCTGGAACCAGGACACCCCCACCTGCTGGAAGAATTAAGGAAACAGCTTTTTATAGGCAATTAGCTCTTTCCTTGGAAGCACAGGCAGGGATTTCCAGGAGGCAGACACTCCAACAATAGAGCAGCTTCAGCAGGAGGCAGTGCCAAAACTTCAGGTGCTGGGGTGTTTGTGCACAAGCATCACCAGGCAAGTGCGATACCTAGCCCGGTTAAACTTGTTCTGAGTTGACAAACTATTGACTGTTCCTTGCCTGGCACATCGTATGAAAATGGAGTGATTGACAGGAATGGTAGGTGAAATTAGACAAGAGTGACTTTGTTGGGTCAGTCTTGAATTTGCACAGGTAGATCGTATTTTTGAAACGCTGCTTGTCACATCAACTTTTTTTTTTTCGATGGTGAGATGCCCTCCTAGCAAGTGGGAATTACAGCAACATTTAATAAACAATGTACAGCATTTAGGTTAAAACATGTTTCCCAAAGCCAGCAGTGACTTTATATGAGTTTTAGAAAAATGAGGTTTTCAGAAATCCAGTTCGTTATTCCTTCTGCAAATATAGTTAAGTTTACTTTTCATACACTCAGTTGTCAAAAGTAAGGGGAATTCAAGTTTCTACACTTTATTCAAGTACAACACCATGAAAAAATTCTGGAAATACATAATATTTTCTATAAAGCCTTCAACAGTAGAAGGTAAAACTTTGCTCTCCTCCTACCCCTGCACTTGTGTAACACAGTGGGTAATTGAAGTACAAGTGCCAATTTGCTGGAACAATTGTAAACACACCTTGATACAAATGGCATCATTGCATTCTTACTGATTAGAAAACTTTGCTATTAATAGACACAAAGTCCATTTCAGGTGTAATTGGTAAGGAGCTGAGTGCACTCATGGGAAGAAACCTTGTTTTGTTTTTTGTTCGCTTTTATTCTTATCCCTTTTTTCAGTTTTATAGCTGGAGACATGATTTATTGCAGCCATCCATCTTTGGGGCTCATCCATCACATCCTGGTTGCTAGGCAATCATGGCAGCAGCTGTTTGCTTTGAATCAGACAGAAAAGTTGTCAATCATCAAAGGCAGGTGAATAGCATTAGAAACACGCTATTGTCAGACGGAATAATTAATCAAAGAGAGAAAAGATAATTAAAAAGATATGACCCTTGCAAGTACTTGCTCTGGGTTGCCTGGAAAAAAGAAAAACTGCCTGGTCTTTTCTAGACACTTAAGCAGCTGAGGGCTGATAAAATATGCACTCTGCAGTGCATAGTTTTTAATTAATTGAAAAAGGTTCAACATTCAAAGACGATGCTGGAGAAAAGTCTGATTATGAGCATAAGTAATATTTATTGTTTGCATGAAAGGCTTGACATGGAGTTCTAACTTTCTGTCACAAATCTCCTGCATGCTTGCACTAAGCCTCTTTCAGCTTCACTATCTTCTCTGGCAGTTACTAGAGTGTGCAGTTAGTCTGTCCAAGGAAGGGTCCTACGCCTTTCATCCAGCCTTTTCATCCTGGGCCACCTTTTCAGTGCATTGTCTCCTTTGCTATCCTGTACAGAGCTATCGGAGCTGCACGAGCTCTGCCATCAGCAAGGCAGGCAAAGCTCGACGGCTCCGCAGTGTTGCTCGTTGTTCGGGACAGGAAAGGTGTTGGAGGCAGTCCCTATCTCATTTCCAGTCAGCCTGTGCAATAGCAGGCTCTTCTGAGCTGATTCCTGAACCCGATTTTTTGGGAATTATGTGCTGGAATGATGAAAAGGCTGCTACAAAGCTCAGTTTCCAACTCCTCCGAGTTTGGGTACCCCGGTGTAGGTGCTGCAGAGCACGCCCTCACATGGTGTGCAGGAATGCACCTCTGGGTACTGCAGCGTTGAGCAGTGTTTGCAAAACATCTGGGCAGAGCTTGTCCTGCACCAGCCTGCCAGCCAAGACTGCCCAAGAGCTCTGAGCCCGCAGTGGGGCACACTGTCTTTGTGAGAATGGGATGTCTTGTCGTTGATTGCTGGGCAAAGTACTTGTGTAGCTCAAAAAAATCCCCAACTTCAGTGTCTGTTCATGCTTAGAAGATATACCTGTGGATATACTGATCATGGGAGAACACAAGGGTGATGATTGCATTAGTAGAGCTTTTTTTTTTTAAAATATTTTCTAAGTAGCGATGCAAAGGTGGCTGCCACACTTCCCCTTTGTAGTTTTTCGTATTTGATTTCATACTTCCTTTACCCTGTTTTCTTGTTGTCAGAAGAACAAACCCACTACGTTTAATATCAAAACTGGATATTAGTGTTGATTATCAGCAAGGTTTGCAAGGATACATGCTGTGAAATACTGGGAATTAAATTGCAGCATGAAAATAATACACACCATTCCTGCACACACCAGCCCTCTCACACTGGCTGTGTGTCACAAGCAGCTCCTCTGCTAATTGTGTGCGGTCTGTATCACATTTTCTGCTCTCACACTCTGTTTCACTTGTAATCATTCCAGTATTTACTTAGAGGAGAAGAGAACACAGCTAAGAAGGAAACGGGGTACCATCTGAGCACTGGGTATGGCACATCTGCTGCATAGAGCTATTCTTCCAACACTGGGAGCAGGAAGCTCAGGCTGCAGCTAACTTGGATGACTTGGAGAAATCCGTATCCTCAAGTAACATTTCATATTAGTGATTCCTCAGAACGTCATGTTCATCAAAGTTTGTGTGAGAAATAAAAGAAACCCCTCTCTAAAAGCATAGTTCTGCAGTTTAGCATTAACTTTAGAAATATCCTCTGTACACTGTGTGACCAAAGTCAGCATCCCCCTTGGCTAATAGCCCAGCACTTGCTTTTATGTAAAGTTAGAATGTTGTCTCGAGTTGCTGGCATATATTTTTTTAGTTGAACTAACTTCTTTTTTCTTATATATGTAATGATGATTCAGTCTGACATATTACTGGCATCTTTTGTCATAGGTGTGTGGGCCCTGTGCCTGTGCAGGACAAATGGGGGGATGTTTGTGTATGGGAATGCAGTGCTTTCTCTAGCATGTTTCTGTGTGCTAAATAAATGTGGGATAGCCATGACTGCATGGGAAGCGACATGTTTATGGTTATAGAGCTTTTTCCTTCTTTGCTGGGAAGTGGATTTGTCTCCTTTTCACATATCAACACCTCTGATACCTTTTCAAGTATTTGCTGTATTTGAGATCTGCTGATCACCGTTTTATTTACTGATAGGGGAACTGTGTCAGTAGTTCCCTAATGGAGGGATATATAGTGCTGACATCAAGCAAATGTTGGCTGAGAGACATATGGATAGATGGCTGTATGTTGGAATATAGGCAGGTGCTGTTAGCCCGATAGTGATTTTTTTAGCAGATTATGGATGAAAGTTCCCTAGGATAATGTTTCCCTCCCCTCATTAAATTGGGATGCACCTTTTCCCTCTGATTTTTCCCAGTCTGTTCCACCCATGGTATTGAGGAGAGACAGAATAGCTATTCCCCACTTACATTATTTACTGATTCACAGGTGAAAGAGCCTGGACTCTATGAAAGGATTTTTCTGTCCTGGGCCCTTCCTCATCCTTCCCAAATACAGGTTGCTTTTGCACTTGTTTAAAGAAAACTGTTTAGGAAGTTGAAATACCTTGGTACTGAACCTGCTAAAGCTGGATTGCCTTTTTGTTCATATGAAGTGAAAAATGGACAGAACATGTCAAACATTAGCACCGGCACAGATAGTAAACTGTTTTGCTTTAACTGGTGGAAGAATGTGCAAAGGGAGCTTAAAATAAACACTCAAATAATAATCAGGCACTTGCCAGTGTCTAACTCACTGTGCTAAGTAGATGTAGTATCTCAGTAGGAACCACCGAGTTACATGGTATGTGTATACGGAGAAAAATATCTTGAGGAATTATATATAATGTGCTTGGCTGAACTGAGTAAGTGTGCAATGCTTCCCCCACCCAGCACACACCCCTGCCTAGTCCAGGCTCTTACACTGAGACTCTCCAAGGGACAGTCCTCAGGTCTGTCCTCGCTGCACGAGATCCAGGGTGTCTCTCACTGGCTTTAGAGCGAGCTCTGTTCTTAAAGGATGGAGAATATGTGCTTCCTTTTGAAGATTTCAGATAGGAGAGAGACTTTTTATTCCACATTTTTAAGGTTAGTTGTCCTTTTTATTCCTCTCGGTGTCGGTTGCTGTTGCATCTTTTATATGCACAGTGATTTTAGGGTTTCAGTCCTACAAGCCTGTGCAGTGAAACAGAAATATTTCTTATCTCCAGTTTTCAGTTTGTCAGCAGTGTGCTTAAGTAAAGTCTTCTGCAAGCTAAACCTGAAGCTTGGAAGTTGTCCTGGTGTTCTCTAAGTGACCGTCCTTCAGTGTCCAAGCCACACGGCAGTGAAATGCATAAAATACATTTGTATGTACTTAGTTATGTGGTATAAAGTATGAAAATATCTTGTTTTATTCAGCATATTTTTTAGGATACCTTCCTCAGAAATGACTGGGGTAAAAGATAATGGTTTTACTATCATAGGTGCAAGATGACTAACTTGTTTCACCTGATAATCCAAGGGCAGAACCAGATGGCCTTGGAGATAGGGAATCATCAGATAAAAGCCATTAGGCAGGGTACTACTGTAATGCCCAGGGTAATTGTGTAGGAAGGAGTGGAAATGCCTCCAGCAGAAGGGAGAGGAAGGACTGGTGCCGTGCAGAAGAAAAGACTGATAAGTAGAGTCCAGGTATGGTCCCCAAATAGAAGTATCTGAACTCATGTGTTAGTCTTGTTTACTTACCTTCAAAATCCTGTATAAAATACCCCTGTGCTGCTGCTGTAGAGTTAAACCTATGCTTTGCTTCCTGATACCCCCCCCAAATCTCCTTGCCATATTAATTTAGTTTGGGCATAAGAATATAATTCTGGCAACCTTGTGAGTCAAATGGAGAGATGTAAACTGGGTGGATTAAGTGGGTTGGACTTGTTGCAAGTTTTATTGAAAGAATATTTGAAAAGTAGAAGGCAGAACTTGAGAGAGCAAAGATACTGCGTGAGTGGTTTTTTATATGCTGAAATGTATCATTTACCCAGGATACCTTGTCTTCCTTTGTTTTTGCTCTGGGCCTGCAATAAAATGATTCCTATCTATATTAGTTAGCAAATAGTCCGATGTAATATATGAGAATAGTGGTGCATTATTTCCTCATGCTTATATGTTTTCTGTGTAAAATATTCTAGCAGCAGAGAAATCTTGCTATGTGATTGCATTTCATTTCGAGACGGTTAGCTGAATAAGCAGGAGGACAAGCAGCAGTAAGCTGAATGAAGGAAAAAGAAATAAAATTTTACAGCACATTCTTGTTGTAGGAGTGTGCAACACAAAACTGTGTGACTCAAATGCTCAATCTGGTCTTCATGATTAGGCAATAAACAAATTATAAAACAAAGTTATCGTCCTTTAGAAACTTGCGCTCAGTCGTGAAAAAGCAAAATACTATTTCTCAAAGGAAAACATCTTTCGTTACTTCACATTCACTGGTTGTGGTGTTTCCACTAAGGTGGAATTAAAAACTTTTTTTAATAGACACTGCAGGCATTTTATAAAGTTGATTTACTGAATGTTGATAAAAGGAAATGAAACAGTTAAAATTTTGGATGAAAGGACTGGTGTGCCTTGTTGTAAGGGCTGGGAGATACACTTATATTACACTTCACTTTAAGTAGATTGCTTACTTTGCCTAAGCAGAAATGCCTTTGTGTGTTGCATGTTTGTGTCATGCCCGATGTAATGGGGTGTTAATCCAGGAGCAGGTCTTCTTGGTGGCAGTACTGCAAATACAGTAATATTAATGCTCTGGAGTCCCCCAGGATTTGCTGTTTACATCCAGCTGAGATGTCCCTTTGTGGTTTGTTGTGTAAAAACGGAGTATGTAATAATTATTGAAGTGTGTCAGATAACTGATGTTGTGCTCTACTTTCCAGAAAAGACTCCCATCCCAAAAACTTTAAAATGGCAACTTCGTAACCTAAGGAATTTGCATTGTTATAAGTGGGATCTTGGATATATTCAATGTGGGATGCACCTGCATGGAGGAAGGAGGTGTTTGATTCTTCCTTGTGTCTACAACAGTGGCTCATGTGGATACCAGCAGTGCCAGTTTGCAGTGTGATTAAGGAGCTGAGGACTAAAGTGAGTCTCTTCAGGGATGTATTCCTCAGAGTACTAAAGGGGCTGGGAGCTCCCCCTCAGCTCCTGGGGCTGGTGTGGAGCCTGGCAGGTGGCACTGCTCTGGTCCTGCACAAGCCTCCTGTCCCTGCAATGGCTGCATGTGAGGAAGGACTTCAGGCTGGATTTCACAGATGGACCATATCTGAGAGTGGTTTAGCTGAAGCCAGTGCCCATCACCTTACATACAACAGCAGCTTTATGTTGGCTGGTGAGGTGGTCAAGCATTCTAGAGGCAGGAGAGGTGAAAATGAAGCCTGGAGAGCTTCAGTTCCTCTCCTGAGCCTGCTTCCACATCGCAGGTAGGACGTAAACGTGGAGGGAAGCTCCAAGCGCCTGTCCAGTCCTTCCCCAGGTCAGCTTATGCAGCCATACCCCCCCTGGCAAACATGCATGGACATCCCAGCACTTGCCACTGTCCTTGCTGCAGGTGGATGTTAGCCTGGCCTGCAGAGTGTCCTGTGGCTTGTTTCACTTTCAGGTGTCCTACAGGCTGACTTTGTTGTCAATAGCTTGAAGCAAAGTTTCAGAGCAGTCAGTATTGCTGTGGACTGTCCTTTGGAGTGAGCTGTGGGGAGTGATGCTTCCAATGTTTGTTCCCGTTCAGACCCAGCCCAAACCTCACTGAGCTCAAATGTGATTCAGCTGGGTTAACTTTACTGGGCTTTCACCAAGGTCTGTAGTGCCAGATTAAGGAATAGTTTCACCTGTGTTACCTGGTTCTGCTGGTTACCTGTGGTTCTGCTCCCTCTTGTCGATGTAGTGTAGATACAGATTCCAATGGAGGGTTCTTGCCTGGGTTCTCATCTTGCCAAGTGTAGACTTTTGTGCTGAAGAACCTGTAAGCGTTTGGGAGTAGAAGCTAAGCAGTTCTTTTTCCTGAAAGAGGTGTAATGTAATACTAATGATTCAACCAGGAATGGACACTTTGTTTGATTCAATCAAGTGGAATATTTTAATGTGCTTAAAATAATTATATGATTATTAATGTGATGCCAAGAAACTTTTTTTAATATTTGGAATAGTATTAAGTTATAAATAGATATTTTCAGTCAAGTATCTGTATTGGTAGGGAACAGCATTGTGTAAATTTGGCTGTTGATTCTATTATAAAAACACACTCCTTATCCTTACTCTTTTAGTACAAAATTACATCTCGTTATGGGTAATATGTCATGTCTCCCTAAAAATGTGATGTTGATTTTCATCCCATGATGATACTTTATTCAATAAATCAAAATCTTCCTCAACAGTTAGCAACCAACTTATTTAATGGTTATGTCTGAAATGTTGATACAGGGAATTTAGCAGTTAACAGTGTTTATACATTCCAGAAGCATTAACAGGTTAGGTTATACAGGAATTCAGTAAATATCCATGAAACGTGTGGGAGAGCTCTCCACTATGCAGTGTCTCAGCAATCGGCCGCCAGACATCTCGTGAAATACCAAATGTAATAATAAAGTTTATGGTGATGATATTGTCAGGAGGCACACATTGTCCATTATCACCCAAAACGGGGGGAGCAAGGCCCGTCGCCCGATGTTTAGACTGTGGCAGCAGAACACCACAGATGTCCTTATCTCCTGGAGATAGTTTTGTACTGAATCAGTGGGTTTTACACATTCTTGTGGACGAAAAAAAATGCTCAACACCTTCTGAGTATTTCTGAAGAAAATAAAAGGAGGATAAGTTTTTCTATGTGTCAAGGTTGTTTTCCCATTTCTACAACTGAAGTTCGGCAAAATATCCGTAGTAAATCTGTAATTTTCCCAGCAGCTTTTTCCCTTTGGCTGCTGGGTTTTTTTTTGTTATTGCAATCTAAAATGGACATTCTGCTAGAATGAGTAAAACATGCCATTTACTAGCTACAGTCTGCATGCTCATAGGCAGTCGTGCTGGCTGCATTGTACCTGCTGGATTTAGCAGCTGTGGGGTGGGTAAGCCCAAAGCAAGCCAGGACTCCTAAAACTACTACTGTCTTTTTGTCTCTGTGCAAATAGATGGCATTTTCTCAAAACACTTCTTCCACAGAGTTTTTTACTTCTGTTCCTTATGACAAAACATGGCAAAGACAGGACATAAATTACAGCTGCAGTCTGGAAGTTTTTAGTTGCATTTTAGCCACACTACCCTGGGTATTACTATTATCATCATCATCTTTTGGTGCTTGTATGTATGTAAATCACATTAAAAATAAGACCAAGGCATTCATGAAATATTGGTGACATAAGCAGGAAAAATATGAACAAGCTATTATGCGATATGTAGAATAAAAAAATGTTGTCTTTAATTCAACAGTGAACCAAACCCCACCGATTGTATAACATGAGAATATTTTTAACAAATATTCCCTTAAAGCTTTGCTGTGCCCATGCCCTCGATGGCATCTCCAGTCTGTCAGCAACTCCATTATAAAATCCTCTTATGAGGATGCAGCTTTAGATTGTTACCTAAATCTCTGCTATTTGGAGTGTTGTATTATCTTGCTTTGCCTGAAAGCAGGCACACTTTTTAAAAGATCTACATGTTCAAAGTATTTACTTTAACAAATTGTCATAAATACATTCTTTGATATTCCGGTTCTCGTATTTTCTGGGGCCTGCTTATTAAAAATAATTTCACAAAACCTCCCTTCAGTCAAAAGTGTCTGGTAAGCGCTGGTATTTTGAAGTTTAAATAGATCTTCGTACCCTAGATAGTGATATATTTATTTATTATGTGTGTCTTTCATGGATCTGAAACTTGAAACCAGGCAGAGCTGAATTCAAGCATCAAAACTAGGAATACATGGTTCGAGGAGGCCTACCTTTTGATACATATACAGGCAATTTTTTTCTTGGAAAAAAATATTGCAGTGAGAGATTAACTTCTTGAAATTAGATGAATTCATAGCATGTCAGCCTGTGTACTGAACTAATGATTTTTCAACATATATTTTATGAAGTGTAAGACAGTATTGGTAGTCAATGAAATACATAGTTCCCTTACAGTAGTCTTTTAAATTTTTTTGCTCTCATATTAATTTTTTAACAGCTCCCCCCCTTCCCTTTAGGACTTTCATACACACACTGAGTATCCAGAATATACAGTTCCTAGCACGGTGCAGCTGGATGTTTGTGGGTCTGTTCAATGCCAGCCAAAGGAGGCTGGGATCATAGGGAACAACAGCATAATATTTTGCTTTCTTTTTTTTCCTGAGATAGAATAGAACTACTTGGGGAAGTAAAATTTTAGTATAAAATGGGTTTTTATTTATCCCACAGTACTGAAGGAATCAGGAAGAGGGAATCCCCGCCTGTATCCATGTGGCTGTACCAGAACGTTGCTGCCATTTGAGCATCATATTGCCAAAGGAGCCTGAATCCCAGTCAGGCTGGTGTGTGTGTGGAACTGGCAACTACCGAGCCTGCCAGGAGAAACAAGGCTTAGAATATCTGTGCTTTTTTCAGTTTGTTGGTTTGGGGTTTTCAGTTTTATTTTGTACTAGTAAGTACTATAATTTTGAACTTTGTTGTGACATCGTTTTGGTGCTGTGTGCAGTTCTGGGTTTAGGAAAATGAGGTGTTAGGAACATAATGCTGTAAATTAGGAATTCCTGAATTTTCTTGGAAAGGAAGTCGGGGTTTTGTCTACCTTAGTTTTCAGCACATAAAGTGGAGAGGGTGGATATACCCTTTTTCACAAGAGAATTGTGAGAATCAATGCTTACATGTACAGCTTTGTAATTAGATTGTGATGTGTAGGTGATACTTTAGAGGTGGAATTTCTAATCCATTTTTTGTCGTGTTGTATATGTTTAGCTTTCGCTATGGTTGGCAGTATGTTCTTTATCATTAGTCATTCATTGTAAGAGAAAGGCAGTTAAAGAGAAAAGGAACTTGTATTTTTAAGTAGTTGGAGGAAAAGGTCTCTTTTTTTTTTTTTAAGGTTTACAATTCAAACACTGAAGTGGTGGTTAAACAGCTGCAAAGGAAAAAAGAATCCTCTTAATAGTCAAATGATTCTAAATTAAAAAGGAAAGAAAACAAACAATCAAAAATCCTTATCAAGTTCTTTGGGAAACAGAAAAGGAGGAAAAAGTGTAAGGAAAGCCAAAACAGCTAATGTTACAGTTGTCACAATTACTCATATCCTATGCTAGAGCTTGAGGAAACAAGGTAAAAATGAGCCAAAACGGGCCTTGGATCTCATGGCTGTGGCTTCTGCTCGTGTCAGTGTTTGCATCTGAGTCTCAGTCTTAAATCTGCCCTTACCTTTCACAAAAAACTGTTTAATCATAAAATAAAAAGGGGAAGGAGTTCTGCATGCTTTAGAAGTATAGAAGGGGGATTATTTTTCTTCAGATATTTGCAGACATTTATAAGAAATGTTTTTATTATTCTTAAATTGTATCATATTGTTGTGCTAAATTTTTAGACAATTTCACAAAAATACTTTTCCTGCAATTGTGTCAAATTATACCTCTTAGTATATTCAATGAAATATATATTTTGCAGATAAGTGTGACCCTTATTTCTTAGTTTCCTCCCTAACTCCATTGAAGCTTCTTACATGAACACTTCTTGTTGAACAGGGTCTGCTCCTCTGAAAATTATAATTCATGGACAGCATACAAAAATATTCTCATATACTTTGTGTGCATATAACAAGAAGTGTAATTTATATGTATTGATAGAACACTATTTGCACAGAGAGATTATATGAATGCACACATGCAATGTTTTGTAACAGAATCTTTATTACGTACCTGTGTAATTTACTGAAAATTTACTGAAATGAACCCCCTAATTTTCCATTGTCCTGTAAGTAATCTTAACATTCCAGCTTGTAAAGTGCTCTGGATACTTGGTATATCAGTAATTTCTGTTTCATGGGCAAGTTTTCTTTTTTCTTACTTCTTCTCATAAATACCCCTCAATTATGCCTCTTGAAGCCAAAGTCCATTGAGAAACAATCAAAAAAAAAAAAAAAAACCCAGCCAGACTTTTTGACTCCAAAGTAGCTCTGATATTAATTAGCCTTAGCATTTGTGTGTAAAAAGAGATATTAAGTAATTTATAGCATCTATTATTTATAGCATTTTTTTCTCCCAAATCTTGACACAGTTCTGTGTGCGGACATTTGACAATAATCCCATTAAAATGGCTAAAAACATTCATAAAATGAGTTGTAGAATACAGTGTGGTGTCTCTAAAATCTATAGCAGTGTGATTTAGAAGAGATTTGGTTGAGCTGACCCCAATACCAATGTGGGTTTGGATTAGGCACACAAGTGCCCACCCTGTACATGCTGTTTCTGGTTTTCATGTTCTTTTCCCCCTACCAGCCCTCTGCTCTGATTATGTCCTGGAGAGCAGTCTTTGTTCCCTTGATTCCTCTCTGTCCACTGAAGAGTGAAGTTTGCTCGTCTCGCACACCCGTCCGTCAGTACCGCACCAAGGGGCAACCCCACGAGAGGCAAATTGAAGAAATGAAAACAAATAAGTTAGGAAATAAAGTGATGATAACGTGCAGTAGCATAAAGATTGCTTTGGGCTGCTTTTGAGAAAGACGGCTAATGACTTGCCCAGTTGGATGGTACGGGAAGGGTGTGGGTCCAGTCTCTGTGTGGGAGGAGAGGATGGGCAGGCTGGGCTGGGGGCAGCAGCCATGGGGAACATGGAGCTGCCTCTTCCTTGCCCCTTTTCCCTGCTACTATGATGCTGGACAGGTTGCAGAACAGGCAGAATTCTGCGTGTTTACAGTGGGGAGAGCCTTGTAAATAAGCCAGGGTGCTCAAATCAGGCCCAGGAGTATTACTGAGTTTCCCTGTGTGCCATGTCACTGCAGACATGCACTGACTGATGCTTGTGAATCTTTTTAAATTCCTCAGGAAACAAAAATACAATTGCAGAATATTTCGAAATATATGTTTTTATTTGTTTTAAGAAAGTTTTGTTTTTTTCCAAAATGCTATCCATGCAATAGAATTCTCATACTGTATTTACACAGACAACTGGTAGTGTGTGTGTTCAACATTTACGAATACTGGCCTAATGCAGCTGAAGCATTCAAGCCTCTTTTAAGATTGTAATTGAAGTAACATGATATAAATGTAAACTTTAGCTTAGAGCACACAGAGCATACAAGACAGTTTGACACCTTCATTTCAGCAGTAAGAAATTACCATTGTCTCTTATTTCTTGCTTCTAGCTTATATGACCAAGCCAAAAAGTAATTACACAATTAGGGTTGACATACTGGTTCCTGTAATATTTCTTGCTGTAGTTTTTTGGTGGCTTATTTCTCCTTCAGATTTTCCAGTCTTTTGTAATTCATACCAAGATGTCCATTTTCATTGCAACAAATTTACTCATGAAGATTGCAAGTCTTGCATAATTTAATGATGAAAAGGCAACATTTCATTTTCCCCAAATGTAGTTATTTGTAGATTAAAGATAAACATTTGTGGAGCTAATATGGTTTTTGTAAGAATTTTGTCACCAACTTGAGCACTGAATTGTTATGTAAAGGAATGGACAAGTGTGTAAATAATTACAGGGTTATGCATTTTGAAAAGAAATATACCCAGCAATGTGCAACTGCTGTTCTGGAAGGGAATGGCTCTCCATAGGTCAGAGAACAGTTTGTTGTATTCTGCGTGTACAGAATGGGAGTAATTGATGTTTTTCCAGTTCTTGGGAGCACTTGTCATGAGCACCAGTCAGTGTCTCTCAGGGCCAGGGGGGCCCTCGGTCCAGCTCCAGGTATTCAGCAAGAGGTCAGATGCAGGACAGCCCTAACACCCATCTGGTCCTGAGTACAACTTGTTTCCCTGTCTGTTCCTTATTTCTGGGGTGTGTAATGCAGTTTCAGAGTCCTGTAATTCTGTACCTTCAGCTTTGCTCTCTCCAGGAGTATTCTGGGACAGTTGTGCTTTATCACTCTCTTGATTATGTAGTTATGCTTGGGACCTTTCCGGGATGATGTAAAAGCAGTGCTATATGGTATTGTTAGTCTGTTCTCTGGGGCTTTTTGATTTAACAAAAAACCCCCAATGTAATTCTGTGCTTCTTGACTGTTCCTGCACTGTATCTTAATCCTCAGAACTCAGGAATGATAGATGGAGATCCTGGATGAGTTTAGGTGCAGGGTGAGGCATCTGCTGCAGACTGAAGTTGTCCTTCTCTTCCACAGCTAAACTGGCTGCTCAAATCTCTTGTCATGAGGTTTCCTCACTTTTGATCCAGAAACGAGAGCTTCATCTTGTCTTGGAGCTGAGTCTGTCATTATATAAAATACAATGGAGGGCTGGGAAGGAAGTATAGTGAGTTTGGTGACAAGCCAAGTGGAGGGGGGTTGCCAAGTATTAATAATCATTTGGATAAAGCTGCATCCACTCTTCAGCCAGATGAATCCGTTCTGCCTTGGTTTCTCACAGTGACAGCATCAAGATATTAGCAGTTTTGTAACAGAGTTGTCTGTTTTACGTGCTCTTTAAATTCCTGCTTGTGTGTCGAGTACCCTTGGGAAGGGACTTTGCACCTCCTTGAATTTCCCTGCATGAGTTTCCCGACCAGGGCAGATTACATACTTACAGGTATAAAATAGACTTTGTGCTCTTTAAAATTAATTCTTCCTCTCTGAGATGTCACTGGTTTGCGGTATCTTCTCTGCAAATCAAGGCTTGCAACTTTGAGCTGCACTGTGTTATGGGGAACGTTTCTACAGGGAAAGACAAAAGGAGAAGGATGCTTCTTGTAATGGGCTACTGCTGTTTCAGCCAGTTATTCTTTTAACTAGAAAATGAGAGTACACATAGAGGCTATTAAATCATTAATTACAGCATGTACTTCTTTCTCTAGACACAGATGAAACATGGTTTAGAGGTACCAGAAAAAATAACTTTGCCTAATTTTGAAACTAAGTGTAGGATATGAGGTATCAAGCAGGAACTGTGCACAAAGCTATGGGTTTTTTAGTGATGGAGTTTATACCAGCATTTTCCTTAATTATTCTTGATGTTTTGCCCATTACACCATTAGCTTCTTCGGAGGACAAAGATAAGTTGCCAGTATCCACAAGAGCGAAGTGTGAAAGCATTTAATTATTGATATCTTAGTAACCAAGGTTCCAAAATGACGTTGTCAAAATCCATAATGATCAGACAGAAAATGTATCAGCTTGTTGTTGAAAAATATGGCTCAGACTGTGTGGGATCAGAACATGCACCATCTCAAGAAATGAAACCACGGGTTTCCTGCATTTCCACTATTTAACTGCTTTACCCAGTATTTTCTGCGCTTGAAAATTCTTATTGTTAATATTCTCCTCATTCTTCATTTTAATTTTAGCCTTTTCTTGATTGTTAATCTAATACATATGTTTCACTAAATGAACTCGTGTGTTTTCACCAGGTGGATCTGTAAATCAGTTAGACGGTCAAGCAGAGTCTAAGGCTATAATGGTCCGTGTTCTCCATCTCTTTAAAATACAGGTTTCATTAACAGAATATAGCTGCTTAATACATATTTTCTTTGTGTCTTGAATTAAGGATTTCCTTTCTCCCTCCCGCTGAAAGCTGTGGGAAGAGCACACAACTCTGGGAGCAACCATTCCCGTGCACAGAATTTCTGGTTGCAGCCTCCCAGCTCGGGGGCTGGGAGGGATAAAGCAGCACTCAGGAGAAGCTGCAAGGGCCACTGTCAGGGCGCTGTGGCTGTTTGCCCCTCCTGCTGCCATGTGTGTGCACAGTGCTCTGCCCTGTGCCTGGACAGGAGTGAAGGATGGAAAGCATCCAGGAGGAGGGGACAGCTTGTGGTGGCTTTGCCAGCTTTGTGTCCCATGGATTAACACCTGTCAAGCTGTGACGTGTCGCATCAGGTCACCCCTGGGCCAGAGCCTTGTGGCAGTTGACACCTTTCTCAAGCCAGTGCAGTGTCTCAAAGCCAGTGATCTCCAGCCCTGTGCTGTGTTTGCAGGGTGGGTGTTGCCCTGGTTCTGGTGGGTGATGCTGTGGAGGGGCTGCCCTACTGCTCCTCTTCCCTCTCCTGTAGCATATCTGCCTACCTGCTCCTGGGGCACGTGGGAGCTGAGACCTCAGGGAGCAAGGGAGTTTGTAAACAAATGAACCAGAAAAGTTACCTGAATATATACTGAAATAATTGAAAGTTACTTGAGTGTGTATTTAGTCTACAGCCAAATTAAAAAAATAAAATAAAATTCCCTTGCTGAAGTGCTATTTACCATTAATATATTTAATTAAAAGATACTTCTGTGTTCCATTTTTCACTCTCTCACAGGTGCCAGAGCTTTCATGTTTATTAATAGCATTAGATCAAATAATGCAGATGTTTGATTTCAGACGCTGGGATATGTTGCAGGTTAATCTTTCTAGAAGGATACACTAACACTATTTTGGCTTCCTTTGTGCCATGAAGTGTTTTATGAAGTACTTTCAGAATAACGATACTAGTGTACGAAAAAATTGCATTTCAAATTTGCTTGTACTTTGAAGGATTTTTCCTAATTCTGTTTCCAACAATGGATCTTAACGTGTAAGATATCCCTATAAAATTGTTACATTATAGGGTGTGCATTTCACAGAGACAAAGCTATTTAGGCTTCTTTTCTTCCATGTACTAGAGGTTTTACTTTCTTTATTCAGTGATTATGTCTCACAGCTTAAATAGCTGGAATGTGGGTATTTAATTTGTGCCGCAGTGCTCTTTCTGAACTTGCTGCTGTTACAGGTGCAGAGGGATGCTTATAAAATGAGAGGTCACTGCTGCAATGCTCATGTGCAGCTACTGCAAGGCTAATAATGTAAAAGCTGTTTCTATACAGCAAGTAGTGCAGTAGGTAATGGGAAGTCATATTTTTTTTTCTTTTGGAAATAATATTCAGGAATTGTGATTTATTTAATATTTTTTAAAAACCTCAGAAAAACAGGTAATTAATGATGCTTTTGTAATGTTTAGGGACATCTCATTAGCATTTGTCTTAACCATCCCTGTGAGAAAAATATTCTCAAACATTATGATTTCTTTGCTTTCTTTCGCACAAGAATATCAGAATCAGCTCGTTTATCTGGGATCGTTCTTTGTATACCCCCAGATGTTTACTTTCTTCATGGTCTCCTAAATGAACAGTCCCATGTACTTTTCACCAGAAGCAAATATGGCCCTTGTTTATTAAACTTTTCCCTCCCTCTCCAGTTTTCTTTGAACCTATAGTGTCTAGAAGATTAGTAATTGATGCTCTGTGGGTAATGCTGTGTGATAAAAGAATGGACTATTCATAGAATCTAACAGCAGTTATCATTTCTGCATTATTTCTTGTGTTTCCTTTGATGTCCAGTACCTTGACAGAGTGTGAGGGTATTACAACTCTTCATTTCTGAAAATGCTGTTATTCTTTATTTATTGCAGTGGTAACCAGAGGCCCTGCTCAGAACCAGGGTCCCCTTGTACCAAGTACAGCTGCATGTAAGAACATGGACCTTGTCTCCAAGAGCCTGCAGGATAACTTAGTCAATGTTAGTTTTCTCTGAATATTGCCTTTTTATTTTTTCTTACTTGCCAAAAATAAAAAAAAAAGTTTATGTAATGTCACGTTGTGAGGTGAGGTAGAATATTTTGACAGTGCCCATTGCCTCAGCAAAACTTCCTGCAGGGTTTTTGTGCCGTGTTCAGCAGTTCATTACCTGGCTCTAAAACTCTGGGCTGAATGCTGGTAGAAGACAGTTTGAAAATCCTGGGTTGACTGCTGTCATTTTTTTGGCCAATTCTAAAGGATTTTCCTACCTCAAATCTCTTTCTAATTTCACTAAGAACTGGGCATTTAACTTCCACGAGCCTTTGAAAATCTCAACTTCAAAGGGAAAAGGCAGTTTTAAAAAATACACAGATAAAGGTGAGGTTTATCTGTTTTAGATGAATGGTTATGTACATGCCGTTTATAAAAAAGGATCTTGATTTGTATAAGCAATCATGTGTCAGTTCTTGCTGTGCACATTGTTTGAGCGAAGTATGAAAAGTAATTTTATTTTTAACAAAAAACCCTTGGCTTGTGTAAGGATGGCAGTACAAATTCACTAACCATGGCCGCTGTCCTGGTTTTGCTGGGATAGAGTTAATTTTCTTGCTAGTGGCTGGTACAGTGCTGTGTTTTGGATTTTAGGATGAGAATAATGTGGATAACACACTGATGTTTTAGTTGTTGCTAAGTAGTGCTTACCCTAACTCAAGGACTTCTCAGTCTCCCATGCTGTGCCGGTGAGGAGGGGCACAAGGAGCTGTGAGGGAGCAGGGCCAGCACAGCTCACCCAGGCTGGCCACAGGGATATTCCAGACCACAGAGCATCATGCTCAGTCTGTAAACTGGGAGAGCCACTGGTCACTGCTTGGGGACAGGCTGGGGGTTTTTGGGGGTTTATTTTATTTTTCTCTCCCTTTTTGTTGCTGCTGTTTTAACTGTATTATAATTAATAAATAACAACAAAAACTTTTAAAAATAATATTCTGGTTACTACACTGTTCTTATCTCAACTCTGGGGTTTTTACCTTCTGATTCTCCTCCCACCCCTCCTGGGGGACGAGCAGGTGGCTGTGTGGCACTTAGTTGCCAGGTGGGGTTAAACCACAGCACTGTTGGGGCTGTCCCGGGGTAGCCCTGGGTGGCTGCAGCTCCAGGGCTTGCTCAGGAACAGGCAGTGCAGCAGGTGGGATGGGGACTAGGCAGGTGTTCTCACTCTCTCCACACATTTTCCTTCATGGGAGACAAAGCTGACCCTGATCCACAGTGCAGGAGGCTGTTCCTCCTGCTCTACTTGGAAGGCAGGTGGAGAGAAACAGGCTGAAATCCGAGTGTTTCTGCTGAGAACTGAAATGCATCCAATGATGGATTCATCAGTGCTGTTAGCATCACAGAAAACCTGGAAAAGTTGAAGTGTTGAGTTAGTAAAAACCAACATTCCTGACAATAAGCATGGGAGGACATGCAGACGTTTTGTCACCTTTGTCACATGCTCTTTCTGGCATGAGACCACCTGCAGCACTTGCAGATTATGCACACTGTATATTGATTTTTTTTTTTCCCTTAGGTATTTCAGGACATCAACAATAACTGCACTTGTGTATCTTATTACTACAGATGATTGCAAAGAATTTCTTAAGCATTAATTAATTATAACATCCCAATATGAACGCCAGATTCTACATTAGTATGCAATTCCATTAAAATCAGTGGAGCTGCTTTTAAACCTACAAAGAACTTGATCCAAAGGTGTATAGTGGAGCTTATTGGTTATTTCAGTAATTACAGAGAAAGAGAAGGTGACAGGGATGAAATGGGTTGGTTGAGGTCATGCAGCAAATCAGGGCTTGGACTAAATTTGAGAACCCTGGCTCTCATCAGAGTTTTTACTGCTGTCTCACAAGCTCAGATCTCTGGTAGGGCTTTCTTAGATTTCTGACTATAGTAATGTAATGTAAAAACTATTAATTTTTTATTCGAGTTTTACACAACTCATGGAGCAAACTCTTGAAGCTTTCTGTGGAGGACACATAACAAGTGTCGCAACTAAACTCCCATCTCCTTTCTGCATTTAAAGCTTCTTTCAGTCAGTTTCAGAAAATAAAAAAAGGGCTCTGCAAATATTCAGCCTCGCTTGATAATAAAATGGAACAATGTAGTTTTTATGTTTATACTTCTTAAAAATAAACCTTTGCTTGTTGTAAGAATTGCCACATAATCACCTGGGTATCTCAAGGAACCTCTGGAATAAGGTTTACCAGATAAGTAATATACAGTGGTGGCTTTAGTTGAGAGGCTGCTACTAAATAGGTCTGTATATAAGTTAATTTTCAATAAACTGAGGAGTAACTTGAGTATTTGGCAGTAGGAAAAAAAGGCATTTTTCTGTTGTTTTGCAACATGCCCGTTGCTCCAAGTGATGTTCAGGACTCCCGGAAAGAACGCTAAAAACTGAGGCGAGACGATAGGACCTTTCAGCAACCAAAAGGCAGATTTTTTTCAATATAAAATAAGGAAATATTGCTTCTCCCAGGATGGACCTAAAGGTGAATTATAGCCAGGTACCAAATGGAAAATTGTGCATTCCCCTGGTGTCCTTACAATTTTATTACAGAATCCAGAGTGATGTCTAATTTAAAATAAGTTGTCCATTTTCCCTATGACTTCTCAGGACCATTTTTTTTCCTTTGACTTAAGCTTAGTATTTTCAAGCAGACCAATTTTGCTATTCATACAATTTGAGAAGAGGGAGCAAAGGAGGGGCTAAAAATAGAGCTCGTAATGGAACCTGTGTATGTTCTTAACCATGGTGAGACACTTATCTGTCCATTATGTTGTTGACTAATGTTAACTTCTGTGCTGCCTTTGTAATGTATTGCATTAAGCTAAATGAAGCTATTGTGTGATGTATCAAGATGCAGTCACGTAGGTTGCCGGGCTATTTGCTCTTGTTAGTGTTGTATGTGATGGACTTTAATAGATGTGAAGGGCTCATGGAGTTACTCAGACCCACAGTATATGGGTTTGTGCCTCATCCTGGAGCCCTTCCGTGCTCCACACTTATACCAGCCTCATGGGAAGTCACACAAGCCTGGTGAGGCTCAAAAACACCACCTGAATGTGTTCTCATAATATCCCCCAAGTTGTAAATTCACCTTTTTGATCAATAGGGTGGATTTGGAGATCAGTGGGGTGGATTTGGGGATCAGTGTCCCTATGGACATGGTGCACGGGAGAGGAGACTCCTGTGTTGTCCTCCAAGCTGCCCTGGGGCCACTGGGGCTGTTGGGGGGACACACAGGACAGGGACTGGTCTCACCTCCCCTGCTGCACCCCCAGCCCTGGAGAGCTGAGACCGTCCGTGGGCCTGGGCTCTTCCCTGGGCTCTGTGAGCAGAGAGATGAAAGGCATGGCTTGCCTTTAGCACTTTTGTTATGTGTGCATATATGTGTTAAAAATCTGTAAACAAGTATTTACATGAATGCTCTGCTGGCTCCAGGCAGGGTTTGCAGGGAGAGGTGATATCAATACTCTGCTGTCTCAAAACTCCTTCTACTTGTATTCAAATCAAAGTAACACCCAGTGGCTCTTACTGTTTTAACATAAAATGGCAATAATATCCTGGACTGTGCTTTGAAAAAGTCCTTAAATATGGTTTTAGGAAATGCAGGCTGTGGGAAGGGGCAGAAATGTGCCTAGGCTGCAGCAGAGTTCTGATTTTTGTGTAAATGCTGGATTCTTCTTTCCAAAATTTCATTATGTTTCCTAAACAAAGCTGTTATGTATGTTACTGTAAGGAATGTATTGTATACATAAGACTGTGGTTCCTACATGCAGTTTTCTGTTCTGCAGCATGCACATAAAATCTCTCTCTCTTCCTCTCCTCTTGTTTATCAAGGGGCATTAGGAAAGGCTGGTACCAGTTCTCTATCAAGGTAGATGGTGATTCAACCTAGATAAGCAAGGAAATCTGAAATTCAGGGATTAAACTGCCTTTATGTCATGTGGCAGAGTATGTGTGCTGAGTTAGTGACCCCCTGCCCTTCCAGACAAACTTGTACATTGTGCAATTTAAATGTGCTGTGATGCTGGGAATCCAAAATTCCTGAATTTTATAGTTTGCATTTTTCGCTCGGTTTTAAGTTTGCTCTAGCGCTGCAATGGTATGTAAGGACTCAGGATCCCTTTTCAATTGGGTTTTTTTTTTCTTCTTTCTGAAACAAAGTTATTTCTTTGGAAAATTATTTAGAAGATTGAAAAATAAATTTCTTTAATATTTGTGGGCACATTTCTGTTGCTTTCTCAGTGGTGTTTCTTTAATGACAGCATGACTGGTTACTTTTAGAAATTGTATGAAAACCAAGTGCTCCTCAGCCTGTTGCCAAGCATTGTTCTTCAGTGTGTTTTACAAGAGGTACTTTTCTTGTTGTTTTTCATGTTAATAACATATTATTTCTGCAGGCATGTTCCTACTTATTTTTCTGCCTTAAGGGAAGTGTTACTTCATGAACAAAATGCATCTATTTTTAGATCAAGTAATCAATCCAAACAAGACACAGATTGTGAAAAGCATGTATGGGCACATTCATACGTGTTCAGCCACATACACAGTGGAGGTGTAGCCGTGCCCGGGAGGGCTGCAAATCCTCTGCCAGGGAGGGTGGAGCGAGCTGGGTTGCATTTCCAGGATTATGCCCATATCAGCACCCTTCAGGTTATACCTTTGCTTTCACAACGGGCTCTTGTTAATAGAGTTTTTATTTTCGTGATTTGGCAGACTCGTGCACTTGACTGAATGAACTTTGAGCTAAGTTTTTGA
>WBMV01008221.1:601449-606449 GCA_013396655.1 Campylorhamphus procurvoides
TTCCACAGCATGAACATGCAGGTTGTGCATGGTGCCAGGAACATTATTACTAATGTCCATGCCAAATATCCTGGATCCTCACAAAATGCTTTCATATTTCAATATTGTGCTAGATAGTGAAATTATGGTTGCCTAGATATGGACAGCTGCTTTGGTAAGTATGTTGTAATTTGCAGATTAAATATTTTTTATATAACTGATAATGGCTTATTAAACAGCTTACCATTTCATTAACATATATTCACTGATGTTGCAGGTGATAGCAGCTTTTCTTTGAAGAACGATTTTATGGTTCCTTTTTTTAGAAATCTGCCAAATTTTAGGGCAAATAGAGTGTAGTAAAGTACCTGGTTGGAAAAACTACTAGAAATTGTTTTGAAATTAATTACCTTAGCTCATGTGCATCATGGTACATTTCAGATTTTCCCTTGGCGCTACCTTAGGTGTCAAAAAGCCATTGACAAAGTCAGATGTTGCCTGTAGGTGGGATATTGGAAGGGTTTGGACAGACTCTGAGATGGACATGCACTTGCATCAGTAACTAAGGGGAGTAGGAGAGGGAAGAAATTAGGTCTGATTGCGTAGAGAAGCTCACTTGTGTTTATTCCTGTGAAAAGTGACCATTTTGCTGGGGGAGGATCACCAAATAGAAATTTTGACAGAGAATTACAAAGGAGACAGCTGTAACAAAGCAGAGGGCTCAGTGAGCCAGGTGAGAGATACCTGTGATGGTGAGGTCGGGTTTGGTGCCAGCAAACAAATCTCTGTTGGTTTAACTAGAGCTGTGTCTTTAAACTGGTTCATCTCTGGTGATTTTCATAGTAATGCAGTACAACTTGCGTTGTGTTAAAATAGGCATTCTTGCATTGAAATAAGGTTGGCGCTTGCTGCAATCTAGTTGTAACTGCTTTGAAATAAATCTTAGCTGGAGAAGTGCAGATGGATATGCAGTCAGATGTGAGGAAACCTTCCCTTTGCCTTTAAAAGGGCTGTGGGGTTCAACCAGGCAGTTTGTCCATCCTTGTACAAGGGTAGAGCTGTGTGCAGGAGTTGCCTTTGGTTCTGCTCTGCAGAACTGGCAGAGGGAGAAAGTACCTTTTGAAGATGCTTCTCAATTAACTTCAGCAGTTTGTATCTGGGGTGAGCCATCGTTGTGCTGCTTCACTTTCTTTAGTGTAACTGATGAGTTTATTTTCCAGGTGGTGCTTTCCCTTTTAGCCATGGCCTTTTAAATTTAAACCTTAGTATGTTATCCTATGCCAGGAAGTGAAACTGAGACCAGCTTTTTCCTTTAGGATCACTGTGGTGGTGTTCACTTACCTGTCTTCTCTAAGGGGTTCAGAAAACACTGTCATGAGGAAAAAAGCCTAATCCTGTTAGTGTTTGGATTAGAATGCCTGTTCACAAGGTGTTGGTGGGACCTGGGGGACAGTTTTCTGTCTCTGTCAAGGGCCTCTCCTAATGATAAGATACTCCATGTGCTTTTTGATTGTACTCTAAAAGAGATAAAAGAGGTAATACTGATAAAAACTAAGGACTTTTGGTTTTGTATGTTTTATGTTTCTCACTGAGTTGTGAAGTTAACATCCAAGAAAGTTGTTTGTATAAAAGCAGGCTGCATCCTCGGTTGTTTTGGAAAACAGGAATAGATGAGGGTGGTCTTGGTCCTGTACTTGCCTAGTGCCTGTTTTTGCTCCTGTCTCTGCTGAGGATTTCTGAACAGTAAAAACTCAAACAGGAGAGGTTAGTGGTCTGTGTATCTTTCCTCTTTTCAGTAGGTGTCATTAAAAAGCTAAACTTAGTAATAAAGAAATGTACTTGAAAGAATTGTGCTATGTTGAAGGCACACTTTTGTGATGCATTGGAAGAATAACGCGCACTATTGCAACAGGAAAAGCCTGTGTTGCCAAATGTACTCGAATTTTAAGTCCTGCCATCTGCTTTCTTTGTTGTATCCTTAGGTTTGTGAGAAAAAAGATCTAGGTGCTCTCCATCTTTAAAAAAAAGGCCTTACAATTTCAATTCTTTGGTTTTGTTTCCAGTATTCCTTTGTTGCTGCATCTTACTGATCCCCAGATCCCTCATGTCTCTCAGTGTAGCCATGTCCAGGAATCTCATTGTTTTCAGTTGCTCTCTGTGTAGCATCAGTGGGATCTGTCTTCAGTGTCAAGCCACTTCCAAGTTTGATGTGGAATATTTTCTCTACTGCAAAAATTTTCTAGGCCACTGGAAAGGCTCCATTTTGTCCAGGTTGTTTTTGGATGAGCAGACAAAGTATATTGCAAAGACGGCAGGCAGCGTGTGTTTCTGTGAGAGAACATGCCGCTCTTCCTTTGTTTTAAATGCTTTTTTAATATTTTAGGGCTTGTCTACAGAGAGAGATTATATCACGTTATGGTAGGGTGGCAATTTAAAGTAGCAATTTTGAAATGAATTAAATTAATTCAGAATAAAACATTCCTGTTCTGGCACAAATTAATCATGAATAATTAATTACAAATAATTAATGAGGAGTAACTGTTTAGTATTTACAAGCCCTTAACAGTTTTTAGTTCTCTCTCAGCATCTCTGTCAGAGGTCTGTTTACTGGCAGCAGTACATCAAGCCTGCGTAAGAGGAAGTAGAACAAGTGAAAAACAAAGGTACATAGATTTTTGTGTCATAGAATCAGAGGGGACTGTTCTTGTACCCAAGGAGGTTGCAGTTATGTGTGATTTTGCTCGCTAGCTGTGTTGGTTTTGCAGTTTCCCCACAGTTAATACTTGTAGTGAGTTATGGACTGACTGTCAGATATTTTGCAACAGGAGACGGATAACTAATTTTGGGAATGTTTCTGTAGTGTTGTGAGAGTGTGTTGTGGAGGCAGAGCAGGGCCAGGGTGCTGTGCTGACTCCTGCAGTCGGGCAGCTTTTGTCTTCTGGCCCAGTGCTTTGGGTGGCACTGCTGTGAACCTCTCCCTGGTGAAGACAGAGGAGAACATTGTGAATAGTACCTGGTGGCAGATTGCATGTGGGAAGAGGAGTTTTAGCCAAGAGGTTGTAAAGAGGTTCAGACCAGTGGCCAAACAGCTTGTTAGTGTCCAGGTATGTGGACTCAAGTGGGCATGGAGGGACCAGAGGAGCACTTTGAATGTGCTCTGCTCCCTGCATGTGTGTACATGCACACAGTGTGCTTTGCTAGACGTGAAGGCATTGGAACGGGGTATACGTGCTGCTCGGAAAAATACCAAAAGACAATCAACATCCCGACAGTTGGCTTGCTGTCATCCTTCCCAGATCCCCCCTCTCATGCCCAAGCCCCCTGGCAGGAAAGAAAGGGCTCATACATTTCCTCTATTGTTGCTTTATTAAAGATACAATAAACTCTCTCCATGATTTTATCTGTTTGTTGCACTGCGTTCAGATAGGCGCTCGTGCGCAGAGGTGGAAATGAAGTATAAACCTGATTCCATTGTTGGGATGTGCTGCCAACACAGCACTTAACCACCACCCACCACTGACAAACAGTCTGATGGTCACATCTGCACGTCAGTCCCATAAAAGGAAACCCTGAGACTGTCAGAGTGTGAGGCAGAGCATTAGTGATTTCAATTCTGTTTTATTTTCAACTTGAAATGGAGGAAAACAGACAAAAAACAAATAAGAAAGCTAAACAGTTGCGTGAGAGCTAGCAATTTGCTGGGCTCCAAGTGACAGACACTGCATTATCATAATTGTCTCTTCTACATGATAGGACAGAAAAATAATAATGTCATTTTATTTATAGCTGGGGTGCCCCCTTTATGAGAGTCATACAAGTTTCTGCCAAGTGGAGTAGGTCAAATGACATCTTTTGATCAGGCCTGTCCAAAGAGATCAAAGATGAATGGCAGGTAATGGATATCCAATGACAAACCAAATCTAAAACAGAAATAAGGCTGCCAGAGTCTGCCAGTTACCCATTAAAGGCTCACCTAACTAAGGCAGGCTGCTTGACATGTTAGCCGACCACCTAAATCAGCCAAGCGTAGGTGCTAAAATTGTGTATTATCATTGGAAATGGCTATTATTTCCTCTGTAACATTTCTGTTAGGGCTTTGTTTGCGTAGGGCTGACCTGCACTCAGAAGTGGTGGAGTCCTGAGTGAAGCAAAGCCTTCAGGCTCTCAGCAGGTCAGAGCTGTTCATAGCCATTATCTAGTTTTAATTGTTTCTTTCTAATAGAGAATTGACATCTTTTGATTCTGCAAAAAGCTGCTTTTATATTCTCTGTGGATGAAGTCCTGCATCTTTTTATCATCAGAACACAAGATTAAAGTCCATCAGAAATGTCATTGTGTTCTCTTAACGTGGAGAATAATTTGGGAAGTATCCAGAGGAATTCTGAATGAATCTGCTGGGGCTGATGGTATTTTTAAGACGGTTTTCCTAGGTGTGGAGCATCTTGCATCTCAAAATTTTACCTAAGTGTTTTGAATACTAGATTGAAAAAATATCAAGAGCACTTTTTGTAACAATACAGAAAGCAGGTTCTTGATGTTGGTCTGGACAAAAAAAAAGGAACCTTCATACTTATTTATAATCTTGTTTAGTACTTGATTCATGCAGGTAGCCAGAGTAATATAAAAATGTGGTTGCTGTCCAGAGAATGTTAATAAATTAGAAGCCTTTTTTTACTCTGTAGAGCAAAGACAGACAGGAGGTATTCCAAAAGTTTCATTATTTACTTTAAACTTTCCTGTTCAATTTACACAGAGGGGGAAGTGAGGAGTATTTTAGTGAAATGTTTAATCTGTAAAGTTAAAATGGGTGTTTGATTATTCCTGTTAAGTAATTAGTATGTTTCCCTTTTAATAATCATAATTTAGTCTTGCTTTCTTCCGCCCCTATTTTCATTCTCTTCATAATCTAAAGAAAATATTTAGAAGCATAATTAGTTGTAATTAGACGCAAACAAACATAATTACATAAGGTAATTGATTATAAAAGATTAGTAGGTACTAGTTGCAAGAGAAATGTCTAT
>WBMV01008221.1:611449-619885 GCA_013396655.1 Campylorhamphus procurvoides
TTGAAAAATGTCTTCCTGTTGAGGAACTATTGTGAAAGTAAACTTAAAAACCCCTAAATGAAGGAGGGTGATAAGTGACTTTATGAAATAAATACCTGTGAGCACATTTCCAGGATTATTTTAAAATCTCTTATTGAGTATTCACTGTAAGTCATCAAATTCAACATGATTGTTGGATTTTTCAAAATCTGTTATTTTTGTAAAATTTAATGCTGTTGTTCAGTTATGATCATTTACATCTGACTGACCAAAATGAAACCCTTATGATCCATAAGCATTCATAATTACGTACTGCATGTAACATTAATAGTCAATATAATAAACCTTCATCTTTATTGAAGCATCTCTTGTTTCTACAGCAGTTCTTTAATCTATCTCAATAGATTTCTAGTGTACAGCTCATATAGATTTGGTCAGTGACAAGGGTTAGAGTAGTCTTGTAGAACATTTACTTGTAGCTGTGAAAAGCCCACATTCATCAGAGGATTAGGTCGATCAGATTGTACCAGGATCAATGGAAGGACTGTGTGATCCCTCTTAGGCTGTAATGTGTTCACCTTCTTTGGAGAGAATTCACATACACACACATTTCTCTGTCTTAAAGCCATTTATCTCAGAATGTCAAATTGCAATAATTAACCATTATTGATCTTAAATTCAATTAACTTCATTAACACAGGTCATGATGAGGGTGCTTGTAAGGGAAAGGATCTTGACAAGTGTCTTTTCTTATATGACATTGAATGTTCACAATCATGGCTATAAACTATTCATACCATGCCACAGGAACATCTTTTAAAAATGACAGGAGTTTGGTTGGTGGCTCTGAAGCGACATTTGAATCCCCTCCCCCTCATCTTCTAGTTCTCAGGGTTTTCCAGCAAATTTTCTATCCAGCAATCAGTGAACCATTTGTTTCCAGCACATTATCTTAGTGTGGTATTATAGCAAACCCCACCTATTCAAATACCCTTCAGTTCAATAGCTACTGCTAGATAGTATCCTTAACAAATGAGTGAAATGAATATTCAGTGCCTCTTTTTGCTATACGTACAAAACGAGCTGGGGCCATCACTTAGAGGTAATCCTTGGAGTCTCTGCTTTCTTCAGGTCCTAAGATTCATATTGTAGTCAATAGTTGTTTTTCTTAAATGAGGGTTGAATAACAACTGTGAAAGAACACAAAGCTTTGTTGGCCCACAGTGAACTCCTTCTTTAATAGAGGAACTTCATTATAAGCGCGAGTTCACAATTGCTGAAATTGTGATTGAAATCATTTGGATTTCTACTATACCATTCATACAGATGTATGGAGTTTATTGTAAGGAGGCACTGCAACCAAAATAGCTATTGAAACTACTGTATAAAGGGCTTCAATGGGAGTTGCAAATTTGCAAGAAGAAGGATCAGGCTGAAGGTCTTTTGGTACATTTTGAATGTCTTGAGCAGCCATGATCATTTAGAAATAAATTGCCAAGTAGAATGACTCACTGTAATATATTGAAGTGTTTTAGGTGAAAACTTGATTTTTATAAACTTCACAGTGAAGGAAGCTGCTCCAGAGATGTGTGTTAATATTACTATAGCTAAACACAAATACAACACCAGATTCTAGTCACTGTAAAACTTGAGATGTGGACAGATTAGGGGCAACCAAATATGTGTGAAGATTACAGGAAGTAAGGTGTAAGATGTTTTCTTAGTCCAAAAAAGGCTAAACCATAATCAGAAGACCCTGAGAAATGTGGATAAAAAAAAACATCACTTTTGTTCAGAAACAGATTTCTGTAACAATTAAATGGTCATTTTGTCACTACATTTGCTATTTCCACTCCACTATACAACACATTTACTGAGAAGAGGCAGGACAGAAGCAGAATGGTTTGATTACTGCATTTGAAGAAACTGAAGTTCCTTTACAACATCTGTTTGCACAGTGAAGGATTATAATAATTAAGAGCTATTAGAGCCATATTGAGAACTTTTATGCTCATGCCTGCTTATCCTGGAGTTGGCTGTGGATCTTGTATTAGTTTGTGGAATGCCCTGTGTGCTTTTCAGTGATTAAAAGATACCACCCAAATGGCTGATATCAAGCAGAGATTGTGTCTCTGTGCGTTTTGGTACCAATTCATACAGAGAATTTGGCTTTGTCTTACCAAGATGTTGACAGTGACTTTTATTTCAGAAAAAATTCAGAAACCCAATTTTTTTTCTTTGAGGATTCTGGTAAATATTTTTGTCAGTTTGACTAAATAGTAATTCTGTGCTCAGAAAAATTCTAGAGAGTCCAAAGAACAATTAGGATCAAAGTGTAATGTGAAGGTATTCTCTCTGCTGATGAACTTTTATTTCCCTCTGCCATGTGTCCTTGTATGGAGTGGGAATCTCCAGCAAGTCTGTAGTACTTCACACCGAGCAACTGTCTTGGAAACCAAGGAAAAGCCTCTTTCATCTTACTTAGAGTGGATCACATTTATTTGTGTTGAATAATTTATACAGCAAATGTAGGTGGGGTTTTTTCCCTGTTACTAATGCACATACTAATTGTATTTGTTAAGATTAGGTAAAAGTTTGGAGTCTCTGGGACTGCTTGTGAATGTTTACTTCACCAGTTTGTTCCTGATTCCCCAATCCCTGACAGTGTTTCCCCTTCGTGGCTGGGTAGCTGACCCTTAACCACGCCATGGATGGTGAGGAACTTCATGATCCTTGGAATGATGGTCATCATCCTTTCCCTGGGACAGAGGGGTGGGGAGGAGAAGGGGGGTATTACATGAATGTTGATGAAATGGGAACACAAAGCCCTGAACTGGCTCAAACTGAGCAGCAGTTGAGAATTCCCAGTGGGTGCCCACAGGCCCTGTTGCTCATTTGGTCTGGTCCCAATGGTGCTTGTGAAAGGCTGTTTATATGTTGACAGGGAGGCCAACAAGATTTCTTTCTCCTTGTTCAGTTGGATCAGCCAGAATTTACAGGCATACACCCATAGGGGTATCTGTACTCTCTCAGAAGGAGATGGATTCCACAAAATACCACAGCAAGGAAGGTCCTTCTGTCATCATGGGAGTCCATAATGTTTCTCAGCTCTTCCACTCTATTATTGTCACCCTGCATTGCTTCTGGTAATCAGCTGTGGGCACACACAGTGACACATGAACTGTTCCCCAGCTTCTATACAGCTGTGGTCTTTTGGGGAGTCAATTGTATTTTGTATGTGTGACTGAAAATGCAGATCAAACCCCTTAATAATCTATTTTTCCTGGCCAGGCATAGTCTCTGAACTCTTAGTCCTGTGAAGTGTCTCCAAAGCATGTCATTCACTCCTAACTGTACAATAATGACACTTGAAAGAAACCTCTTTAGAAATCTCTATAGTTTATTCATTGTACATGGGAATAACTCGGACCTTGGGCCTCAACTTAAATTTTTTTAATGTTTGGATCCCTGTTTGTCAAAGATTTCTTGTAGAAGTTGGCAGATGAACTCTTCAAGTGAGGCAGATCTTAGACCAATCCTCATACAACACTACCCATAGAAGAGCACGCTGCAGTGTGATGGCATCAGATGCTCTTCTCCACATCAGAAAGAAGTGATGTTATGCTTCATGGGTGGATAATTTGAGCAGATTTTAGAAAAACCATGCTCAGCAGGTTGAATTCAGGGAGTTTAGGCCCCCAGGGAGAAATCAAAGCAGACTGCAGTTTTGGAGGAGAGAGGCATGATCCATCACATTCCTTCTCCAGCACGGTTCTGGTAGAGCGTACCTGAGTCCTGCTTTGTGCTGGGGGCAGAAAGCTCTTTGGAGGAGAGCTGTGACAATACTTCCAAACCCTTCCCTATCTTCCCCATTGTGAAAAGAAGTTTCCTGGCAGTCTGCAGATTGAGCATTCCTTGGATCCCAGCAGCTTGGCTCAGAGGAGGTTTGTAACCACAGGCTCTGCGTTTGTACACAGTACATGCACCTGTGGGTATTTCACCAGGTATTCTTCCCTTAATAAGTGTTTAAGCTGAAAAATGGCAATTATTTTCAATTATATACATATATTGTATTCACATAAACACACTGTGAAGAAGCATAGGAACAGAAACACAAACTTCTCATGTTTTGTCTAAGTAGCTGAATTACATATATATATATTAACATACAGGAGTAATGGGCTCCTTTACTTGTCTTCCTGTCTAGCACTAGACAACTAACTTCTTTGGATTTCCAGGTTTTCAGCTATAAGCTGTGAATAAGAATGTTTCTTCCATAGGGTTGTGAAAAATAAAGCATTCATTGAAGCTCTTGAACACCTCAATTAAGTGATGCTGTCCAATAGTACCAAGTTATTTCTAAGCCATCATTTCATATTAGGGTATCCTGTTTTTTCAGGTATATATTTAGTGAAGGAGATAATACATAAATATGAGGTCTGAACTCTCTCATTTAAGAAACATCTAAACAGTATTTGGTTTCAGAAAAATGAGTGCCTCCCTTATCAGAATTAGTAGCAGTTTTTGAATGCATTTTCTTTTCTTTTGTGGGTGGCCTGTATGACATGTTTCATGTGGTAGCTTGAAGTCTACACTGAACAGGAGACCTGAGTCCTCTAAACTTCACAAAACCCAGTGGAGTTTGAAATACATGAGGAAAAGGTGCCTGATGTGGACTTGCTTTGTTTTGTGTTTAGGTGGCCCACACTTTAATGACATAGAAACTCATTCCTTGTTATTGTCTCTTCACTGTGTTCTTGTCCATGTAATTCTCAACTCTTAACACATACAGTTAATTTGAGCACTGAAATCTCTCCAAATGTGGTACCAGTCCAGGATGCTGAATCAGAGCAGCTGGCTGGCTTCCTCTGGCCTATTTCTGAGCTCTCTGTGGCAGACAGCTGCAGTATTTTCATGAAGGAACAAACACAAGTACACTTCAAAGTTTTTAGTGCCTAATGATAGCCACCCATTAGATTGGCATCCTATATCACATCCCTCCACACCATTTCCCAGCACCGTTTAATACTATACTCTTACTGGCATGAAAAGGCTGCAGATTTATCAACATACAAAAAATCCAGCTAAACAAGCATTAATCATGCACATCACATCAGATTAAGATGTTCAAAATTAATATTCTTGACCTTGCCAGTGGGCAGAACAATCTGTCTTGCAGTAGGCTCTCACTCCGGTGTGAGGTACCAGGGACTTCAGCCTATGCTCGAGAGAAGTGCTGACCTCTCCACTTGGAAATAACATTTCTCTCCCATAATAGACAGTCCTGCCTCTATGAAACAGAACCTTTGACCTTTCTAACAGGAATAATGTCCCTGTCAAGGTGCTGGGTAATCAGTATTGCTATGCCCGTTTAGAGACTGTTGTCATTTGCCACTCTTGTAAACAGGGCAGGCACTCCTTCCTGCCATTCCGACTGCCTAATGAGGACTGTGCGAACATCTCTGCCAAGGAGTGAAGTCTCAAATACAATTTCAGTTACATGGGAATTATCAGTCAGTCTTGGTATAGAAATAGCTCATGTTGTGGGTGAAATGTTTGCCTTTCTTCCTGTAAGTGGAAGGCCTGTGGAGTGGGAGTTTTCTAACAGACTAATATAACTCTTTTATATGCCTTCATTTGCATGAGGTCTTTGATTGACTCCATCCACCGAGCTGGTTTTCTCTTGCCTCTGCTCATTAATCTAGTGAGTGAGGTTCATTGGCACCGTCAGATCATCTCCATGCTGCTGTTCCTCTGTTGGCTTTCTTTGTGCTGGTGTTGGGACTGAGCCCCCTCTTAACTCCACTGAACCCGGGGACTCTTTGAGGTTTTTTCATTGAATGCTTAAATCTTAAAAAAATATTCTGATTATTTCTAAGGTGGCTGATGTCTGATTTAAAACAGCATGGGACAGATATGTAGGAAAAGGCTGTGCACTGCCAGCAGGAGCCACCCCTTGGGCACTGCTCTGGTGTGGGGAATGGGGTCAGGATGCAGAGGAAGTTTCTCTGGCTGAGTCCTACTTGCTGCTCCACTTTGTGATCTGTTATGATCCTTTTTTTTTGTTTGTTTTGTTTTGTTTGGGTTTGTGTGTGTGTGTTTGGTTTTTTATGAACTGGGAATATAATACCCCTCCTGTAAACATTGGGAGAGTTCTTGTTCCCAATCCCATTCTGCTTTTTTCAAAAGCGAAATGTATATGGGCTTGGGATTTTTAGGAGCTGTGAAGATTTTTTTCACAATCCACTCAAAATCAGATGGTTTAGGAGATGACCCATAGTATTACATGATGATTTCAAATGAGATATAAATATATAATAAAGCTGATGAAATTTTTTTAATAAAAACCTACTCAGTTAAAGCTGAAATATTTCCAAGGCGCTGAGTGTTTTTGATAAACTTTTGCAGTTAAGCATTTTTTATGCGAGAAGACTATTGGAATGTTTTGTTACTTTTTCAAGCAAAGAGCATATATACTAGTTTAAATATACCCCAGTAAGCTAATTAAAAGAAAAGAAACATTCTTGGCAAAAAAACATAATTAAAACAAGAAATTTCATAAGTATGAAAATGAAATATTTGGATAGATTCAAGCCAAAATATGTGGTCTCAGATGCATTTTTCAGGAAATAAGGGAAGAATTGTGCAATTAATTGGGTTTTGGAGAACAGTAAAATACACCTTTAATGCTGTGGTCTCTATTTCCAAACAAACTTAAGGAGGTGTGTGTCTGACCGTGTCACTGGGTGGATGGTGCCATGGAGGGGACAAAAACCACGTGGTGTTTCTGCTGGAGAGGAGCTGTGGCAGCAGAGGGTCGAGGCAGAAGCTGTGGTGCTGGTGGGCATCTCATTGCTCAGGACATCAGCAGGCACAGCTGCTTTGGCTGCCCAGGCACTTCCTCTGCCTCCAGATTCAGAGTGGACTAGTGACACTTCTGTGCTCTCGGGGAGGAGATCCCTGGGGTCTGTGCAGAGCCAGGTATATGAGTTTATTACTGTCTATACAATATGTAGATCATTTTGGGCAGTGATGGATCACAGTTTATTTCCACTGGCAAAGAAATGATCCATAGCTCAGTTATGAAGGTAATTCCCTCTTGTGTGGAAATGAATTGCATTATACCACAGCTTACTGTTATGTATTGATATCAAAGGGGTTAATTTCATTATTACCTAGCAGTTTAGTTAATAATTATAACAAATATTAATGAGGGAACAGTCCCTTCTCAATCTCTCTCTGGCTGAACCTGCAAAACGTTTCTGAACCCTTTTGATATCCTCATCTTCTCCAGAAACTGAGGGCCACACCAGGGAGCGGCTTTCCATTCTTTTGTCAAATATTATGTCACAGTGACACCATTGCTCAACTTGCAGGCAATTTCCTGTGAGTTGAGGTGCCCTGTGAGATGTAAGCTCAACAGTTTTTTTGAGAACTGTGATTTTTTTTTCCATCCTTTACCCTGGAAAAAACAAAACCCAGAACCACCTAATTTCTTTCATTTCCACTCTTAATGTCTGCTGCCATTAGATTTGCCTTTAAAGTTTTTTCCCCCTCTGATTTTGCTGTTGAGGCATTGAAGAACAGTTTTATAGATGCCTTGTAGTTCAAACATTTACTCTATACTTGGAAAATACCAAACAGCAAGGTTTTTTTTAAAATAATGATAATAATAATGATACAGCTGTGTAAGGATGGGCTAGAGACAGTGCTTCTTAAAGGCAGTCTCTCCACCAGGCAGTGAATCTCAGTGGAAAACCTTTTTACCATGCCCTCATTTTATTCTCTGCTTTCATAGTCTCTTTGCTCTTCCTGTAGGTACTTAACCAAAGAAGAAATTTCTCTGCTACAGGCCTCCTATTCCTTATTTCTGATGCAGTTGAAGCTGTTACCTTCATGTCTGCTCAGAATACAGACCATTTCTTGCCCCTGAGCAAGGTCTGCTGGGGCAGGGAGGGATCAGAGGTTTGCTTGGCTGCAGATGGGCTCCTTTCCATGGGTACCTGCACTGAATCCTGTACTCTCTGCTCTTCTGGGGACAATTTAATTGGGTTTTCTGAGGAGGAAACATGTCAACCAATATAAAGCTACATGTAGTGGCACTGCAGAACCTGTGAGTGTGCCCCAAGTCTGCTATTCCAGGCTGGTCAAGGACCTGTTGGGTTCCCTTATATTGCCGTGAAGGCAAGTGATTAGGAGATCAGCTCTTGAAATAATGAATTAGAAGCTGCATAAACTCCAATTTAGGATGGTGTTTTAAGCCTTAGGCTAAGATATTTTCTTGAGCATCCTCATCTCTTGCATTTGGGCAGTGATGGATCCCAGTTTATTTCCACTGAAAAAGAAATGGTCCATAGCTCAGTTATGAAGGTAATCAACTCTTTGATTGAGGAACTGTAGAATCATGGAATGGCCTGGGTTGGAAGGGACATTAAAGATCATCTGGTTCCACCCCCC